>OX442351.1:23566027-23873527 GCA_949357725.1 Hyperoplus immaculatus
AATAGATCAACATTTCAGCTTTCATTTCCAGGTATTTACATCTGGATCTGATACAAAACTGTGAAGATAGCATTATTTGTAAAGGAACACCACATTTTTAGGTGAGCAAAAGTATTGGAACAGATAGACTTGAAATAAATTAAAGTAAATAAGACTTAATATTTTGTTGCAAATCCTTCTCTTGCAATAACTGCATCAAACCTGTGACCCATTGACATCACAAAACTTTTGCATTCTTCTTTTGTGATGTTTTTCCAGGCTTTCACTGCAGCTTCTTTCAGCTGTTGTTTGTTTACTCCCTTCAGTCTTCTCTTTAGCAGGTAAAATGCATTCTCTATAGGGTTTAACTCTGGAGATAGACTTGGCCAGTCTGAATCCTTCCATTTATTGCCCCTGATTAACTATTTTTTTTGTTTTTTGCAGTGTGTTTTGGGTCATTATCTTGCTGCATGATGGAGGATCTTCCAAACAGTTTTCTTTCTTTAAATTGGCAGACAAAATGTTTCTGTGAACTTCTGAGTTCATTTTGCTGTTGCCATCATGTGTTACATCATCAATAAAGATTAATGAGCAAGCCCAAGCCATGACATTGCCTCCACTGTGTTTCACAGATGAACTTGTATGTTTGGGATCATGAGCAGATCCTTTCTTTCTCCAAACGTTAGCCTTTCCATCACTTTGGTAAAGGTTCATCTTGACAACATAGTAACACATAATGGCAGCAGCAAAATGAACTCAGAAGTCTACAGAAACATTTTGTCTGTCAATTTAAAGAAAGATGCAACCAAAGTGATTGGAAGATCCTTCATCATGCAGCAACATAATGATCCAAAAAAACTGCAAAAACAACAAAGGAGTTCATCAGGGGCAAGAAATGGAAGGTTTTAGACTGGCCAAGTCAATCTCCAGACTTAAACCTAAAACTTATAGAGCATGCAGTTTACCTGCTAAAGAGGAGACTGAAGGGAGTAACTCCCCAAAATAAACAGCAACTGAATGAGGCTGCGGTGAAAGCCTGGAAAAGCATCACAAAAGAAGAATGCAAAAGTTTTGTGATGTCAATGGGTCACAGGCTTGATGCAGTTATTGCAAGCGAAGGATATGTGACAAAATATTAAGTCTTATTCACTTTAATTTATTTTAAGTCTATATGTTCCAATACTTTTGCTCACCTAAAAATGTGGTGTGTGTTCCTTAACAAATAATGCTTTATTCACAGTTGTGTATCAGATCCAGATGTAAATACCTGGAAATGAAAGCTGTAATGTTGATCTATTGTCTCATATTCATATTTTGGTTTCAAACCCAAATGTTTCTAGTCTACAGCAAAAATAAAGGAATTGGCTTCAATGTTCCAATACTTTTGGAGGGGACTGTACGTATTAAAAGTGTACCTATTCATTGTGCAGCATGGCCCTGTGAGAATGTTTTAACATGATATATAGATATATAATGAAATCATATGAAATCCTAACCTGCAAACATACACGTAAATACAGAACTACAGTAAAATGTATTATTTTGGATTGGAACGATAGTAGCAGGAGATAGATTACAGAACGCTTATTTATTTATTTATTTATTTTTTCTTTATTTCAGACCCAGGGGGATCCATATCAACACAAACAACATAAACAAATACACAAACACAGAGTAAAAAATACACAGCCTTTCACAATATTCAGTGCCAAGCATACAGACATGATCGCCAATGGTTCCACAGTCTGGAAGAAAATCTGACCGAACTGCATTACAGTTACAACAATAGTTAAGAGTCTTTTGTCCACCTGAGCTGTGCGTCTTTGAACCTGAAGAAGAAAGCCTTGGGAAAACCCACACATACAGGAAAACATGGACTGAGACAAAGCTGCTGCAGGGAATTCACACGTGCAAATCTTTGCCAATGCACGTCATGACATTGCAGATACACTTCAAATGTGTTAGTCAAGCCTAGTTACAGGTTTACAGGTGGGCTTTTAGCTGACACATACACAGATGCATGGATAAAACTTACAATAACAGACAGTCAACACATCTCTCTGAACTGAGGGTGAGTAAAGCTGTTCGTCTGTGTTGCTGCACAGCCGGGTAGTCACGCAGGTGAGCTCAGGAGAGCTACATGTGTGCATGATGACACCTGCTCCTCGGCACGGCCAGCAAACTCATCAGGAAGGCAGACAGCAGGCAAAAAAGTCCTTATATGGATGTTCAAATAGAGCCTGCAGAACCCCTTTGTACATGTATTTTAGATATAGAAGTTATATTGGTTGGAGAACTGGTATCCATGTAATCTTTGTTCAGGTTATATTTTATTAGGATGTGGGTCTCAAAATAGGTTTCTTTTTATCAAATGTTTTTCATGTTAGTTGGGCTTTTGAATATTTTATTTTATTATTATTGTTCTGTCAAAGTGCTTTTGTTCTCGTCAGAAATCAATTTGTGTCGTTCGTCCATGATGTGTGAGAAAATTAGTCACCATGGCTGCAAACCAAATTTCTCTTTGGGGATTTATCCTGGGACCCCTTGAGCATGACATCACACATGACATCAGCAATATGACATCAGATGTATAACATCAACAATGTCACCTGCATGTCGCTGGATTGAAATACATTTTAAGCTTGTCAGTTTATTTCGCACAATGTCTGCTGTGTTGTTGTTCGGGTTTTCCCTTGTAATTGTCCCACAGGTCATAATTAACATAATCATTTGATAAGCTGCTTATTAACTTGTCTTTTCTCATCTACTTTCAACCCTCTCTGCACTATTACACTTATACGTCCTATTATTATAGAAGGGTTTTCATTGTTGTCCGTCTCCCTCTTCTTCTTCTTCCAGAACCTAATCTCATCTGCTCTATTGTTCTCATTTCATCCTCTGTACAAAACAGAGGATATCCAGTAGGATGTGTTCCTGTTCACTTCCTCTGAAAAGAATACAAACAGTGACAACAGCTTTTGTCCTGTTCCATGGTTAACAGTAAATGAAATGACAGTTCCTCAACAGTTATTGTGCCACATTTGGCTAGTTGAAGGTTTATTCACTCGTTCTCAATCATTCATTAAATAAATGGCAGCAGCTGCCACCCATTATTTCTATAATAAACAGGAAAATCTGATTTTGTAAAAAAATAATAAAAAAGAGCCCATCAACTCCCACTTTTTGACCATGAATTCCAGCAGCTGAAAAAAGACCAACTTGACACTTATGAACAGATGTTTAATTTATACCACTGATGAGTTATGTTTCTCTTCTCATCATACTTATTACATGTTATTTTGTTGATGATTATTGAATTACTTTTGGTGATTTTGTGGTGCTTGAAGTTAACTGATAGTGAGGCAAAAACAAATGGTTGGAATAAAACATGATTGTGAGAATATGGTTTGGATCGCAAAGTCATTTTGCAAGGGTTTGACATTGGTGGCCACTTCCTGTGTGTATCTGGGGAGTAACATTTTGTAATGATGGGTGCTGAATGGTTTCAATTCCGTGCGTGCAAAGAGGAAGACTATTTAGGTCTGAATAAAATAATCACTGTTACAAATGTTCACTTGATCACGTTTAGCCGAGGCGGTGTGCACACAATACAAAGTGACTAGCAGGGAACAGACAAATGCATTGCAGCTGGATGTTAACGTGCAGGCGAGGATGAGAATACCTGTCGCCATGGAAACAGTAGTGTGTCTCCCACTCAGCTCAATGAGAGAGCAAGTGGAGACTGCCGATCCGTCATCAGAGATGATGCATTGATTGGCTTATGGATTGGGCTGTCAGACAAATCCCCCAAAACATGGCCCATACCCCTTCATGACAGACTCGTGGCATCTACCTTTTTATCTTTTTTTTCTGTTTGTTTTCATGCTGAAGCAGGCAGAGATTTGTCATGAATGAGAGGACATGGTTTGTGTGTGTGTGTGTGTGTGTGTGTGTGCGTTGTACAGACGGATGTGATTGCAGTGAAACAGCTATCGGTTGTTTAAATGATAGAACTTTACAGCCATTTTAAAAGCAGTTACTCCTGCGTATTGAGAGGTGAATATTTTTTTCTTACTTCCGTGTGAACGTTGAGCATGCAAGTGACAACATGAGAATGCCATGGCTCCTCTGTTTGGTTGGATAGGGCTAGTTCACAAAGAATGGAGATGTGTTTGTCTGCCATACACAACTTTTAGTTGAACATAAATTGATCTTCATTCAAAGGAAACATCTATTAAATTATTTTCTTTCAACATTAGCTGCTTTGAAAATACTTTTTTTGTACGCGTTTTTGTCCTGACATGCCAGCTTTCTGAAGCATCATCAAAGAGTTTAAGAGATTCATCTGCCTCCAGGCGACACCATACAAGTCAATCATTCTCCCTGACGCATCACAGTCCGTTCGTCCGCCCCTGCATCTGTCCAGTGCATGCTGGGAGAACAGCTATTTGGATATCCTTCCCTTTGGCATTTTTACCGAACAAAGGATTGTTACTGTGGGCTCAGAGAAATGCCAAAGGTGCATGGGCTGTGTCACAGACCTTTCGGTTTCAGTTCTCTGAATTAACTTTAGACTTCTATAAAGTTTGTTCAAAGTGGTACAAACTTCTCAAACTAAATGAATGTGTAGATTGAATAAGTTAGATGTTGGAATAGCTAACCAGTCTTTACTCAAGTGTGCTAATCTTTATTTTGGATATTCTTTTTTCTGCCACTAAAGTGTGCATGGAAACTGTAATACTGAATCAATGTAATAACCTTTTGTCAACAATTGTGCATGTGCCAGCAATGCCTTTAACACATATCTTTATGAAAATACAGGATTTACATATTGTATTGTAGTTACACACTTGTGTATCTAGCAGTGACAATTGGAACCCGGAGTGGAACATTAACATTCAACTGATAACTTGTTGAGCATATACAGCCCCACCTAAATCCGAAGGGAGATGGTGTGTATTTGTATATTTGTATGTATGTGTGTGTGTGTGTGTGTGTGTGTGTGTGTGTGTGTGTGTGTGTGTGTGTGTGTGTGTGTGTGTGTGTGTGTGTGTGTGTGTGTGTGTGTGTGTGTGTGTGCATGTGTGTGTGTGTGTGTGTGCGCTTGCGTTTGTGCGAGTGCAGTATGTAGGATTCGCTTTGTCCTCCTATCTCTTCTGTGAGTCACAGGATTGATACGTTGCTTTGAAGCCTCTGGAGTTTTGTTCCTCCACAAGGCAGGGCTGTATTCTAGCACCTGCCACACTTCACAGATTTTTTGCTAAATGCCTTAATTTTTTCAGATTTAGTGATTCCAAACTGCTCTGCTTCAACAGCCTTTAAACCACGTGCCTGGTAGTTAGTATAATGGAATGATGGGAAGAGGACTGCACATTTTTCTCTGCTGATGACATGTGTAAGGACACACACACACACACACACACACACCTACTTTCTGACATGCTTGGGACATACTCAGGCAATATGTTTTCTTTGTAAGACTACAAGAGCCAACTAAGTGCTGCACATTGCTCATCTTCGGTCGATAATGAGGCTACAGAAGAGAACGGGCAACGCTACAGACATCCCAGCTCCCTCCACAGTACATCTGTTTTTGGCCACATCGTAGGAGGAGGAGTGCTGACATTTGATATGCAACGGCTTTCTAATCCCCCAAGTGCATCCCAGTGTGTGCACATATCAAATTATTTTTTTTTTCTTTTCTTTTTTATGTCAGAATGTGCCTACTCTAACTTTAAATGCCAAACTGACTCACTGTTCTGCCTGCAGAGAACTCTTTAATACAAGTTGGTGTGAAATGATCCTTGTTGTCGCTGCAGCTTATGCTCATCGCAGAGCTAAGCCTGTCTGCACGCGCAAGACATTTCCCACCGTCAACGTGGCATTACAGAGGAGCAGCTTTGTGTTGGTGATAGCCTACGGAAAACTAGCAGTCGTAATATTTTTCTTTTCTCACACCAAAGTGACCATAAGAACATCAAGTGAACACGCACTCTTAGCTTTTTCAACTCCACAGGGGTTTTCTACATTGTTTAATTGTATCTACGCCTTATGCTTCCAGATATGTAGAAAGTTCCCATGAGGCCACTTAAGCTAATCGGCTAACATTCGCTGACTCACAAGAAGAGATCCTAAGCCGACCTGAATGTTCCGCTTACAGTGATCATTATGGGAGGCGAATCCACATCCAATTTGGGTTTCACTTATATGACCTCAGAGAAACTGCCACTTTTCCTCATGCTTTCTTGGGAAGGGGTCAGCAGTCTGTAACTAATTTGTCTCAACCCATTGCATCCATCCTTATGGAGATTCTGCACTTCTGTCCAGATGTAGGGACCAGGGGTAGAGATATGCCCCTTAAGAAAGCCATAAAAACCTAAAAAGCCATCAACAACGAAATCTATTTCCGTCTGACCGAGGCGGCATCCATTCCAGGGGCCATTAGTGTCAAAAACAGGCGCACTCAGACCTGGAGGTGTCGTCATTAATAATTCCTGATCGGTCTCCTTGTAGGCTACTTCCGGTTCTGCCTCTGTCTGTGTGGTTATGTGTATGCATAGGGAATTCATTATTGAACTCTGAAGAGCACAGATATTTTGAGAGAACAAGTGAAGAGATGACTCAAAACGAGCAAGTTCAACTTGCATCATCACATAATCTCGGTAAGGTTAAGGGGTGTCCAACAGGCTTTCGGATGGAACACTCACACTGGTGAACAAGAGCAGTGGGGGGGAGCAAATCGGAAGCAAAACACACAAGTTACCATTTGAAGCACCACTATGTCAGTATGCGAGCTCTGGCTTTCAGCGAGGACAAGCTGTGCCACATTGTCTTTTGAGCAGCTTCAATTGATTTCCGACTCTCGCCCAAATTGGTCAGAGGATGCTCGTTTCCATGGCTACAGTGAGTCCATGTGCAAGGATGTCGAAGAATGATTGTAGACACTTAGCCTCAAAAGCTCTGATGCAATCGCTAACATAATATGACGAAGTCTCTCATTGTATTAGTGTGTTTCTCCTTCTGGGTGCATCATGTTCTCTGTTAGACTGGCTTCCTTTACATATTTGCGACCCACCTGGTTGACCTTTTGGTTCACTGCTGACCCAGTTTGCTTGCAAAGTAGCCTAACGTGTGCCTGTGTGCGTTTTGAACAGTCAGTCATCTCTGCCATCATCCATTTATCACTGCAGAAGAACACACAACTAAGGGCGGGGTGGCCTTTAAACCAAAGTGCTCAAAGACTTCACTGTAAACATAGGCTAACCTCTATCGTGAATTCATCTTTCTCTGTGCGCCCATTTCCTGTTGCAAACCGTTTCAAATGTTTACTTTGACTTGGACCAGTGCACAGATATGAAAATGTAATTAAGTTTAATCTATTTCTCACCAAAGCTTACAGTGCATAAACAGCGAAAAAGGAGAGTTCAGAGTTCATTTTCAGGTTTACAATAAACAAACTTAAATAGCCTACCAGGGCTAAGGGCACACTCCGCAAATGAAACGGTAGGCCTATAATACATCTCATTAAGTATTTGGGTAGACAGAGACAACACTGTTCTGTGTTCTTGGAAATAGAAAATGGGTAAAAACACTCAACAAGAAGGACAAGTACTTTGTTTTTAGAAAATGCTCTTTATTATTAAATAAATAAATACTGCACTTTTTTCTTTTGTTTTACATAATAAGTTACATAGGACATTTTCTACCAAGGGTGATAATGGCTCTTAAGGGATCATCTCTTTTTTTTTTAAATGAAATTCTCTCCACCTGCTCTCCTCCATCAAATCACACCTCTGGTTCCCAGCTCAATGTGCTGAGTTAAGAGATCAAATCACAGTTTTTAAAAGTTTGTGAGATACTCACTCACACGCACGCACACATACACACACTTGTTGGCATCCACACACTGTCTGAGACATAGACAGTACATCATTTACAATAACCCACATTCTAGCTCTGGTTACATTCAGAGCATCAGTTTATGGATTGTCTCTTTAAGACAGCATCAACTGAACTGTACACATTTAAGCCGGTGCCAGCCCAGCGTTTGTTTTTCTGTTCCAAATGTCCCTCTTTTCGCTCCCTCTTTTCACATCTGAGGGTTGACATTCGTACCAACATACTTGTTCCAACACTCTCAGTCTCACCTCTTAACAAACACAATACAAATCAGCCCTTTACACCATCCACTGTCCTTGTGCTACATTTCACTTCCCCCATCCACAGACTCTGTTCGTATTATTATTTTTTTCATCTGCACCTCAGCTGAGTCACGACGGACAGCAACAGAGCAGCAATGTTAATTTGCTTTTCACAGGTCCATCCTCGAGCTTGTCTTTCCTCGCACGGATCCTTTTTTCCGAATCCTGGTTCCACTGCAGCAGCAGTTGATCGTCCGTCTGTCTGTTTAGCACTGTCCAACAACACATTGTCGTGGGTTTAGCTAGACCTCTGCAGAAGCATGTTGAGGGAGTACACCATGCGTTCACGCAGGTCAGTGGGGCAGCCCGACGTCAGCAGGGAGCTGAGTTTGAAGGTTTTGGAGACGCGGTCCTCATTGATGTACGTCAGCATGTACTCGTCCCTCTGGCAACACAGGATGATCTTGGTGTGGTCGTGGTAAAAGTTGATCTATGGAGGTGAAAAAAATAAAAAAGTTGGTTATTTATGAGTCCATTCTCACTCTTACTTTTTTTGGCGAAAGATCATTTTCATGCACGTTTTTCCACTCTAACCCTCCTCCCTCGTTGACCTGAATACCGTGTTCTGAACTGCACCCAAAACATTGCTCCACTGAGCATGCCCAGCAACGGTTATACATGTTTCCTGCAGCAGTGTGCGTGTTTACCTGGAAAGTGCCGTCGTTAAATAGCATCATGAGGGCGCGGTCGGATTTGAGCCACTGCAGCAGGTAGAGTCTGGGCATGTGTGAATCTGTCATGCTGCCCAGGTCCCCGCCCTGAGAAAGCAAAAGAGTAAAAAAAAAACATAAGAGTTAGACAAGCTGCAACTTGAAAAGACACCATTTCTAATGCTCTAGGGGACGGTGAAGACAAAAGACGCATACATGCAAGAGAGATATGGATTACAGAAGTAGGGAGTGGAGGATTTGAGATGTACACTTACGTCCATGAGGTTCTCCTCCATGTAGTGGGAAAAGTACTTGAGCACAGTCACTTGGCCCACAAAGTGTTCAGGAACCTCGCAAGTGGGGAAAACAGAGCACTGGCCCAACTCTGCATAGTAATGAATGGTCCTGAAGAGAGGGAGAGAAGGAGATAAACAAAGAGTTACGCAACCCATCAGGTAAACTACTCATCGAACAACAAGAACCAAACACTGATAATAGATGCCTGTGACATTTCAAATCTAGTTTGTATTCTTGACTGAGAGCATTGCTTGCCCTTTCCTGAAAACAAACGCAGCGTCAGTGAGAACATGAATAATGTTTTTTCTTTTGGCTGAAATGGAGAATTACTTTTTTTTCCTTCTTTCTTGTAAAGAAATATTTAATGATTTAAGTGCTCCAATTGTACAAGTCAACCCATCCCTACGTTTTGGCACTCAATTCAACAACCTATAACAGGTTATTCAAAGTCGCTCTAGGTACTACCAGCGTGCTTTAACAAGCCATCTCCATTATACGCAGTGACTAATAACTCTTTTTTAAAGTGAAGGTGGAGTAGTGTGAAGGCAATAGAATGGTGCATACTTTCTGTTTGGCAAGAGGCTCATGTGAGTGCCGTTGTTGAAGAGAACTCCCACAGTGTGATCAGACAACTGGTAGCCAAAGCCGTACTTGTTTGAGTAGTCCACCCATTTAGTCACCCATTGGAGAGTGCAGCTGTTTGAGCCTTGAGGAATGTCGTCAGCTGCAGGGTGAGAACGCAGAGGATGAGGGTTAGAGAACAATTACTGAAAGACATAAAGAAACGCCAAACCCTAAGTATGCATTCCTTACATGAAAGAGCTAAACTAAACTTCAAATGAGTCTGCAGGGTTCACTGAAACGTCACTGTAATTCCTGCATTTAAAGGTCCTAAGACCTCAACAATGAGTTGGAAGGAAGTGTGCGTGTGTTAACAAAAAGTCAGGGAGTGTATCTTTCGAAGGCAAAAAGCACCAAACATGGACCTGGGCATTCTATCTGTGTCCTTTAGATAGTTTCAAGTTCAAACCCAAATGATGAGCCCCATCTGTGTCATGAAAGCTCTCCATGTGGAATTATCTAAATCGACAACTACATGCACAGTTCACGACATTGCAATTCATTTTGCCTCAAGTCGACTCACCTTTGGGCATATTCTCTAGGCATCCCCTCAACACGCTCGCGACAGTATCAGCCACGCTCCCTGTGGGGCCGTCTTCCAGGCCTTCAGGAACAACAACAACAACAGGGTGTCAATAAGCTGGATGTCATATATCGGTACAATACAAAATTCTCTATCATTGATGTACTTATCAAATTCCCCTGTGTGTTAATACAATCACACAAGGGTTTTATAAAAAAGAAATCAATGTGTGTCTGTGCGTGTGTGAAAGCAGGCTGGTGAACTCACATTCGCTGCTGCTGCTGCAGCTGCCCAGACTCCCCCTGACGATCAGACGGATGGTATCTCGCGTCGTCGTCGGGGACTGGCTCTCTGTTGCCGGGGCAACGGGGCTCTCGGCAGATGGCGGAAGTACACTTCCATTCTGAGGTGGGAAAATCAGTGACGACAGGGGTTACAATCTGCAGAGTTTAGATTATGCCTTTCCGGCTATGACTCACTATGGTCACCTACAGATTCAGAGCGCTTGGCTATAAAAGGTTGAAAGTGAAGTGATTTCACTTTGTTCTCAAATTGTGCTTCAACTGTGTGACTCACTGGATTCTCCTCAACATGCTAACTCTAAATAGGTTGTGCCTATTTATGTAATGTCTGGATGAATAATGTTCCTGCAACATCATCTACACTCTTCTTGCACATATCCGGGTTTTGTGTTGAATAATATTGCTTCTTACCTCAGAAATATTTTGGTTCTGTTGCTGGCTGATGACGGTTCTCTCCAGGTCATGCTGCAGTTTGTAGATCTCCTCTTCCTCTTTGGTTAACTTATCTGTTAAAAGGCAACGACAGCAACCCAATAATCAGAGCTTGACCTTTTAAACCAGGTGACATGAGAGCTGCCTAGGATAAAAAATGTGACATAACAATCGCAATGCCTGTCAAAGACTCCATTTGACTAAGTGAGTGACAATTGGGCTGGTGGTGACTGACAAGTGGCATTTCAAAATGGTACGTGAGTGGTCCATGGCTTATGTAATACTCACTCAGAGTCTCGTAGTATTTGACCTTGTCCTTCTTGCCACCGAAGAGCGCGGCGGCAGCTTTCTTGAAGAAGCTCTTGGCTGGACTGGAGATGTGAAAATCTGGTGCTGAATGGCAACAGCTCGCCGGCAGACGCTCTGGACTGAAGCCCTGTTGAGGGGATCAAGAAAGTGGGTCAGTGTGCAGCTTGGTGGGCAGAGGGTCGCTGTTCTCCTCCTACGACGTGACATTTTACAGTGACAGACGGTCAGATAGTGGAGCAGACAGAGAGAGAGAGAGAGAGAGAGAGACAATACAATAAACTGTGTCTTACCTGTGTGAAGAAGTCATGCCTCAGAATGTGGTCCAGGTTGGGCCTGTCCTCGGGGATCTTGGCGAGCAGGCTGGCAATTAGCTGCTTAGCTGGTGGGGACAGAGAGGAGGGCAGGGAATAACGCGCCTCTCTGATGCACCTGTATGTCTCCTTCAGGTTGGTGGTTTCAAACGGTGGTCTGCCCAACAGCATGGTGTACCTGGGAGCAGGACAGAAGGGCAAAAGTGAGCCGATTTCCAATGAAATGTGTAACGCGTGATTGTAGGCAAACAAATCGTATAATTTACATTTATAATGTTAACTAGTCATAACTCATAATTTACATCGTAGCTACATATTGCATATACATAGTTTGTATTAGTTTTATTCCACACTATTCTATTTCATAACAGTGATTATTGTTTTATTATTATTTTATTTCCAAGAACAGTATTCGAGTTTGTTCAGATTTAATTTTATTTTGCATTCTGCTTATATGGTACAACTTGTCTCTACAATTCTTATTTGCTGTGTCCTTGCACTACTTTTGTGTATATTCTAAGGTCTAAGGTTGCTCCCTTCACTCATGTGTGTTTCTCTAATACATTTTCTTCTTTTATATTGCGATTGTTGAAATTCGATCCAGAGACTAAATACTTGCATTTTCAAGGACTTCTGCTGTAATTGTTGTACTTATGACAACTATTAAATCTTGAAAACAGGAATGCACTATTCTGTGAAATATGACGCCGAAATGTGTATTTCTAAGCTGATTATCTGATATTACCGCTGTTAGAAACAATCAAACACTATTTATTAGCATTACTAAACCTTTGAAGTAGCGAATGATACATTGACGGTTGGCCTACTCACATGACACAGCCTAGGGCCCAGATGTCTGATTCACAGCCGTGGCCCTGCTTGTTGAGAACCTCAGGGGACAGGTAGTTGGGTGTTCCACAGATCGTCTTCCTCCTGTTCCCTGCCGGCTCCAACTTGGCAGCCAGACCAAAGTCCCCGACCTTGAGCTCCATCGACTCGCTCACAAAGAAGTTACCTTGAAGGGAAGGGAAGAAAGAGAATGAGATGATAAGCATTTGATATTCAACCCAGGATCAAAGGCTCGATAATGCACTGACCCTCTGAAGAAATTATTTAAAAAAAAGAGGAGGAAGAGGAGCATTGGTATAAAAATAATAATAAAGACAAATAATAATACCATATTGACAATTGTGCACACAGTGTCAATGGGGCATAAAGATTACTTACCAAGTTTCAAGTCTCTGTGAAGGATGTCTTGTTCGTGCAGGTACCTCAGTCCAGACACAATCTGTCGTAGATAATAACGCACCTCTGGCTCAGTAAGCACTTTGCGAGCCTTCAAGATATGGGCTAAGGACTGCAAAAAGGATAAACATACAGAAGAAAAGGATTAAAGAGCTGTTTTACTATGTGCAGATGACCTTAACATATTGATGGTTTTCTTTAAACTCATAAAACCGTTATATGCTGGATAACCATACAATCAATTACAACAATACTTTATAGTGGGGTCAAACTCTGAATACTAGGCTACATGGGTGCTGCCATATTGACTATAGGTGCAATGCAGCTGTTACAAAAATGTATAACACAGCAGTTGTCAAGCATATAGTGCAGTGGTTGGAAACTTAAGAATAGCCTAGCACTTACTTTTCTACTGCAGTATTCCAACAGGATGTAGATGTTCTCCTTGTCCTCAAAATGATGATAAAAGTGCACAATGTGTTTATGGTGCAGTAATCTGTGCAGCTCAATTTCTCTGTCAATCTAGCGGAGGGAAAGAGACAAAACGTTCAATTATAACTGAAAGGCAATTTTGTGAAAACATTCCATAAACGCACCGGAGTTGCGCCCTTACCTTCTCCCGTTGGTGAGGTTTGGACACGCGCGCATGCGGGATGATTTTGGCTGCATAAACTTTGCTGGTGGAGAGGTCGGTCATCTCATAGCACTTGGCAAACCCTCCCTAGAAAGAGGAAAAACACTGTTAGCATTCCGTGTCTCCGGATTACGGGGGTATATCCAAGTAAAAAAAAGTCGACAACTGATAAAGAAGCTCGCGCTACCTTTCCCAAAACTTTCCCACGGCAGTAGCACTTCCCAGTGGCAGGATCGGTGATTATCCTGGCCATCTCAGAGGGCGCACTGCGCTCATCTGTTCTCTTTCGGCGAGGTTCGCCGGACCTCTGCGTAGATTCACACATGCTGCTGCTGTTTGTCTGTTGGGGCACTATATTGTTCTGCACCTCCATCAAGACGTGGTTATTACGGTAGCTCACTCAGAATGCAGCCCGGAGAGTCCGTCTCCCAGGCTTTATACTCTGGCACCCTCCCCACCCCGCTGTCTGCCGCCCTCTCTCAGACGTCACGGTGTGACATGAGCTCTGCCTGATATTGATTGCCTAGCATGAACTGAACATAGGTGTTGATTATGATGACGGCACAGACCTGAAATCTAAAGCACATAAAACGGCCTGTGTGGATCCTGAAATATAATACTTTAAAAATACTCAGGATTCATATGCATGATCCTCCGAAAAACCCATAATAATAATGCAAATCAGACATGTTACCTATTTCGTTCATGGAATCGAGGAAGGTGAAAGGGCCTTTTATAGATTAGTGCAAAATATAACTCAAGGTGTTGGAAGACTGATGCATTTGATCGATCAAATATCCACTATGCAGAGGATAAACATGATCTGTATTCTACTAGGCTCACCTCATCCTGCGTTTTTGCACCAAACTCAATTTGGAGCACCAGCACCCTCAGGTGGAGATCTTGGATACCATGTGTAATATAACCTCTAACCTATGAGAACAGCATCACCCTACTGTTCACTGCAGGTGTGACAGCAAAAGCTTCAGTTGTAAGACCATGCAGACAGCAAAATATAGTAACAAAAGTAAATGTTTGAAGCATTTAGTCTCTATTAAAATAAAATCAGAGCCAGAAATTGTTCGTAATACGAATATTTTACTGAAATCTCTGAAATGTTACTAACAAACAAAGGGTTACACAAACCATGGTTCTCGGACCAATGTGTCTACTTCTCTAGTCAGTTACATATTCCATATGGTCTTGGAGAACATAACCCGTCCCTTGGTGTGCATGTACCATATACTAGGTAGCAGTCTGCAATAAAATTGTCAGAAATACAGCAAAAGGCTGTTTTGGCAGCTCAAACACAGAACAAATGTCAAATCAACCTGACATCTTGCTTTGTTGGCGTCTTCCTCTCATTCTTGCAGTGTTCAAAGACAACCTTCAAAAAAGGCTGTTCCTTTTCATAGCTCATAACTGTTAGATATCACCAATTTGAGGTGTTCATGCATGCTAAAAATGTATTTTCCTTGCATGTTAATTACTTTTAATCAAACGTGTTGTTTATTTCTGGTAAATGTGAACAGACAAGTCTCTAGAGGCTTCAGTGCTGTAGAGAATGACAGTGCTGGGGAAACAAAAACCCTCCAGGAGGCTGTGACTTATTCAACACACACTGTGTTAGGTGCGCTTGTCGTCAGGTGTGAGCGCACACTGCTCATGTCATAAGCAAAAGTCTGGTCAAGACCAGATCCGACCGATGTTTGGCATGGCCAGTTGGAGAAGGGAAAACGACAAGCGATGACACGCGCATCATCAGGGAGCTCTTTCAACAGCTTCTCACCCAGCACCTCCATCTGCAAACCAACAGGCTATGTTAGTGGCTTAACTATAAAATGTAAGCTAGTGACTTATGCTGCAATCAAAATATCTACAGGAAGGGAAAGAAATGAGTCTTCATAGGAAGGCAAACTCACAATTCCTGGAGCAAGGAAAGCTGTCACATTGTTGTACGTAGATAAATCAGTCTATAAGAGATGACAGACACAAACAACGTAATGTAACACAGCTTTGATCAGGTTTTGGAAAGCAATTGCTTTGTGATGGCGCCATACCTCCCAGAAGTCTTTTTTAACAAAGGTAGCCTGGCTGGGGGGCATTCCTGTCCAGCGGGCCTTGTTTCTCGCATAGGCCACAAGAATAGAGTTAATCTCAAACCCTGTGCACTGGAAGCCAGCAGAAGAGGCAGCAAACACCTATGAAAAAAATCAAACCTGATGCTGCAACTACAGTACCTTACAACAGGATACACAGCACACTCAGATTTCAACGCTGCAGTTTCACAGTAAGATTTGCGCATATTTGACTGTATATGTTGCTCAAATGATTGCAGCTCACTTACCAGCCTCCCATCTCCTGATCCCAGGTCTGCTAAGCGACCCCTTCGTCCCTCTAGCAACTTCAAAATGTTCAGTGTCTGAGTTTTACTGGAGGGCAAATAAGGAACCTGTGCCACGGCGCAAACACACAGTAAGTCAACAAACTGGACAGGAGGTCAAGTAACAAATTATTGTCATGATCAGGAGATTTCCTCGCTGTAAAGTTGGTAAATTGGATCTTGAGCTTTAGAAGTTGAGTTGTCTTTAATCTGTCTTTCACAGTCGCCATATTATAGGCGAGTCTTAATAAAGTTCTATAGAAAGTATATAATTAATGTGACATTCTAAACAAATAATAAGCCAACAATTTATTTTTTCCATATGAAACTAAATCAAGTCTACTTAGAGCAATGACTAAAACATATAATTACAAACGATATTGAAACTGATATCCAACTCACTGTCAGTGGAACTGTTTAACCAACCAATTATGTTAGAATAACTAATTCAGCATGTATCTCTCTCTCTCTCTCTCTTCCCTAGCTGTGGTAAACTGTCCAATCATGTTTGGACATTGCCTGTGGGGTCCCCAGGGGTCAGTATTAGGGCCAATTCTTTTTATTCTCTACATCAATGATATATGCAAAACATCAAAGATTTTACAATTTGTGTTATTTGCAGACGACACTAATTTTTTTTTTACGGGAGAGGTCTTTCAGCAGCTTCTGGAGTTAATTACAACTGAAATGAGCAAATTAAAAAAGTGGTTTGACAATAATAAATTGTCATTGAATCTAAGTAAAACAAAAATCATGTTGTTTGGAAATTGTAATTTAAATAATGACGTAAATGTTAAGATTGACGGTGTTAATATTGAAAGAGTGTATGTAAATAAATTCCTTGGTGTGACAATAGACCATAAGCTCAGTTGGAAACCTCACATGTTAAATCTAAACTGTCATGAAGCATCTTAGTCCTGTGTAAAGTAAAGCATATATTGGATCAAAAATCCCTGCATATTCTTTACTGCTCAATGATCTTACCTTATTTAAATTACTGTGTGGAGGTCTGGGGGACCACTTACAAAAGCTCACTGCTACCACTAGTCACACTTCAAAAACGAGCCATAAGAATAATCAATAAAGCACAATATTATGATCAAACCAACCTCCTGTTTTTACATTCCAGTATCATAAAGTTCAATGACCTGGTTGAATATCAAGTTGCACAAATAATTTTCAAAGCTAGAAAGAAACTGCTACCCGGTAACACTCAAAAACTTTTTTTTGACAGAGAGGGGGTTATAATTTGAGGGAACAGTTAAACTTTAAGACACTAGCTGTTCGCACGACTTTAAAATGTCATTGCATCTCAATTGGGGGTGTGAAACTGTGGAATGGGATGAGCATGGAGCTAAAGCAATTTCCAAACATGATCCAGTTTAAAAAAAGGTTCAAAGCAATGATTTTTAAAAAGGTACATGGATGAGGGAGAGATTTAAGAAGGAAAGTATATTAAAAAAATTAAAAAATTAAAAAAATGGTAATAATACAAAATAAATGTAAATAATTGTATATATTGTATATATATATATTTAAAGTGTAATTATGGTGCATCATATTGAATGAATATTTGTATTTATATATAGATATATTGATTGTATAGATATGTGGATTGTATACATGTATATATAGATATACAGTAGATATGTGAATTGTACAAATATATAGATATATGGTTTGTATAAATTAATATAATAGACATAGATATATGTTTGAATAGATGTATGTATATAATAGATATCGATATATGGATTGTATAAATATAAAACAATTATAGTATCAAGTTGTATATTTGTATGGATTGTATCAAATATAGTATAACAAATTGTATAGATTTGTAAAAAAAGATTTTAAGGAAAACAGGAAGCTAATATAACAAATATGAGTTATTGAGCTGTGGAAAAGGGGTAGGATTAAATAGGTTTATACTTCTTCCTACTCCTTTTCAGGCATATCAATTCAATATGTTATTTGTTTAGTTGTTTATTTTTTTGTGAAATCATTTGAACATATTTTTTTTGTATTTTCATGCTTTTCATTTTGTTTTGTAATTTTGATGTCTGAAATAAATTCAATCAATCAATGTATCCACCCATCTCCTAGCATAACAGGTTTAATTTGAGAAATACAATAGTTGCAGAATAAACGAAACATTGTGTCATTGTTCCAAAAAACCCCAAAAATGATCTGTTTCTGATCATCATGTTTTCTTGTTCATCTTGTACAGTGAAGGGAAATAGTGATTGAGCCATTATGTCACAGAATACTCCCTTCAACAAAATTCACCTCAGATTAACACACTGCACAAGATGGTGCAGTTCTCCATAAAACATTATCACGGTGATGGATTTACCATTTTTGTTCTTCTCCTCATTTGTTGCTAGCACAGCGCACCATGCTGCTCCAAAATAGGCAAATTATCTTTAATGTGCATGTGGATGTTCTGTCTTCTTGATTCATGCTTCTTTGATTACACACACACACACACACACACACACACACACACACACACACACACACACACACACACACACACACACACACACACACACACACACACACACACACACACACACACATATATACAAATACACACATTTGAGATTTTAAGGGTAGAAAATAAGGCAAACCAGGCAGGCGGAAAGAGAAAAAAGAAAGTGTCAAGCACCTTGAGGCGCAAAGGGATTTTGCGAAAGCCGGACATGTCAAACATTCTCCATATCCCATACAGGCCAGTGAGCAGAGCCACTGTGCAGGCTGACACGCCGACATGGGGTTGGTCGTTCGGAAGGACCCTGGCATGCTCTTGCAGAATCACATCAATGTCATCCATTGCAAACTGTCACCAATGTGGTTGAAAAACAGCAAATGAGCAGGGGGATATTACACCAGCCTGTAAAAGATGTTACCATTCTGTAAGGGCATGTGAAGAACTATATTATAATCTCCAGGCCAACGTCAAATCAATACTTTGTATTCAGTGTTTTCTATTGACACTATATAATGAAGTCAGTGTTTCTAAATGACATTCATTTCTTGCCCGTATTTTCTTGTTTCTGGTGGCCACCATACACATCAAAACTGATATGGCCATTATATTGGCCAGGGAGGCAAATATTTCAGTCCAACTCTCAGATGCTCCATGGAAACACACACATATAATGTTTTTGGTCAGACACTTCTGTCGCCATCTAGGTTTGAAGAGTGTCTTTTCAAATGTCTATGCGTTTACACATAATATAGCACTTTAATGAGTAGGTTTCAATGTGTAAACTATACAGATTAAAAGGTCTTTAAACTTATAAGCAATTTCATTTGTGCAAACTAAGGATTTGAAGGTAGCCTAACATATTACATTTTAAACTCCATAGTCTGTATCCAATCCAGTCATCTGGTCATCTCAAACTGTTGGGGGCATGGTTACCCAGGTTAAAAATAACCAAACAGTTTCCCCCTGTCAACAGATATAGCTCACTTCAGTATCAAGAGGTCATCAAGCTTAGGTAGCGACTTGTTTGACTTATGCCAATATTGCTCTGTTAATCATTAACCACATGGCAGCCTTTGAGCTGCCAGAGCGAATGTTACCTGAGCACCTTTTTTCCAACAGCAGATGGTGCCACTGTCGCCATTTCTCATGCGGAAACCTCTAGAAAAGTTTTGTTTAGCACAATGTATTAGACAAGGCAGTACTGTTCGTTGTATTATCAAAAGCTTTTTGCTCGCCTTCTCGGTGAGAGGAACTCCACCACTAGCCTATAGGCCTATTAGCCGAACTGCATTTAAACTGAATTCAGATTCTTGCGTTTGCACGATTTGCGTAATCGGTGCAAAATAATTACAAATAAACTATAAATAACTAACTCATGAGAAAAATGCACACGCTTGGAGATACGGCGCTGTTTTTTTACATTTGTGAAGTTATGACGCAGAAAATAGGGTTTATAGTGCTGGACATGTTTGTGCGTCCTACCTGACCCGCCCCCCTCCGTAGTAGACTAGAGCAGCACGCAAGCAGTGCAGATCCTCCAGTCACATCAGCGCTGTCACTCAGCACCACATCCCGCCCTTTATGTTCATACACGCCCTATCCGATAAGGTCCATATGCAATATGCAAATATTAGCCCACTCTCTCTCTCTCTCTCTCTCTCTCTCTCTCTCTCTCTCTCTCTCTCTCTCTCTCTGTCTCTCTCTCTGCCTATATATATATATATATATATATATATATATATATATATATATATATATATATATATATATATATATATATATATATATATATATATATATATATATATATATATATATATATATATCTGTCTCTCTCCCTCACACACACACACAGACACACACACACACACACACACACACACACACACACACACACACACACACACACACACACACACACACACACACACACACACACACACACACAGATAGAATCCCCCCAAAAAGGAGGGCTGATGTGATTTGCAAAGATATGCTAATTTTTTCGATGCATTTCTCCTCCTGCACTTGCTTTCATTCAAATGGCCTTCATAATAACGATATTCATCAACAACACTCAGGCCTTTCTTTGCTCAGCTTGCTTGTTCTTTTCTCTGAAGCAGAGCTGGCTGCATAGGCGGGGGGCGGCAGCAGGACCGACCGAGTGACGCAAAACGAGAGGCCATTATATTTGCTTCCTGGGGGGAAAATTATACCCTGCTGGGAGTTTATTATAGCAGCTGGGGGTGGGTTTTAAAACAGACATATACACATCTAAGAATGGACTTGTATGGGAAGGTAAGATGCAATTGTTTTTTATTAAGGCTATGGAGAAAGAGAGAGAGAGAGAGAGAGAGAGAGAGAGAGAGAGAGAGAGGGAGCATCTAAGGTTGAAACAGTCATTCAGCACGAGCAATGAGCAACTGAACAAAGGTCCACTTTTATTGCAATTGTTGTCTTGCTCGCGCGTGACGAAGATCGTCCGTAGACTATCCAAAAAATGTCGGACGCTCATTTTAAAAAAGAAAAAAAAAATACGAATAGTTTTTCCTGTGCTTTCACCATCAGACAGCCACACAGATGTTGGCAGCGGTGGCGCGAAGCATCCTGAGTAATGTAGTCGAATATCATACTTTAAAAGCCCTCTCCCGGACACTCGTCGATAACGTGAAAGAACTACAAAGCCCATCTTAACCACCACACCACCATCGGTGACGTCAAAGACACGCACAAAACGCACTTTCGTTTGCTCGTGCTCGTCATCTATCACGCGAGCCAGCCTCGTCAGCACAGGGCGCGTGCCACATCCGAAGCGGAGGGGACAGCTCCCAGGTGCTGAAACTGGTCGGCGGCGCTCCACAGAGAAAGAGAGACAGACTCAGAGGGGGAAGGAAAATCAACGCCTGCGTTACACACACATCGAGCAAACAAAAAAAAAACGTATTCTGCAACACACGGGCAGATAGAGATAGAGCCGAAGCCTTCGAAACAGGTTTGTTAACACAATGCCATTAACGCGTAGGCTATAGTCGGTAGTTTCATTTATCAATACGAAGCATTTCATTTACGGTTAAAAAATGACCTCCTGCCCAGAATAGCTTGTCTGACATTAGCTGACATGCGGCTCCCTGCTCAACCCCATCGTGTACTTTTGTTTCAAAAAATGGTTTTATCGTGTTGCCCGCAATGATATTTTAAACGCGATGTGCTTGCAAATGATGCTTCAGTGGTGGTGTTTATTTTAATTTTAATATTACAGTAACCCGCTGCAGGATATGCTGACTCGAGGTCCTGCATATATTGTATAACCCGATAGGCTACACGGAGAGCTACTGTATAGCCTATAACTGTAGAGGCTTTGTCAAAACATTCACCTTGGAGCAAAGATGACTGTGCTCTTCATCTCTTCATCGTGCTCGTAGTATCTAGTCGTGTCCTTTTTAGATCGTCGACTGCTGACCATTTGTAGAGAAATGCTCGGTGTAGCTACTCGTTCCTATTACAGGCGATATCGTTTACAGTAGGCCGGAGTAGCTCAAATATGGAAGATTTAATGTCTGTAGAAATTTGATGCTATTTTGGTTTGGAATGTTTTTTTTTCAAATATAAAGGCAAAACATCGCACACTAAAATTTAAACTTGGATGTAGTAGGCTATCAGGAAACGGCAGATATCTTTATATTTTGTTCCACCAGGTTTACAACATTGGTCAATTGTGGACATTTAAACAGTATTGTGCCCAGTAGGCTTAGGCCTATAGATACATAACAAGTACTTAATCTGAATAGTGTTTATGAGCTGCTCCCAAATATGATATGAACTAATGATAACAAATGATTTAGTTTGATTTAAAAGAATGATTTTGAAATAAAACATCGCTTGAGAGCAGACACATTCAGCTTTTTTCCTTCAAATCCTGCTAATGTAACGCTCATCAATACAACAGCTTGCTGTGTTGCTCATGCTGGTTTGCCTGACACAGCCTTCTGTCACCTCTGATTGGTGGTCTGTACAACAAGCTTGTGCTGCTCTCTGTGGGCAAAATCCATCTCTTCCCCCTCTCGTTGGCTCCCTGCTGGCCTGTGCACATGAACTAGAAGTTGCTTTTGTATAATAATTGTGCATCAACTCAAGAGCAAATAAATTGTTCATTATTGGTCGGTGTGAGTCACAGCTGTGAAATTCTGATCTTTACATTAACTCAAGGTAAAGAAGCTTTTGAAGGCAAATCTTTTCTTTTGTTTTCACAGATGGCTGCCACTCAGGATGCGAAAGGGAAGGGAGAGGGAGGGGACCAAAACTTTGACTACATGTTTAAGCTGCTGATCATCGGCAACAGCAGCGTGGGCAAAACCTCTTTCCTGTTCCGCTACGCTGATGACGCCTTCACCTCGGCCTTCGTCAGCACAGTGGGCATCGACTTTAAAGTGAAGACCGTGTACAAGAATGACAAGAGGATAAAACTGCAGATCTGGGTATGAAATATTAACGTCCCAAGCATTAAACATTTAAGAAGTGAGGCGCAAAATGTGATCTCCCACCAAACCAAATGAAGCTAGAAGTATAGAGCTATCAAACCTTTGCTATCTTCTGCTCGTCCTGCACTGATAACGTACTTGTTTGCTGTCAAATTTTCAGGAGACTGTTTTTTTTTCACCGATAAATTCTCCCATTTAGAAAGACGAATCCTTTGTGGCATATGTATATGAGCTAAGAATGTTTATTTATAGAAGAAAGGAAATGCATCTCAGGACTACAAAGCAACAATGTGCAGCACGTGACAGCAACATGTCATGTCTTTCATGTCATAGTTTCCTCTCTCAATGAACCACACTTTTGCCTACATTTCCATCTAATTCAGTTAAATGTAAAGCTTTTGTAAGTTCAAACATGGTTAATGTCCGGGAGAAATGTCCTCCAAGGTCTCCTGGAGGACTACGTAAGCCCCAAGGGGGAAGGGGCTATTTAGTGATGCCCAGCCCCCCTGCTTTCTCTCTCTCTGTGTCTCTGTGTTCCTGCAGAGTGACTGCTGTCTGTAAAAAGGCTGTCAATCTATGCCCAGAGCCTGCTTCTTTCTGACCTCTGTCTGTATCTCTCTCTGTTGATCAATACATTCCATGGAATCTGGCAGGTTGTGACTGTATACTGGGCCGTAGAAAAACAATTAAAACAACCTAAATGCACAGGATCACCTATGCATTCATTTCATTTAAGTCGGGGTTTTGGGTATTTAGGGAAGATGGCGCTTGCTTGGTAAGCTTGGACACACTTCCCTTTTCATGTTTTGTAACAGAAAGGTTTTGCCTTATGTTATAGAATACTTCAGTCAAAGTATAGAATGTATATTTACAGCTAATCCTACTTTTTCTTTTTGTAGGTATTGGGTATATAAGCGATAATGGTGGACATTGATGTCATCACAAGTCATACTGACATTACAAAGCTAAACATGAAGGGCCATTTTATGTACCCACAAGTGGTATTTTCACCAACCTGACTAATCCATTTTGTAATTATAAGTGATTGAAGTTCAGTGTTTCAATTCACAAAAAAAAAATATGTTCTTTGTTCTTTCGTCTCAAAAACACACGGCGCATCAGCTGTGTGCTTAATTAACTGAAGAAAGCTTTATGAATTGCTGTATTGTGTTGTCTTTGTTTAACAGTACCATGTAAGTACGGAGACAGATGGAGGTCTCAACATTACTGACAGGAGACTAGTAAGTGTTAGTTTGGCACACAGTGGGGTAGAACACAGAAGCAACACCTTCTTCAGAATGTGTTGGAATTTGAAGAATGTCTGCTGTTTAATTAATAGTTCATCTGAGCTGTCGAAGCAGATTGTCACACATTATTATCTCAGAGATACTGGGAGGATAGATATGTAAGAGTGTGTCTCTTTCTCCATATTTCCTTTGCCTGCTTTCCTGGCAGTCTCCCTTTCCTTCTGTACTACATCAAATGTCGGCTTTCCTTCAGGGGTTTTGCTGTCTCTCTTGCCATAATAAGGGTCTTTTGCAGCAATTAGCCACCCCCGGCCCAGACATTGGTGGTTGCCAATCACTTAAAAAGACAAATAAAGGGCGTTCCAGCACAATGTTGAAACTCGATTTGAACAGTCAAATGATGTGATAATTTTCTTTTTTAATCATTAGCAAAGACAAGCATATTCAGAGGGATAAAGGATTGTACTTATGCATCCACATAATTTGCCTGTCTTTTTAAACTTGACTCAGACAGAGCTGGGAAGAACAGTAAGTAGCCATTTAAGGTGATCACTATTGGCTAATGTCATTGTGGTAGTCGTACCATTAACCTGAGATAAAGGAGCAAAATGCATGTAGGAGTCATCCATGTTTTTGTAACACATTCCTGAGCTTTGGCCAGATGAACCTTGTTAAAAACTGATTTTTTTGAACGACCGCGGGCTGGAATCGAACCCGGGTCCGCTGCTGGCCGAGGCCCATGGGGGGGACGCCCTACCAACTGAGCTAAGGGCGCCCCCTGAAATTCTTTTATTGAATGAAGAATAGTTCAGTCGAATGTCCGCCTTCGCTCTCTACCTCTCAACCTGAGGTAGACGGCTTGTTGGATTGATTTTTTAGACTACAGGCGAAGCTTTTCATG
This sequence comes from Hyperoplus immaculatus, assembly GCA_949357725.1. Lineage (NCBI taxonomy): Eukaryota > Metazoa > Chordata > Actinopteri > Uranoscopiformes > Ammodytidae > Hyperoplus > Hyperoplus immaculatus. The sequence continues at coordinate 23,591,035 of OX442351.1, forward strand.
GTTCTCAAATTCACTGGACCCAGCATTTTTTTCCCCCGCTGCCTTTTTAACTAAGAACAAGCAAACTGGCTCACTAAAATAGAATTACATGCAGAGGTCATTTTCAAGCACTCAGACAAGAGATAGGCTACTTAAATGTCTTCGACTTGCACATACTGTTTCATGACTAAATAAATTATATTATATTATTATATGATAACATTTTCATCATCCTCTTTAATGTTGATACAGAGGATGCTATTCATGCAACACATTCTAGCCGATGAGATTAAAAAAGGAAAACATTCGCACGCATTTCTGGAGTTATCGTGAACTGATAAAAGGTCCTAGACTCCTAGCTGTGTTGTGTATGGAAGCTTGGCAAGCTGCGAGCTTCATCTCTGGAGTGAAGGTCAAAGCTGTCCTCTGGCTATAACAGGCACACTGTTGCAGCCATGTGCAGACTGACAGCGAGCACAAGCACTGTGGCAAATACAAACCAGTGCTGCCTGTCAGGCTTCTGTTTAACAAGAGCCAAATGCAGCAGCCAGAAGATTCTTGAATCATGATTCACAGGCACCTGTAAACACACTTGTTGTGGATGGAACAACAGCGCAGTAACCATACAGTATAAACAAGAGAGATGCCTGCCGGATTTATTATCATCGTAAAAAAAACTGGAAATCCACACACCTGGGAACAATTTCTGGCAAGTGATTTAAGGATAGAGATCAAACAAACAAAGATATGCCACTTTTCTCTTCCTCCTCGGTTGTGGAGACAGTCACAAGAGAGAGGCTTCATCTGCCTGTGTTTGGATTAATTAGCATTTTCATTGACATCTCGTAGCAAAAGGCTGCAGTGGGCGCTTCTTTCCAGGGCAATCTGTGCACAATGTACAGGTCCCCGAATGCTATGTAATCGCTTGCTCACTTTGCCTTTCAGCAATGGGTTCATTTCCTTATACTTTTTCAATGTGTATATCATTAAACCTATATTTCTCGCCTTTATTTCTAATAAATGCGTGCCTTTGAATTAGGGATGTGACAATAACCGCAATACCGCCATACCGCGGGTATGGTGTCATAACCACGATCACCGTGTGTTTTGGTTTCTTTACTAATGCTTGTAGCAGTAGTACATCGGCCCATGGTTTGTATGAAATGTAAACATAGAAAAAAACGTATTTGTCATTTACTGCTTTCCATTATATGTTCATTGCTTTCATTAGCCTATATTTTCAGTAATTGTTAGGCTCACCATTTCAACTGCGCCCTCTCATGCATGTTGAAACACAGTTTCAAATGAGGTGGAGGAGGGGGTTCTTTTATAATAATAATTAGCTTATTCCTAGACTTCACACTTGTCATATTTAAAGATGACGTATATAACATTTTTAGAACGTTCCAGTTAAAAACTTCCGATTGATTTAGTATGGAGCAAGCAACGTTGAGTCATATTAATGAAAATAATGAACATTTTAAGGATAACCGCAATACCACGATGATATGCTGAGTGATAACCACCGGAAGAAAAAGTATATCCCGTCACAGACCTATTTATGACATATTTTTAGTAAATAGAAGGAAAGGGACTCCATGTCATCACTTCAAAGCATTTTTATGGACTAAGCCCCCCCCCCCATATCACTGCAATACAGTGGTGATTTGAGTGATTACCACAGGGATTCAAAGTATATACTGTCACAGCCCTACTTTGAATGCTGCCCCAAGCACAGAGAATGTTTAACAGAGCTGAGCGATTGTTTTATTGAGAGAAAAGAATCAATCACATCAGCCAAAACGAAATTTCCTGTTTTTGGCATCTTATCAATGGGAAGCCAGTGAAGCAATTAGCTTAACAATTACTTCCATATCAGGAAGCAACAAACGTAGCCATGTATGAATAAATGCAGAAATGTGAATTTCATCCTTAATTGTGCTTCTATGTTTATTTGGTTGAAATAATCTTTTCATATGTATAAATAGCTGTAGATTAATTATGATAATAATAATTATGCTTATTTACTAATGCTTATTTGTCATTATGGAGATGCATATATGTGTTGTACAGGCTGACACAGTGTCTGGTAACAGCCATGCTATATCACGTTGTCTCTGTGTAGGACACAGCGGGCCAGGAGCGCTACAGGACCATCACCACCGCCTACTACCGCGGGGCCATGGGCTTCATCCTCATGTATGACATCACTAACGAAGAGTCCTTTGGTTGCGTGCAGGACTGGTGAGTCAATTGAAGGCTTTTTCAAGTTAGCGTCGGCCTGTTTGTGACAGTGTTTATATGCAGACGACGTCATTGTTTATCCCATTTTCTTTCTGTGGACTGTGTTGTTACGAGCATCAGATCATATCAATAGGGATTTCTGTTTGTCGCTGCAATACAATCCTGCATGCTTGATATATTGCCAATGTTTTTTTTGATTATTATGTGGCCAATCTGCAATCTTGACCAGTTCACCACCCTTATTGCCTAAAAGTGACAGTACATTTGTCTCTCTCTCTCTCTCTCTCTCTCTATCGCTCTCTCTCTATCTTTCTCTCATAGTGGAAAGTCTAGTTATGTAGTCTGTATGCATGCATCTTTGTCCGGCTGGCAGATCAAGAGGGAAACTTGTCTAGGTCATGGCCGTAGTCCACTCCATGAGTCACACACAAGCGTCTGCATGCTGAACAGAAACTCGAAGCCAAGCCCACGAATGTCAAGGATTTATGATGATGGCGCATTTGTGGTCTAAAACGGGACTTGGAAGAAGACGTTCATTCGTCTGTAGAAACCAGGTTTCTGGGTTAGAAACAAGCAGGGAAATGCAAACAGCCTGGGAAGCTTTAGGTGAAACATGGGAGAATTCAGAATTCAGCAGTCAAAGATTATGTGTGTGGTTGATTGGCATTTTGCTGATCTTTCGTACACGCTGACTCTCCCCAGGTGTTGCGGTGAGAATACTGTCATCTTCCATTTTGTGTGCACCCTGCTGTCCCACAGTTATATTGCTCCGTCAGCCCAGAGAGATTAAGGGAGCACAGTTATCACGTTTGAGAGGAAAGATGTTTGAATGTGGATAATGTTACTGTTGCGCCAGCTGAAAGGATATGGTACTAAGACACACAGGAACTTGATGTAGAGTGTGGTATTCTTGCTGACACCTGCATGCCGCGTGGCTTCAACCCTTTGTAGGACTATGACAATTGCTATTAAGGTCATTGTCTACTTGGCCCTCATTGGCGTGCCAGCAGCCATGACATAGGATGCAGCTGTCATGACTAAAGCATCAGAGTTGTCACACAGGTATTATTTGAAAAAATAACATGCATTGTGTTAATATGCTCCACATTATCAGCCACATTTGTTTTGAAATAAATGTCCCTGTAATTTAAAACTAGAAAAACAAGGCTTTCCTGCAAATAGAGGTGACACACCTATTATTCTTTAAAGGCCTGTCTGACACGTTGATGAAATGCTGCAGTCTGAGCGCTGTCTGTGATGGGTATCTTAATTACCGGAGCCAAGTGTGTCACCGGCTTACCTACCAGACAGTGCACAAATCAGTCCACTGTACACAAGAGAAGAGCTCTTCACATAACCAGAATTCTTCCGCTCTGACTTTGCCACAGGCTTATATTTCACTCTCTCTTTCCCTTGTTCCTTGTGACAAGGTTGTGGAGAAAAAAAGAGGTTGCCATGGCAACGGCTCCTTTCCCCCGACTGTGGCTGCATTAGGCTTGTGACGTTTTTATTTCCTGTCTGTGACAGAGACTAAACTGGGAAACGTTGTCATGCTGATATGAAAATGTAGGACTTTGAAGAAATCGTGCAAATTAATTAGATTCTCCAAAGTGAATTTTACTTTCCATTTTTTCATCTTTCCTCTCCTCTCCTGAGGCCACATTGTTCAAAATGACTGTAGATTTACAGATCCCCGTCATGGCCTGCATATGTGGCTCTGTTACAATCATTTTGATTGGTCAGTGAACATCGTCAGCAGTTCAAAATGACCCACATCTGAACCTCTACAACAAGTCAGAAGTGGACAGAGGGAGGAGTGCCAACATCATGTTGCTGCTCTCTCTCTTTCTCTCTCTCTCTCTCTCTCTCTCTCCCTCTATCTCTATCTCGTCGTTTCTTCATGGCTTGTAGGCTGCCCTACTTTTAGTCAAACTGCAACACGGCGGGAGGTATTTTTTCCCTAAAATGATTCTCAAAACATGAACAGTACAAATATCACCTTCTGCGACTGACGGTACATTTCCTGAAAATTTGAATGGTGAAATTGTATTGTATTTCTTTTTAGCACATTGTCACACAGGATTTGTATTATCGGTGGTGTAACAAATGATTAACCCATCAGGATTTTTCTTTCCTTCTAGCCCCTAAATAAAGGTTATAATAAGTAATTATTAAATAAATAATAAATAAATAATAAGTTTGTAACAAAGGGGTTGTAATAGTCATCTCTGTGTTCCCCAGCCTTATATTTTAATATATTGATATTAAAAATGCACTTTATGGGGACTGTGGGTTCCCTCCTCACTTCTTCTGTTGATACAGTATGGCACGTTCAAGGAACAAAGTACCCTGGGAACATAGGGACACTCTCGTTAAATGCTAGCTAGCCTAATTAATAGTTTAAAGACTAAGAGTTCAAATAAAGATCTACTGGTCACTATGCACGTTGTGAGCATTGGCTAACCCACCAGTGCTTCCACTACGTCTTGTCAGCGAGCATAATAAATAGCTTGTGTAAGCTGCAGTATCTAGCAAGCTGTTTGCCGCATGTACAATGAACAGCTTACCATTCAGAAGTAAGCAGGTGCAAAACACTCATTTAAAGGAAAGGATTGAAAGGGACAAACTTCACATATCAATATCAAGTAGCTAGAAAACAGCAAATAATAACCTACATCTGATCAGATTGATAGTGCTTCCATATTTTCAGTATAGAGCGTCAGTTGTCCCACTTTTCCACTGCTCCAATCAGTGACTCAAATATTACATGATGCCAAACGCAAGATGATGTAATGACTCTTGACCGTTCCAAATGGTGTTCAATCTTCACATCATGTTTTTTCGCTCTGCCATCTTTCCATGTCCATTTCTTTCGGATCCTGTCCAATGAAAAGTGGCACAAAAACAATTCTAACGATAGCAAATCAATTATTGTGTGTGTTTTTTTAATTCATTCACGTTCAGGTCAACCCAGATCAAAACCTACTCGTGGGATAATGCACAGGTGGTGCTTGCTGGAAATAAGTGTGATATGGACGAGGAGAGAGTGGTCTCTGTGGATAGTGGCAGACTGCTGGCAGAACAGTTGGGTAAGTCTTAGAGCAACATTCAACCCCATTATGCCACTGAAATTGGGTTGCGTCATCGTAACATTGTTGTCATGACATTTTTGGTCTTTTGTTGCCTTTTTTTTTTGGATATTGCCAAAAGCAGCTTTGCTTTCAACTGTCAGGAACGACGATTAACGTCAAAGCTTTCCCTAAAACTCAATCCATGAATATTTATGAAATGAGCGTCGTCTTACTCAGCTCTGTCTCTACATATTCTCCTGTTACTCCTAGGGATGGGGCCAATCCGATCCAATATCGGTATCAGGTCCTATAATGGCTGCAATCTACGTATCGGATATCGGACTGACAACTCCGATTTAAAAATAAATATATACAGTATATTATGTAGGGGAGAACGGGGTAATCTGAGCCACTTTTTACATTTGCTCCCCTCTAAGCGAGCTAAAATGATTTATCACTAAAATTTACACATTTCTCATTAATTCAGGATGTTTCCTGGAAATGGGCATTAGCAGAATTTTTTCAACACAAAGGGCAATGATAATATGATTGTTTAAAAAAAAGTTGTCATGTGGCTCACTTTACCCCAGCTGTGGGGTAAACTGATGCACTTACTTTTTCCACTCTGAAACTACCATAACAACACATACAGTAAGAATCCTGAAAGCTAGCCACACATTCCAGAACTAATGTCGGACTAGTAAAAGAATGATGGGGTTTGGTCAATTAAGCAAAGCACATTTTCTAAACGCTTGAAAGTAACTCTGAACAAAATCAAATACAACATATTATAATTCAAAATGTTTTAATAAGATTCAAATGAAAGATAGAACCAGTTAGATTAGAACACAGTCTGGGGGTCAGAACACAGGACCCTTAGAGCCAGCTAGTGTCTGGGGGTCAAAGCATAGGAAAATCAGAACCAGCGAGAACAGCCTGGGACTCGGAACACAGGAGAAGACCCAACTGTATTATAACATCAGCCTGTCATACTCTACAACTAGGCCTACTCTACATTCCAGCCCTGAAGGTTACAGGGAAAGATGAGAAGGTGCTCTTTCCATGTGGTTGCCCCAGGTCGTCTTCCTGGTGTATTTCCTTGGCATGATGGCTTTTCTACAATGTGTATGACATTAAAATAAAACATATGTCATGTAATATTACATTAAAATATGTTTAAGACTAAACTTAACTTGTGCCTCATGGTGGGGGAAAGTGAGACAGTGGCTCACTTTCCCCCACAGCATTTGGCTCACTTTCCCCCACCACCACAATTTGAGAAAAAACTACCTCTCTTAGCATTTCAGGCTAATCTTCAGTTATCAGCATCACATGGTTTCATATGTTGGTAGTTCATCAACACGTATGATAGAAGTTTTTCTACGTGAATACATTTGCTTTGGCACAACAGTTGATTAAGTTGACAGCAAGAAAATTTACTTTTACATGCAAAATACCTATTTTGGTGAACAAAACATGCTTACCACAGCACCATGAGGTCCTCTCTTTCAGGGCCATGGGGAAATGAGAGGGGCTTGAAAACATATATCTCACATGACCACAAATGTTTTCCGTTGCCTAGATACAGGGGGTGGCTCACATTACCCGATGCCTCAGAGTCCCCCGTTCTCCCCTATATATATTTGAAAAAAATCTAAATTATTTTAACTATGAAAGAAATTTTGGTAACACTTTATAATAACTATCCGTTGTAACTCGTTAATAGATCATTAGTAAACTCTTAATTAATGATTATTAATGATTTGTTAAGTGTTTGTTAGCAGTTTGTTAAGGATTTATAACAATGGTAGATAGTTAATAGCTTAATAATTGAATCAGTTCATCTGGGAGGTAATCCGAGATTAACTGATCACGTCACGTTCAAGTCCATGGCATGCACAGTGTGTATTGAGTTTATTTAAAAATATTTGAAAATGGGGCTGCCCTCAGTTGCCCATGCACTGTGTAGGCCTATAGTCTATAGCCTATTTCAGCCTCGTCGGTATCTCGGATTACCTCCCAGATGAACTGATTCAATTATTAAGCTATTAACTATAGCTAACTATAAATCCTTAACAAACTGCTAACAAACACTTAACAAATCATTAATAATCATTAATTAAGAGTTTACTAATGATCTATTAACGAGTTACAACGGATAGTTATTATAAAGTGTTACCGAAATTTTAATTTTAAGACCATAGCTATGTGGTATGGCACACATTAATTTTAGGATAAGCATATCAAAAGTTGAGTTCTTCTGCATTCAAACAGTTCAAAGCAGTTAAGAAAAACCTTTATGCATTTGTGTATATTCGTTTCCCTTTTAAATTAGAATCTCTGTGTTGCTTAAGATTTCCTAACCTTGCACAGAACATCACCTACAAAAATAGAAATGTATAATAATAAGTATGATATCGGACGGTATCGTGTCGGCCGATATCCAAAACCCAGATATCGGAATCGGGTCGTGACCGAAAAAAAGAATGGAATCGGTGCATCTCTAGTTATTCCCTCTCTCCCTCTTTCCAAAGGTTTTGAATTCTTTGAGACCAGCGCCAAGGACAACATCAACGTCAAGCAGACCTTCGAACGTCTCGTCGACCTCATATGCGACAAGATGTCCGAGAGCTTGGACACTGATCCGGCCGTAACCACGGGAGCGCCCACTGCCAAACTCACAGACAGCGCTCCGCCCCTCCAGCAGCCCGGATGCAACTGTTAGTGAGCGAGTGAGAGGGAGAGCAGAGGAGACGGGCAGCGGCAAAGGTGGTGGTAGAGTTTTGCAAGAGTTTTAGTTCTCCCTCAGCGTTATCACTCCTTCTCGTGCTGCTTTCTCTGGACTATACAGCTCAAAACCCTGTTTAGTGGTAGAAGTACAAAAACAAGCTGTTATATTATCTCTCAACTTTATCACCTTATATCAAGAGCAAAATAACCAGACAACAAGACATGGCTATTGTAAAAAAAAAAAAAAAATCGTTTAACATTACAGGATATCTAAAAATATAGACACACACCATATTCTCATTCTTCGAGTAGAGTCTAGCTGCAGCCCCGGAGAACAATACTGAGTCGGGCCGGGAGTACTGAGTCGGGCCGGGAGTACTGAGTCAGGGCTAGTAGCCTATCGGTCTGCGGTCTTTTTTATTGTTTGACGTGACCTTCTGAAGATGGCCGCCGCGGTGTTCCGTTAGCCGAGTGGAGCTAGCGCCGTAGCTAATCTAATGTTCTATCTATATTCTAACCTCTCCCTGTCCTCTTGCCCTAACCCTAACCACCCAGCTGTGATGCCTGAACATAATCTAATGTTCTATATATAAATATATTATAACCTCTCCCTATCCCCTTGCCCTAACCCTAACCACCCAGCTGTGATGCCTGAACTTAATCGCCAAAACAATATAATTTGTCTAATAACGTTCGAAATTACTTGTATTTTCTTCCGCCCCGACTCAGTACTCCCGGCCCGACTCAGTATTGTTCTCCGGGGCTGCAGCTGGATACTATTGCATTCTTCAGCTAGTTAGTAGGATTGATAAGGCTGAAAATAGTCCACAGTCATGATGTACAGTTAATCCTTTAAGATCGTTTAATTATTTAAGACCTAGAATAAATATAAAGCAGTCGTTGAGTGCTTTGATGATTATTTGACTTTTATTTTTTGTACAGTACGTATTTTCCTTTTATAGAAATATTTTGTCTCCTTAAGCTGCCAATGATCTATGATTTAGTGCACTATAGGATGTAGCGGCTTTCTTCTGTGTAATGAGTGCGTGGCTGTTGTGTGACTGTACAGTTAGTGAGTGTGGGTTTGCATGAGTCTGGAGAGTTTTACGTGTGAGTCACAAATGAGTGCAACCTTGTCACCTAAAATAATCATCTACCTGGGATATAAAAAGTGGCCTTTTTAGCATCTCCAACTCGGCCTCTGTAAGTTTCTCTGTCATGCCTACTTTGGGAATGAATCCAGTACGTATAATGTCGATGTGAGTACTATTCCACGTTTTGCTGTCCGTAGATGTGTGATTTCTCTGATAAGTATATCTGTAAGTCTTAAAAGCAACTATTTATGTATGCTTAGTCTCTACAATGACCCTTTATAGTTTGATGCGATGAGCATGCAGCCAAAAAGTCAATCATATGTACTGTTTTATTGAAAGACAGAACTTGGTATGATGGCGAGGATCCAGCATTTTATTGAATAATTAAAAAAAACACACTGACTAGGCACAGCACAGTGTATAATAGAACCAATCAGCTTTGGCATGGAATAAACAGCCATATATTAAGTAAAATAATTGTAATGTTTGAGTTAGCATGATAAAATTCCATGTTTGTGCTATGAAATTAAATCCCTCCTGAAAGACAAAATCTCAGTAAGCTGCTTGGAAAGCCTCTTAGAAATACAGTAGTTTAAAATGACAGGCACCTGCAGTACTGTAGTGGTCTTAATGATCACAAAAGTCCATTTAGTAAAAAAGATGTGGCTTATTTTAAAATCCAGAAAGCCTTTCTGTTCTGCAATTAATAGATTGAAAAAAAAAGAAAAACATTTGTGCCAAAACATTACAATTTCTTTAGCATCGTCAGTTGTTTGTTGCATAGTTGAATAAAAGATCCAAAAAATTGCATGAAGTCAGTCCTGACTTATCTATGTAGATTTATATATTAAGATAGTGTATATATATATCACTCTGTGTTACAGATTTAGGAGCATTGTCATAGCACTTGCTGTGAGATGCAATGGGCCAATAAGTGCAATATTTTATGAATGAAACCCTGTACATAGTTTCTCCTGTCCTCGAGTATGACAACTCTATCTGCAGTATGTGAGTGACAGTTTGGGCGGAATGGCTCCGAAACTGATGTACTATCTTAAAAATAAAGGAGTGTGTGTGCTTCGTTCAGTAGCTGCAGCCACAGAATGTGTGACTTGGTGTGAGTGCATGTGTGTGTGTGTGTGTGTGTGTGTGTGTGTGTGTGTGTGTGTGTGTGTGTGTGTGTGTGTGTGTGTGTGTGTGTAAGTGGGTGTGTACCTGCCATATTGAACAGACAATTTACGTAATCTAGTGTATTGTTTGTGTATACCTTTTGTACAAATGTATTCACGTACTATATGCCGTTCCTGCTAACTGTTGGATGTTGATTGAACTTGTGTTATCATGTCGAAAAATGCAGTGTTATTGTGAAAGGTAGTCAGGGAGATAACTTAGTCCAAACCATATGCCATATTGAGAAGGGATACTCATAAATTTGTTTAAAAGATCCTGTGCATATGTGTGTACACGTCCTTCGTGCGTGTGCATTTGTGTATGTGTGTGATATTATAGCCATGAAATAAATTATTGTATAGATCTCCTGTCAAGATTAATTTAATAGAGGAATAGTTATGTGGCAATTGGGGTGCCCCAAACAGTTGCTCTTGTCAAATCTCATTTTAGAACAGTATGACTTACATGTAACTGAATCTATTTGTTTCTCGGAGTGCAAGCAAAGTAAGAAATATGTTTTTGAGATTATAGGAAATAAATCAAATTCTATCAGTGGGTCTCTGTGTTCTCTCTCTTTCTCGGTTGACTACATGGAGCTGTAATGGAGGGGCTGGGCGGCTGCTGCCCTCTAACCTGGACCTGCTGTCTCAATAGCTTTTGGTCTGTTCAGTTGATGCAGCAGACTGCCTGGTTTAATTTCTAGGCCCTGTGCACCACCTAGTGTTGGAGCGTTGATCCTGCACTACGATGTAGCCAATGAGGAATGTGTTACATTTGATATGACATTTTATGTACCTACATTGTCGTCTGTCCAAATGCAGCAGTGGAAAGTAGCCTACAGTCACTTGAATAAAATTGGTGGGATCTTATTTACTTCATTTTATACACATATTTTGTTGAATATTGGCCCCCGCATTTCAGGGGCCAATATTCAACCTATTACTGCACTTGTTTGTATTTATTTTGTGTACTGCTACTGTCTTCTACTTTTAACTAATCCATATTCATTAAACTACCAATCAATACCTGAATAATAATTGCAATTCGCCTGAACCCAACAGCCACATTATTAATATTATAATAATAGATTTATAAAGCGCCATTCATGAAACCGACAGTTTACAGTAATATTAGGGAAGTAAAGGAAGAGGACAGAGTTAAAGGTGCTTTAAGCGGAATGGTTATTTTAGATAACTTCCTGTCAGTTACACAAAGCCGATCTCTAAGTCACTCACTCTGCATGTAATCGGCAAATAAACTTTTCGGGGATCCAGAAACTGGTATCGTATCACAAAAGAGAACGCTACAAACCGGCACCCATCTCACTGACGGTGCACGTGCAGAGCAACAGATGGGTTAATGTGTATGCGCCTACAATGGCTGAGCAGGTAAAAAATCCTTCCCAATGTCTGTTTTAATGGTTTTTATCATGTTTTATCACACTGAAGGATCTGAGATGATGCTAGATAACTCGCTGCTTGAAGACCGCATTGCATTAATATGGTGACGTAGGGACGAGGGAGGGGACCGCTAACTGCAGTAACTGACAGGAAGTTAGCTAAACTGACCATTCCGCTTACTGAACCTTTAACATAAATAAACCGCTTACTTCACCTTTAACTAAAATGTCTTGTTATACTGCTTGAAGTAACAGTACAGTCTTCATTGTAGAAAATGTCTTATATTGTCGTTTTTATTTTCATTGAAGCAAATGCACGGTGCGTCCATCCCTCACAACGATAAAAAATTATAAGAGAAACCAGTGAATAGGCAGAATCAACCCATGCTTTTATTTAATCCATTGCATATAAAAACTTTTTTTTCATCATTTTTATTAGTTTTTTTACATAAAGTTGTATGATCTACAGTGCTATCCAATAGACTGCAATTAACAAGGAATCCATTAAAATAACATTTGAATTGTCTTGTGAAACTTCCAGACAAGTTGGCATTCTAAAGACATAACCCAAAAAATAATTGTCCTGAAGACCTTTTTTTAAGTTACAGTTTGTGTTTTCCTTTCATACCATAAAAAATAGAACACATAATGAGAAAAGAACCCACTGTTTCCATTGGTCCAGGGCTGTTTAGAATCTACAGTATGTGTGTCAAAATAAGAGTCCCTTTTTCGGGACAATGATGCACTTACCCTCAACCCCTATCCCCCCCCAACCCCTCCCCTTCACTACAGAAATATACTACACCCTTCTCCCGTCCAGGCAGAAAAATGTCAGTGGTTTTGGATATTGCAAGTCATGTGAGTGGAAGTGTGGGCCGAGCATAGATAAGCAACACACTGTCAGTGTTTCAGCCATAATTAATGCAGCAGTGGCTGAAAATGCAGATGTGTCTCAAAGCCTCTGGGCTTAGCAGGCCACGATCGAGCAGAACCTACACACTCCTGTAGCACCCCATTCAGTGTTTGTAGCTGTGACACAGCCACGTGGATGTAAACAACACAGCAGTAAGGCTGAACCGACACGGCAAAGTCACTGCCATATTGTTCACATCCGACCGTCAGCGTCACATCTGAGTTTAGCGGCAGGGCGTAAGGAAGGTGCGAGTTGGTCAGACCAGGTCTACAGCAAATACAACTCTTGGACATCCGGCTATAGGCCACAGATCACTCACGTAGTAAATCTATGACTTGTGGTTGACCTGAATCTCTGCAAGCTTCTGCACTGATGACATATTCTTCCAGTGCCACATTTTTTTTATAAAGCAATTTGTGTTTGGCTGTGATAGTAAAAAGGCAACATTTTCAAATTCACAATAAGAAGATCAGGCCAACCCAAGTCAAAATATTCACTAGCCTACTGCAGCAAAAAGAGAACTAGAAAAATAATAGGAAAAAAAGGCTAAGGTAAATGACATGCATTGAATTTAAGGCACAGCCCATGGGCCAAGGAACAGTTTCTTTTTAAAAAACAATTTGGCTTTCCCCCTCTCTTCACTGAGCTAGTTCTCAGATAAGCGACATGTCGATGGATCATTTATACACTGAAGCTCATGTGCAATTAACATTCTCTCAACAAGAGGTACGTAATACAGCCACACCATCACCAAAAGGGATGATAAGAATCAACCATTTTACGACAAACGGCATTATGATAGTAATAACATTAATAATTATATATTATATACAGCACAATAAATATGTTTGTAAACAGCGATAAAACCAGAAAATCTTATTACAGGTAAGGGCGTCGGGTGAGGATGAAAAAAAGAGAGAGAGAAAAAAATCTTGGCACAAAATGAAAGACCGAATAAAAACTTTTTGGAAATTACACGATTAAAACAAGCACTCTTAAAAAAACAGTGTGCAATATTTCAAGTTTTTTTTCTCCTTTTTTTAAATTATGAATTTTTTACATTTGTTGATTTTTCATATTTTATGTACACAGAGAAGTGGGGCAAAAAGTATATATGGGTATTGTAACTGGCAAACCTGCACTGTGGTGTATGCTACAGTGAAATATTTACTGTACCACCTTTATATTGCAAAAAAAGACTATAAATAATATAGTAAGAAAAATAGACAATAAATAATAGCATCAGGTGTGGAGTGAAAAATTATAGAAAACATGGAGAAAGGAAGAGACCCTTTGCTGACATGTAGGTCAGCACTTGAAGCCTAAGTATTAATGGGTGAGTGTTTTGGCGAGTTATACATATTCAAAATAATAGGTGGTGATATATGAATATATCAGTGCATTAGTATCTATGTAGAGGATAGTCTCATCTGATGACTACGCAACAGAGCTGATTGTCTTGTCGAAAAACAAAGACAGCAACTGGGTTTAATGTTGCGATGGCAGAATTAAATGGTATTTCGACTAATAAATAGATTGATACACCTTCACAGAAAAGTGTCTGAAAAAGCGCAGGTGTGCAGTTGTTGGTGACGTGTACATAAAACAGAATGTTAAAGAAATAGAACACCAAAATCACCCCCAGTAGTTTTTAACACCGTTACTATTTCTGTATACTCCCTAATCAAGCTTCTACAAAAAGGTGCTGTTTGTATCAACTACAAAGCATTGCATTGTCTCAGGATGTGTTCAAAAGAACTGCAGGCAACACTAATAAAATTCAAAGGCTTCATCACACATCACAAACAATTTCAGTGAAATGAAAGCATAAGACTTCGGGCACCTGCTTCCTTTATCAGTGGAAACTCTCACCAAAATAAAATATATTATGGATACATTTCCGAATTTCAAACTCAAAAGGTCTGATCAAATATGAATAAAGTGGCATGGGAGTAGTAGTATAAATGCTATTGGAGCAAGTGCAAACACCTCAGAACACTCCTAAAGTAATCCAGCCGTGAAGATACCCCAATCAAAAACACTGAATATCTGTGACACATTTTCACCCCATTGGTTTTTCCAAAAAGCTCTCCAATCTTCTTTGCTAACAAAAGAAAGCCTAGGATTGCAAAAGTAAATTCTAGAAAATATCTGAATCTTACATACAGTACAATACAAAAATTAAAGAGGTCTAAGACAGCATCGTGGCTGTTTAGATTTGAGCTTTGTATCAGTCAGGTATTTATTTATTTTTTCAAGGAAGACTTCCACATGAGAAATGTGTCTCGGAAAGCTCCCCAGTGTGCTGCAGCTTTCATCTCTGCGGCGTCCCCTTCAGGTTTGTCAGTAGAACGGCAGAATAAGACCCACCCCTTTTATTTTCGTAGTTGAGAGGAAATGACCTTACCGAGAGACAGAGATTCTCCATGAATACACAAAGATTAACGTCTCTGTAGAGTATGGGCACTTGATAAAAACACAGAAAAAAACACTGTAAAACGTGCAGGCAAGGCTGAGATGAAGGGGGGAAGGGAAGAGTAATGGGACATTATGTGTTGTTGTGACCAGCGCTGAGCGGACTGTGCTCGTGTCCTAAACGTAAGCTCGTAAAGGAGGGAGTGGTGTAAAAAAAAGGGAAATGAAGACGCACCATTTCATTACAAACGGGAACAGAAAAAGGAGTTTTTCCTGAGTGCAAATAAACTTGAAGAAGTACCGGGTGGCGTGTGTGTCTGAAAAACAGAGCTGACAGGGTGGGGTGGAGAGAGAGAGAGAGAGAGAGAGAGAGAGAGAGAGAGAAAGAGAGAGAGAGAGAGAGAGAGAGAGAGAGAGAACAGCGCACACTTTGGAACCATACACATAGATGTATAAAAAAACACAAACGGACTCTACAAAAAAAAAAATCAGGAAAAAATATTCTATAAATAATCATCTGTCATTACTAAGAAGAACAGTTAATCAGGTCCATGAACTGCTGCTATGTGATGGGGCTTTTCTCTTTCTCCTCCTCTTGCTCTGCTACCTCCTCGTCCTCCACTACACAGGGTTGTGAGGAGGGCGTGTGCCCTTCCTCTTCCGTCACCTCCTCCTCCCCGTCATCCCCCACCTGTTCGTCTAAAGGAATCTCTGTTGATTCTGAGTCCTGTGTGCAGAGCGTTTTAGAGTCCGTACAGCTGTTTTCCTCTTCCTCTTCCTCTTCCTCGTCCTCCTCTTCCTCCGGCTGGCTGCCGCTGTCTTTCTCAGTGTCCGACTCCCCGTCCTCCTCCAGCGTGAGCTCAAACTGGAACTTGTCCCCTCCTGGGGGGCGCGTGCCGTCCTCGGGCTCATCCAGGGCAGGAGAGGGGCTCTGGGGGATGGTGCTCTGGTACCACTCCCTGTTGTCTTCCAACGTGTCCAGGATGTCCTGGGCGTCAGGGTGCACCAGGTCGGCCCACGTCTCCCACAGAGGGTGAACGATATAGTCTATGAAACCAACCTGCAGCCGGATGAATGGAGGGGTGAAAACATGGGTCAGAAAAACTGGTCGTTCAATGTGTGTGTGTGTAGTGTTTTTACGCTATATCTGTTTACATCAAGGTAAAGCCGAGCTGCTGAATTAACAAATTACGAATAAACACACCTACAACTCGAAAAGGGAGATGAGAGGACTAGTCTTGAGAAAATAACCTTTATCAAGGTTTTTTACCCGCTGTCACACACGTGTCAATACGGCATTTTAATCTAGAGGCTGACGCTACAATGCACACAAGGTAGAGTAGGTGAGATTGGAGGGGACTATTTTGGCAGATCTTTAGGAGTATTCAATAATATAAATTTAATTTATTTAATTTGTCAAAGGCTATATTTACAGCTATGTATTTATGGTCAATAAAACAAGCCCCATACGTAAACTAGACAGGTATTTTCCCCTGTTCATCGCTGTGTGCAACTGTGAATTTTCATTAAGTCTTTGTGCCTCCGAAAGCCCCGTGTCCATCCCAGCAGGGCACAGTTGCAAATGCAAAAAACATCCCTGGGAACCCAAGTGCCCCCGCTGATACGTTTCAATCCTACGGTGGACACTGATGTGAACAGACAGTACATATATGTGCGTGTATGACTGTACCTGGGTCTTTTCTACCGAGGCGTTGTGCTTGTCACACATGGGGCTGATCTCCATGCCCCTCTCTCTCTCTCTGTCACCCTGGCTGAAGAACTCTTCCATGATGCGGTCCGTCCACTGGCGGTACAGCTGGAGAGGTTTGGTGGGGTTGCTCAGGTCTGCACAGTGCACCATGTTCTGGAGAACCTGAATATAATAAATAAGAACATGGTGTCTAAAACATGGTGCCAACCTTTGCCACATGTTTAACATATGGGTAATGTAAAGTAGGCTGAAGTATAACGGTCGGGGAGACAGTGAGGCTTTATTCCAACCTGTATCCTGTCAGAGTAGTTGTCCAGCAGCAAGACACCAGAGCTGGTCACCTTCTTGGTTTCCACCATAGTTTTCAGATCTGCCAGTAGATTCATGTGCTTGGACATGTCTGTTGCTAACACCTGGGGGAACCCGAAAAAAGCTCTTAGTGTTGAATACAGAAAACAGTTATAAAATGAATGTATAATGCAGTGCACATAATGATTTCTGACTTTTTCGAGCTAGCCCAGTTGGTATGGACTTTAATCGAAGAGATGGAAATCTTTTCACTTACTATGTCAATGACCATCTTTCGCAGTGATTGTCTTTGTTTTTTGGTCAAGTTTTGGAAGATGTCACAGTTCTCCTCTTGTAGAAGCTTGAAACCAACTGCTAGATGGTGGTTCTCCAACACCGACGAGTCATTGTACATCAACGCAAGCTCCGAATCTGCACCGAGGAAACGGTTGATTTTAGTTTGTGGAATTGTGCTTTTTCCAAGTTTTAAAACAGTTCACCGGGAGCCAAAGGTATAACATTACAAATACCAAGAAAAAATACTTGAGAAAAGATAAAACAATACAGTATGCCACCAGAAATGTGGCTATTTTGTAATATGATTCATGCGCATTAAAGTATATGAAACAGTTTGAGGTGCTAATTATATAATATAATTATAAGGTGCTACATTATAACTGCTAACAGGCATGTCCAACTTGTATAAGTGCTGAGGTAAGCAGTAGAAAAGCACCAGCATGTTTTCTTCTCAGAGGTTTCCCCGTGTCATTTGAAGGTCCTGTATCTGTATTTAGATTTTCCATTAAGATGCATTAGTCTTGGCCACAACCGAGCAGAGCAGCAGAAAAGGAGAAAGGGGATCCTGCTCTGTTGCTCTGTGGCTGACAGACGTATCATTCTGGTGACTCCTGACTAGGATGACTCACACAGCCTTTACTGCAGGGATTCCCCAATTTTGGCTTATGGCAAGCACAAGACAGTTTGTGTGTAAAGTGTGTGGGACCGGGCAATATCTTTTTTCTTTTGACAAGGCCTTATTAATATTTAAATGCAATACACATATCTGTAATGGTCTGGAAACAATCCACATGCACTTATTTATCAAGTCATTTATGAAAATAAAGAAAATTGTTGAGTGTGGTCTGTGGCTAATTCTGGGATTCAGGCAGGGACACTGAGTCTGGAAAGAGATATTGGGGTGGATTTTCTTTTTTTTATGTCTCGCTCCTGATTTGTCGGTCAAAAATAACACATAATCCAAAGATAACTGTATTGAGGTGGAGGCAGAAATTGCTACAGTGGATACTTCACAACCAAAACAATCAACTGATATCTGCATGCTTACATACCAAAAGTGGTAAATTAGTTATTTATTATTTAATTCATTCATTTACTTAGAATTTTTAGTTTGTGTTTAATTGTTTGCTTGTTACTCCAACAACAAGGATGTCCTGTTAACCACAGTGTGCACTGTGAACAATGATGTATTACAAGGAAAGGTTATTCTTGAGGACAATATTGATCTCCTCTTTGAACTCCTCTGCCTTTGAATCACACATCAAAGTCCTTACACGTGACTAAAAAAAACACATGCTGGTGAAGCGGTACACGTGTGCTAACCTGGCGTTAACAACCTGTTCTCGCGCAAGCTTCACTTTAGTTCATTGAGAAAAGGAAGCTCTGATTGGTTCTTGTAGTCAACATCGCGCAACCAAAAAGCTTGTGAGATATGGCTGGTCACACAAGACTAGATTGGCGATTTCATGAACCAATCAGAAGCTGCCTTCCACTATAAGGGATGAATGTTTGGTCAGAACACGGGTACTAATTGGCCCGGTCATTTTTTTTGACTTGTTCCTCCCCACTGATATTGTAGAAAGGCCAGACTGATCTGAGGGAGAGAAGTGAATGTGAAGCTCAAACGAGATCAGGCTGGTCAAGCCAGGCTACACGTGTGCCTCTACAAAATGCCTGTATACGTGCATGTGGGTTCTGTTTAGAATTATTTTAGGCACCAATGTACACTAAATGTAGTCAAAAGTTGTATTTATATGTAATATTTGATTGATATGAGAAAGGCTCATTGTCTGCAATATGCTAGTATGTGTATGTGTGTATGTGTGTGTGTGTGTGTGTGTGTGTGTGTGTGTGTGTGTGTGTTAGCAAGGCACAGTCCAGAGTATGCACGTTCCAACCATGGTAATAGACTGCAAGTGAGTGTGTGCTTGTACTGTATGCGAAAGCACACAAATGACACTGCTGAGCAAGTGACGTAGCTGCTAACACAATGCTATATTTAGACTCACTGGTGTTGATGAGGAACTGGTTGGAGACTCCAGGATGGTCCACGTCGTGAATTGCACTGGCAAAGATGGCAGCTAGGATCTCAAGGTCGGTGAAGACGGCCTGGAAGAAAGAAAACCAAGCACAGAGAGGGGAGGGAGGCGGGGAGGGCAGGGCATTGATTAGGGAATCAAATCGTTGGACAAAAATATCCTTGCAAATAAGAGCCATTGATTGGACTTTGAGTTGCAGTTTGATTGAAGCTGATTGTGAAAACGTGGGTTAGTGCACATGTGTTTATGTCCATGCACGGGTGTGTGTGTGTGTGTGTGTGTGTGTGTGTGTGTGTGTGTGTGTGTGTGTGTGTGTGTGCACATGCACCTCACCTCCAGGGCGGGGGTGGATAGCAGCACGTGAGTTGACTGGGTGACGTCAGCAGCATGGATGTTGTTATGGTAGGCCACATCGCCATGGTAATGGTCTTCTAAGGTCATCAGGTATGTAATAAAGGTGTCAAGTGGAATTTTAAAAGTTTTTAACAAGTCTCTCTCCTACAAACCAGAAAGAAAGGAAGGGGAGAAAGAGAGAGTTAATGGTGACATTTCTTTTAAGATTCAACAATCATTCCTTTTTTCAATGTAATATGAAGACAAAAGGAAGTAGTAATAGATGTAACCTGGAATATCGTGTGCATCATGACTGTCAGTGGCCGATTCCCAGAGAACTCTGAGATTTTAAAAACATTAAGGCCCCATTTATTCACATGCTCAATCTCCTGAAAAAGGAAAGAGAAGCACAATTATTACCTTAGCCTCAGCCTCTAAGTACGCTTCAGATAAGTGTACACTTTATTTGATTTTTAAATTGCAACACGGTCTGTGTGTGTGTGTACACGATTTGTCAGGACACACAAAAAACGCACCTTAGCGAGTTCATCCTCGGTCTCCGTCTTGACTCCGAAGCGAGGGATATTAGAGTTTGTGAGGCTGGAGGAGTGTTGCAGCTTTTTCACCCCGCTGATCTGAGACATGGGTTTGTTCTTCTTCTCCTTCTCCTTCTGAGTCTGAGGGGTGGGCATCTCTACTTCATGTTGCTTGTCTGGAGAGACGCAATGGAAGACAATTAGAAGGTTGAACAACATAAGGATGATCAAGTGGTTTCAAACAGCAAAATGATCCGAGTTTCCTTCCCCAAAAAATAGTGGATGGATTTCATCTCATGTCATATCCTGGTGTAATTAAAACACGTTTAGGAAATGTATAGTTCCGGGAGTGTATACAGGGTTTTAGAAAAATAAAATTGTATGCATTTGTTTGGCCATAAACAAAATACAACATCACACTTTGTTCTGCTACTTTGCAGGCAAGATGGATATATTCTATTTTATGTATGTATTCCAAACCAGTGAGTCCATCTACATGTGTCATCACTCACCAAGGAAGGTGCTGGAGATGAACTCAGACACCTGGTTTCCAGAGCGGCTCATCTCTGATAGGTGAGTGAGCTCCCTGTTCAACATCCTCTTGAACTGAAAGAGGGACACACACACAAACATACAGATCAGTGGTTAGGCAAAATGACAATTTTTCTTTTTTTTCATACATTCATTTTGAACATTATGTCACCAAAATAATGCACAGAGATAATTTATATATATATCCACAGCCGTTGATGAGGCAACAAAAAAAAATTAGGCCCCCAATAGAAAACTTCCTATTGTACTAAAAATACATTTTCAGGTACCACCATATATTGTCTGACAATTGCATACGATTCTGGATCTTAATACAGGGGAGATGTCTAAAGAGAGAGTGAATAGGGAGGGAGGGGGGGATTGTGTTAACACCTGTCAGGGATAATAGTACACTAAAATGTTGAAGTTTGTAAGGACAACTCAATAAAGATAGTGTTATTAATAACAAACATGTCAGTTAGGAAATGTAAGGATTTTTTCAACACAGACTGTTCTGCTGTCTGAGACCTTTTTACTAACAGATGATTTCACCATCAAGTGTAGAACACAAACACATACAAAGACAAATTGTGGGTAACAGGGCTGGTGGCAAGGATGAATGTTATTGGTTACCCATATTTCCACGTTCCTTTCTTTCCATTTAATTTTTTTTTCTGTCACACCCCTTCCTCCTAACTGCCTCCCCTTCCCCCATTCTCTATTTCTATGTCTCTTGGGACTAATTGGAGTGGCAGATCCAAATTGTGTCCCTGCCTTTGATTTGAAGACCACAACTGATTGATGTGAATGAAAAAAACACTTGAAATCAGGTATTTTTCCAGAGTGGTTGCAGAACAAC
Organism: Hyperoplus immaculatus; assembly: GCA_949357725.1. Taxonomy (NCBI): domain Eukaryota; kingdom Metazoa; phylum Chordata; class Actinopteri; order Uranoscopiformes; family Ammodytidae; genus Hyperoplus; species Hyperoplus immaculatus. The sequence goes on from OX442351.1 coordinate 23,612,644, forward strand.
AGAGTTAGGAAACGCATTGCAAAAAACAACAACCTCAGGGACACTGCATTGTCTAAATCATTCTGGCCTAAGTCCAAATGCATAATGTATTACTATTGATTAAATACATAAATCTATATTGATTACTTAATAGACCATTACAGCACTGCAGAGTGCTTACTGCGCAATTGTGTACCGACATCCCTTTGAATAACACCTATTGGCATTTATGGGGCTGGCTTTTTAAAATGGACACGCAGGAGGCAAAGAACCATCTGTAGTGTGCTTAAGTCAGGTAATAAGAGTCATTAGAGCAAAACAAACGGCAAATACACGCCAGGTAGAGCTGTATTTGCATGCCACATAACAAATGGATAGTAAGATAGGGTCACTGCAATTTTTTTTTAAGATTTTTGTTTTTTAAATTAAAAACCCCTTCTTCATTACATCAGAAATAAAGAGCAAACTATCTTTCCATGAGATGTTAATGACAAAAGTCATCACATAGGTTTGACCATAAAAAATGGCCTTTGAAGCATTCAATAAACCAAATGTAACAATTTACAACGTAGGGAAAATGTCTATGCTTATACATCCAAACTCACTTATAAATGTTGAATTTTCTTCTCTTGATTTTATTAGCTGTTTTATTTTTTTGTATTTTTCTGCGATATAAATAAAAATTGATTGATTGATTGAACTGCGTATGTTCTTCTTTTGGGCTACATTCAGAGTACAGTGCCACCACCATAAGCTCTCCCAATTACACACATATCACAAATAAATTATGAACTTATGAAGCCTTGTTCCATGGGCAACATGTTGGTGAGGAGCTGTATACACTATATGATTTATATCTGTGGCAATATAACCCAACATCCAAATCAGGGAAACGGTCAAACTTCAGTTACAAAAAACACTTGCATTGGAAATCAATTTAAACAATCACATTGAAAAAGGAGTTGAGAAAAACAAGACTAATTGATTATAGGTGACTTCACTAAGCCGAGACCACATCTTACCTTTATATATCCCCAGGACACAGAGAGTAGATAATTTGCTTCAGGCATTTTGATAAATCGACACAGTAGATCCAGACACAGAGAGGTGTAGGTTTCTAGCCCCAAAATACAGTTCGGATGATGAAATCTCTAGACAGCTAGCGAAACAAAAACAGTCCGCGGCGTAGGCCAGTCAAAGACCACAACCTGAACAGGTTTAATGTAAAACTGCCGTACAGAGTCCAGAAATGGGGCGGAATGTTCCTGCCCTGCGAATGTCCATAAAAAATAGCCCATCTTCTGGGAAGCGGAGAGGAAAAGAAAGATTCTGAGAGAGGAGTGGTGGGACCGTGGCTCCCCAAAGATCCAATGAGAACATATCGTGACCATACACACTGACATATGCACACGCACGCACACACACATGGAGACAGGGACACACTGCTCAGGTTTGTGAATAATTGATGATGGTGCGGATGCTTGGTAGATGCCAAAGCACCGGGACATCAAAAATGTTTTCTGTCAACAGCTTGCAATCAGGGCCCGCTGCCTGACTGCCCTGCTTCTGTGTGAATGACACAAGCTCCCATGTGAAGAGCACAGGCTGCTTCTCTCACTGTGTCACACCACAGCAGCGAATCAGGGCCCAGATATGTGAGAAGTGTGAGCTCGTCATCATCTCTGATTGGCTCGGATTGGAACAGAGTTGAGGTCACCCGCTGTGTGATTGGCTGGGACTGAAATCAGTGGAACATCTACCCCTTCCCCTTTCCTTTCATTCCTGCAGTGCAGTGGGATGTGATTTTGAGTGTGCACTTATGTGCGTACAATAATACATACAGTATATGTCCATTTGTTACATATAGGTGTGTGTGTGTGTGTGTGTGTACTGTATGTGTTTGTGTTTTGAGTGACCTAACCTTCTGTACGGCATGATGTACAAGCCCAGGTTACCTCATCCAACGTGACACAACATTGAATAGCGGAGGTCAGTTCTTTTGCCAGTATTCATGGAAGCTGAGTCACAGTAACATCACTGTTCGGATGATGTAAATACATGGAAAAACAATTAATATTACGAAAAGAATCAGCGTCACCGTTATCTGAAGTGAGCTCAGTCGGACAGAAAGTGAAAGCAATGTGTTCACACGACAGTCTATGGTTTACACAGGCTGCTGTGGGTGTCGCTGAGCTCAAGAGGTTGTCACTTTAGTACAAAACGAGGATCAAGCATTGTTGATGGACTCCATCATGGAAGACTTTGATTATGATTATTATTATAATAATGTTATGAGATAACTTGTGTAAATAAAAAATAATACTTCATAAACATATTTCATGTAGCCATTTCTATTTTTATGTAATTCCATAGCACTAAATGATCTGCTGTTCGAATGGTATTTAATGTGTAGTCTCATAGAAATATTTTTATCAAGGGAGAAATTATTTTGTTCTATTGAAAAAATTGATCTCTATGAGATTTAAAGTCAGACCTTACATACACCCATGAAAACAGACAAGAAACCGTGACTAAAATATCAAGTAAGATGACTAAAAATCTCAACCAACTCCTGAGGGAATATGGGCTCTTTAACTTCTATGCTCCAGTCTCCGTTTGCTGTTAGTAGCAGGTAGTGGGAGTAGGAGCCTATAACTGCTGCCTGCTGTGGCTGAAAATGACACTATCAGAACAGTGAGAGTGAAGCCAAAACAGTAAAGTTGTGGGCCACACAGCAAAAACTCACTATAAACATCCGTAAGGCCAAAGGCAAATGCAGATCCAGGTGATACTTATCTGTAGGTTCATTATTACTAGCAACCCCTTTTACATTGTCACACTGTTTTCATATTGTGCTTAGATACATTGCTACTACTGTATAACACATGTACAAACATGTGGCAGGCAGCATGACAATGCATTACCGGTATACAGAATCGAGTGCAGGCATAGAAGTTGACCAATACAATAGATTTATGATTTGGGATTTTATTTTTTATTTTTTTAAAGAGAGCATAGTTTAATCTTGTTTTCTGAGATTTGTTTATCACAGACAACTTCTACAGTGTGTAAACCTGGGATTCTGAGAAGGGGAGCTCTCCTCTGAGTTTCTCTCTGTGTTTGTGTGTGAGCACAAATTTATACATGTGTTGTGTGTCTTATGGACCAGTGGCTACACGGATTGAGAAGGGACCTAGCGTGTCTCTGCTTACTTTGCACCCCACCTCTACAGCCAGCCTGGCACTGGGAGTAATTTACAGCTACGCTGGAGCAGATGAGACAACTGGCTAGCAGAGATCCAGCAGCTTGATTGACTCTGAGCCACACACACATATTAATAGCATAGCCAAGAGGTGTGAACACAACTATTGGGTAAAAATTGGAAAGTGTCACACCAAGCTTAGCTGTGACTTGTGTGTAATTAGTTCTTCGGCTGAGTGACCATAAAAATATCCACTCCTTGCTGTATATAGCCTACGACACCGACAGATCTCCGTTGAATGTCATTTTGTCACATTCCATGTTTATTTTGGTGGCAGACACCCCCACAATACAGAGAGAACAGAAACACTGTCATTGCAGCTACTTTTTTCAATAAATGTACCACTGACTGTGGGGATTTAAGTCTGCTGTCCATTCATGTTCTTAACAAAAAGCATGAACAGCTCAACAGGAAAGGGGTTAGACATTATATTCTTATAAACTCAGAGAGACGGCACTTGTTGATCAGCACTTATAAGACTAACTAGTGTGACGGACTAGCCTGGCATTCCCAGACCTGCCACTAGGCGCTGGCAAATTAAATTTGCTGCGCGTGTTGGTCTGGACACGCTCCGTTGAAGCTTTATCAAGAAAGCCAGAAATCTGGCTATGGTTTCAATTGGTTCTATCTCATATGGGCGCGCCAGAGCCCCTTATATCATGGTACTCTGGGGAGGACGTAACCGGATGACGACAGTGACGTGCATGTGACGTCGAAGCCGTGATAGTAAACATCAAAGATGGCTGCGGATATGTTGTGTGAGTTTGAGACTGCTTTGGCCTCGACCCTTAACGATTTGGAAGACGGCACTCAAATCTTTCATTAGCAAGTAAGTGGAATGTTCTATTTTGCCGACCGACAACGGCAAAGGTTTAATTTAACAGCTTAACAGCTGTTCGCTAAACGAAAGGGGCTTACGTCGCCTTGTGCATCGCTCTGATTGGTTGTAGTGCTATCCAACTGCGTGCAGTGGCATTTGAAATGCACGAGTAGGAGCCGCCCCTTGAGTTGGAAATTACTATTGATCGTGGCCAGACCCTCTATCGTTCAAGATATCAGAGTCTGGATTTCCAGGCTAGTGACGGACACAGGGTGGCCTGAATGTGTGTGTTGCCCCTAGTGTGTGGTTGTGCTGCAGGGAGCTTGTGGGCGGAGCCCAACAATCAGGGAGATGCAGCTCACCTGAACCTGCTTGAGGCAGATGCCCTGGAAAGCAGCAGTGGCAGTTTGGCTCCCTCTCTTCCACGGGCTGCAGCCTGACCTTTTGCTTCATTTGTGTTTGGTTGTTCACCTTATTCTTTATTAAATTATGTATGTTACTCAAGACCAGTGTTGTCACAGTTACTTTGAAAAAGTAATCTGATTACTGATTACTCCTTAAAATAGTAACTTAGTTACTTTACTGATTACTTGATGTTAAAAGTAACTACGTTAGATTACAAGTTACTTTAAACGTTACTTTACAGGTTTTGAAACCCATATATCTCAGTTTAAAACATGTACACATTAAGAATCATTGAAAATATATAAAATACAGATTGTAGGCTAGTAGCTGTTTTCAAAATAATAAAAATTATGGTTTCAAAAATTTAATAAAAAAAAAACTTTTTCCCCCCATGAAAATAAATGCATTAATCCAAAGTGCAAAGACAGTAGCAGTGTCTTTAAACTTAACGTGCTTGGCCCTTCACTCTCATGCATTAATTTGACTTTTCTCTGCAATGTCTTATGTGTTGATAGACTGGGTGTGTGCGGCCACCGGTCGCCACGTGACTATAAGTTTCCAAGTTTTAAACACTATCTCTTCAACGTCACCGTACCCGAATCCTAAATATCCCCATAGCAGACGCTATATTTCATTGGTGGGAAAACGTTTGTGTTGCGCCACAGTTCAGCTTAAACTCGGCCGTAATGCTGCTGCACACACACACACACACACACACACACACACACACACACACTGCATGTCAGAGACGAGGGGCGCTACCGAAAAGACGAGAGGAGCGGTTGGAGCAGTTGGAGCGTTTAGAGACACATGCGCGCATATTTATTTACATTATATCGCAATCGCAGTCATTTGTGCAGTTATGTAAAATGTTTTACTAAGGAAAATGACAGAAAAAGTAACGCACAGTGACTTTGATGAGTAACTTTAATCTGATTACTGGTTTGGAGATAGTAACGCGTTAGATTACTCGTTACTGAAAAAAGAGGGCCGATGCCGGTAACGCGTTACTAAGTAACGCGTTACCGGCATCACTGCTCAAGACCATGTGTGGCCTCCCCTTATTGTTGCACACCATTGAGCCAGGTTGTAACACTAGTTACAAACGCAAACATGACACAACTTTTAATGATGTATAAGCATTTTCCATACTGATCAGGAGTTGTTCATATGTCTTCTCAACATAAAGATTGTCAAAATTGGAATGTCCACTGCCAGTAAAGGCTTGGTTCATGAGTAGCCTGGCACTGCCCGCCTACATACTTCCGCTTAATTTTCATTTCCCTTCAGTGGTCAGTCTGGGCCTGCAGTATATTCTTACGCCCTCCACACACATCCTGCGTCTATCTCTGGAGCGCGTCGCGTTCCATTACTGCTGCCTCTTTTCTAAAAGCCCTATCTTTCTACATATAGTTTTCATAGATAATTCCCATTAAAAATGAAGTTCTTTCGTGTCATTTATGATCCATATGATTTATATTGAGTCTAATATTGAGTTTCAACAGTAATCCATGCGCCCCATTGCCTTTTATTTTTGGCACATTTTCGCTTGTTGGAAGTTTTATTTTGAAAGGGACACACCAGGAAATGGTGAAACTAAAGCGAAAGCTGCCGGTATGAAGTCAATATGACTCCCAGCAGAGTATTTCTCTATCAGTTAAAGCAGAGAGACCAGAGAGAGATGCGCGGCTCTTAGAAAAAAATAGGCGAGCCTCCTAAGGTAAAGGGGAGCATCGCTGCAGACGTGCCTCCGACGGGCATCGGCAGTGCGTCTGAGGTTGGATGTGTGGCCGCTCTAGGTTGATTACACGGTCGGTGAAAAAAAGTCAGATGCGCAGTAGACGCGCAGTAGAGGTAGGATGTGTGTGGAGGCCGGTTTTCTCCGGCCAGATTTTTGACGGTCCAATCAGCGAACAGAGGGAGTGGCTCAGAAGCCGGCGCATGGCATACGTCACAACCAAATGTATGCGATTGGTTGGCAGATCCAGAGTGGCATCGGCCAAATCCAATAGTTTTAAACTTCAACAGACACCCGCCTTCAAGTGAGTTAACGTTTGTCAATTGAGCAATTCCAGACCTTCTGTACAAATGAAATGAAGGTCTGGTAGGACCAGGCTAGGTCATGAGTACAACATTGTGTATAGCCAGGCAAACAACTTCCAGACACTGGACTGCTTGACATTTACCTTACCAAGGCTGCAACACATGATACCACTATTGAGAAACTACTTCGATCTTTCAGTGGTTTTGCTTTGTTTTGTATGGTCCATGTTTCATAAGCACAACATTTAAGTCAATTATAAGTAATTGTATTCCCTGTGTGAGAGCTGCGCCACTTCACATAGTGAATAAGAAGTGACACTTTCCAGGGAAAACAATAGGCCTACAGATTCCTGCTCAGCTATCGCATCAGGGCCCGTGTCCACCTAACGCCTTTTTCCAGCGTTAAACGCTGGCTGTGCGCTCGGGAGTGTGTCTACTGAGCGTTTTTTTCGACCGCTCTTTTCAAGCGTTTTATGAGCTGGGAGAGAGCTGTGATCGGGGGAGAAAAAAAGCTGATCGTCACCTGTCAGTCAGACCTATGATCAACACTGGTTTAAGGCTGTTTAGGCTTGCTGTTTTCTATTTAAATCGTTACATTTTAATATGAGTAGTCTTAACAGAGAATACTTTCCACCATCCTCTGTTTGGATGAGGAGTTATCGCGGCTCCTGCAAACACACACGGAGCAAGTTGTAGGCTGACGTGTGCGCATGAAACGATCCGTAGGAGATAAACAATACAGCGAATCAAGTGTTCGCCTAATCTGATAATAGAAAAGTAGGCTATCGATAAAGATTTGGATTGCGGAGTCTTTATAATGGTATCAATATGAATAGAAATTAATGATCCCCCTCCCTACTTACAGTGTAACTGGGCATTAGCTTTAACATGGTGGACTTTAATCATTGTATGGCCCACAATCACTTTTTGGCACAATGTGACTTTTTTAAATAAGTAAAAATGTTCTGAACATTTGTGTGGAAGCTAACATTCAGCTTGACTCTGAGCTAGACTGAGTTTTCTGAGCCCCCCAAAACCAGGCCAGGTGCATGGCAAAAAGAAGCCCTTTCACGATGCTGCAGCAGGACCAAGCGCTTGGTGTAGTGTGTGATGTCATGATATCTAGGCTTATATGAATTGTTGTTGGTTGTTTTGTTCAGGAGACAAGTAAGCAGTGTTTGCATTTAAGAGATACGGTTAGCTAAAATGTATAATTTAATTAGCCTTGGGCAAGTGAGCACGACATTCGGGCAAGTAAAACATTACCTGTACTTGCCCTATGGGCAAGTGCTTTGGAAACCTTAGTGTCAACCCCTGGACCGAGATCTACCTTTTGACGTATCGCTGCATAATGCCGGAGCTAAAGTTCACCAGTGGCTGCAAAGAATCTGGATCATGACCCGGAAGGCCAGAGGCATGCTGATCCAACTAGACCAACAGTACATACTGAGCCAGAGGAAAACACCAGAAACACCTACACCCACACAAAGGCTGAAGAGAATGTAACCACAGGAGCCTTCTAAACTACGTAGACAACAGACCAGTAGAATTAATCCTATTACTTTTGAACCAGGATACATACAGATACAACCATACATACAAATGTATGGTAATGTAGTGAATTGCATACATTCATTTCCCAGGTTGTGTCCTGATTAGGGTCACTGTATTGCTTTCCCAAAAAGCAAACTCAAAACATCAGCAGCTTTTCAATGTGACACAAAGGACACAACTAAAGCACTGGTATGGGGTGGTGATTCTCACAGGAATGTCACTGTGAATGACATCACACATTTCCTGCTGCAATTGAACTCAATTTCACGGCAGGGGAATTCCATTGTATTGTTTCTTCTTATTCTCATAATTTCCTTCATTGATAATTCACGGCTTATGTTGATAAATGAGAGTCTACAGGATACAGAAAGAAGTGTAGGCTATGTGCGAGAGATGTAGCGGTGACTTTGTTACCAATGATGCGTGTGTGCATCGCTGGAGTGAGGCTGGCCGGGGCCTGTGGCTGTTGCCATGACAACCAGAGATAGCTGTGCTGGTGAGCAATGGTGAGGTAGTGTATGTTTTTTTTTTCTTTAATCATTTCACTTTGAAAGGGCCGTAGATATTTCCTGGTCCTGTGATCGTGATAACACACCAGCAGTGAGCCAGTGCCTTTGTGTAATTTCTTTGTCTGTCAGTCCGTCCCCCCTGCCTCTCCTCTTGCCCCCCCCCCCCCTCATTCCCTCTCGTGTGACATCACAGTGTATGACATCACCAGAGCCAGGAGCTGATCAGCATTCAGAGCGGCACAGCAGCCTCGCTCCTCACTAACGCACACCGGCGGCAACTGAGCATGCTCGCAGCACAACTCCCTGCTTGCATGACGATGCTATCACTAACACACCTATAGACAATACAGCACAAACTGTCCACGGTGTGCACTTTTATTGCAGAGTACCAAAAAAAGGTATCGTAATATATAAACAGTTCAAATGAATACCAACCATTCTTGTAGAAGTAGTGAGCTCTTCTAGCATGGAAAGAAACTACTCTGGGTTGACAAATGAACAGAGGTTTGATGGCACAGGAGCAGGTTACAAATGGATGAGATAATATTAATTTAATGTTATACTGCCTACATTAAAACAACTGAAATCAACAACCTATAATGTATTGAATCTATTTGCCCTTGTGCTGCATGTCAGCTTGGCCTGCCATTTATCGATACACACAAATTCACACCGATGCTTGTATGTATTTTAATTTGTGTTGTCATGTATTTGTATTGTCTTTTTATATGGAACGTTGAGTCTGGAATAAAGTGTTCATTCATTCACAGGTCTGATCAATAGACAACAATAATATCGATAATGATGAGTTCCAAAATTGATTATGTGACAATTTCATAGTCAGATGTTCAAATAACCACAGATGAATGATATAACATTCAACTAACATTGGATATGTGATTTTCAGTATATAAGTGTGTCATCTTGGATGAATATCAGCGTACATAGCATTCTTAACAAAAAACACACCACTGTGAATCGTGGGTGGCAGCTTCAGAACATGTTCCATTGATCACATTGTGCATTCATACAAAAGGGGCACGTGAAGTCTGAGATAAAACAAAGAGGCAATATCAATAGTTGAAACAGTTGGATGTTTGCCTTCAGGATCAAACTATTGTAAGACGAAAAAAGCTTTCCCTCTACAAGTTTGTGTTGAACTTTTTGTTATTTAATTCTTACCTTGTTGGAGGCCATCTCGCTGACTGAGTGTCTTGTCTGCAACGTCTCCAGCTGGTCCATACACCAGTCCAACTCCTCCAGGGTCTCGGTGGCCAGTTTCTGGTAGGCCTCCTCTGCAGGGGCAAGACAGGAGGAGGGCAAGGGGTCAGTAAGGGCCCGCTTCAGAGGGCTAATGGACGGTCCAGATGCGGGGTCTCCCACCCCACACACAGTTAAGCAGGGATACCCCGAGAAGACACATGGGTGACTCTTCATTCTGGACAGGTGCAGCCAGATGTGCAGGGCCTGACAGTGGGGCCCTGTTGTTCTCCTGTATCCTAACCCCGCAGAGTGAGCAGTCACAAGTCAGCTGTGGCAAAAAGCTAGAGATTCCCTTTGGAGAAAGACAAACCCCACAGTGCAATCATATAGTATAAAATCCTGGGTTCTTCCTTTTAAGAGTTAGTCAGATACAATCCCGGGGAGTACAGATGCAGATTGCGGATGGAAAACAAGTCACCCAAGACAGTTCTGGGTGTCCAAATGAATGTCAACAGTAAGAAATACAGAGGTTACTCACTGAGCAAAAGCAAAAAAAACAAAAAAACAACAACAGTTCAACACAGACAGACACACTCACTCACTCAGTATCTCCCATTTACAGCACCCACATCACAGTTAGCGATCTAGGTGTGTAAGGTTTACACTATCAGTCATGAGAGGGATGTAATTCCAGTCATGTAGCAGGATGAACAGCAGTCTGCTTAGCAGGCCCATGTTTGCCAGAGGAGGGATGGAGGGAAGACAGAGTCAGGGGGGAAAGAGGATCCAGCCAGAGGCTCAGAACCAGTCAAGATCCATGTTAATGCCGTCCAGCATGAAACAAACACCAGATGGTTCACAGCATCCTGACATGGTTAACAAATGCAAAGAAATCACACACGCACACACACGCAAACAGAGACACACATGCACACACACACTCAAACCAGACAAAATGCTAACCATAACACATCATGATTTTCTCTCCTAAGTCTCTATGCCAATAAAAACATCCATGGTATCCGAGAGGAAAAGGTATATTCCGGCGGTGTGTGTGTGCGTGTGTCGGATAGTGTTTCCAATAGATGCTGTGGTGTATTAGGGGGGTGGGCTGCTGTTGCTCCGGCGTCCCTGGTAGCCAAACGTGCTGCTCTCCCCAAGCTGTACCTAAAGCCTGAGAGGACTGCACTGTGGATGGGGAAGGGAGAGTGGCAAAACATGGACCGGAGTATGAAAGAGGAGAGGAGCCAGAGCCGGCAGCTCCCTATACCGTGTGTACATGCATGCTAATATGTGATCAGCATACAAATGCACCGACACACAGAAGAGGTAAACAAATAGATGGGATGACGATATAGAAAAAAGAGATGGAGGTGCATTGAGCGTCACTAGCCACACATAAGAGTACCCTTCAGTTCCCTTTCATATGAGATTGAAGACCCTGCCCCACACAAAGTCAGCCCTGTATGTTCACAGCAAATGTCACCTTGTCAGAAGCCAATTAATATTGATGCCTCATTTGACTAATCTGGGTGAGGAACAGGCTTTTATGTGAGCTGTGATCTGGTAGAAAACAGTGGCAGCTTAAATACGCAAGGAACAAATTAAATAGCATCATGCCACATATTCAGTCAGCATTTAGATTGTATAAAGACCCCTGGGAAAATAAAGTGCTGTCTTATTTAAGCTTGGAAGCTTAACTTGTATTTATATTCATTTTAAAGCAAAGGATGCAACGTTAACGGCACGTGGGGTTGCACTGTAGTTCTGTCGCTAATAAATATTTCACAGGGCTATCACAGATGAATAATAAGAACATTATAGTCTATGCTATTATTGGAAACATGTATGGCACGTTTGTTTCCATGCTGAACTCTTTAGTGTATAAGCATGACCACTGACCCATCTAATGCACTGCTCAACCTTTTGTCACCTCCTATTCTGAACATTACCCCCCCCCATTCTCCTGCTTCATTGTCTTTGACAAATCTCTCCCTCCCTCCTTCCGTTAGTCCCCTTCCTCTCCCACACTCTTGGTTTCCTCTGCTGATCTCTGAACATCCTTCCTCCTCCCTCTTTTGTCTCTCCCCTCTTCTCTTTCTCTATTCTTCTTTTCTCTCTCTCTCTCTCTCTCTCTCTCTCTCTCTCTCTCTTCCTCTCTCTCTCTCTCTCTCTCTCTCTGGTGTGGTATCAGTGGGGTGCTACTCTTTCTGACAGAGACTGCACTGACGTCAATGACATTCTTCTCATGCTTAGTGCGACATCAGACACCGGTGCTCGGAGAGGCCACTCTTGCTGCACAGACGCAGGGCTGCAGCCAAACTATGTACCGGAACAGCTCGCCCAGTGAAGTTGGACTACGAGAGGGAGAAGCTGAAGGGAGGAGGAGGAGGAGGAGAAGCAGGAGAGAGGTGGCGACAAAGGGAAAGAAAGAGAAGAAAAATGTACAGCAAAAGGAGACAATGAAAGAGCAAAAGGCTGAACCACTAAGGAAATTGCAAAGAGGTGATATCCAATCATTTAGATAGTTCATGTGTTGTACTTTTATCATGCATCATTCATTAGCCAAAAATGTTTGGATGGTCAGGGGCTTAAGCGGCATTAGTTTCATCAAATACGATGTGCTAATAACTAGCACTTTAACAAAATGATCCGATATAATTCGATGTACTGCATGTATAATTTGATTGATATGTTTCTTTTTAAATGTTTCATATTTAATGGCAAACAGTTTAATTTTAATTCCTTTTATAGGAAAATATATTTTCTGTCCTGCCACACAGAGCTTGGCCTCAGCCATTTAAATAAAATATCAATTGTATTTAAAAAATATAAATTGAAGGAAAAAAATCTATTTTATTTGGGACATGATATTCTCCACATGTGCCTTAAAATGTGTTGTTTCCATATACAGTAATGTACAAGAAGCAATATGAAGAAGTTGGAAAGGTATGAGTCATTTAAACCGAATGTTTGAAACACTCCTAACATTTTTAATTAAGTTTATGATTTTTTTTAAATGTCAAAAAATATTGTCTGCACACATTGATGGAGTTTTTGGAGCATTACCTAGCATCTATTGCCATCAACAACAAGTAAAAGGTTCAATAATTCTGATTAAACATTGATTTAAAAAATAAATCTTGAAAGAAAGAAAAATGCATTGACAAGCAGAATTGGGACGAGGACAGATGGGAAAGTACAGAAAGAGCAAAGAAGCCTTCACATAATCCTTCTTTTACTGACCAGCATCATATCCCTGACCGATTTACTGAGTTACTATAAATGACAATACCTTTATTGTCGTAGTCGCCTCAGCAGGCCTTTGCCTTACACGTAATCAATATTCAACAATCATGCTCATGACTAACAGCTATTACCCAGATTATAGCAGGGCCCAAAATGGCTGTGGACCAGTATAGTGTTACAAATATAGCACAATGTCACAAGGTCCTCATATATGAGCCCCCTCTAAAAGACAGACAGTGAAAGTCTTTATTAATGGTGGCGATTATATGGGGTCTTCTGCAAACAGCAGCTAGGCCACAGCCATTTATACTGATAAAAAGCCATCTATCACTGTCTGTGCCATGTCCTCCTTACAACAACAAAAAAAAATTCTCGGTAGACACTGTCTGTCTGGTGGTGACATCACATCAGCTTATTCAAGTCAGGTAGGACTATGAATAGGACCCACCAATCCATTGTGGAGGCATTGATAAGTCTATGGTTATGGATGAAATGCAAAACCCATGGCAGCAAATCACACTGAACTGGCACCCTATTGTATAAACCAAAACTAAACAGTTGTTTTCCATCCTAAAACACATACAGAGGTATGAATAATAATTCAAGAAAAAAAGAACTTGCCAAATCAAGTTGATGAAAAAGGTAAATTTTTGAAGACTCATTAAGACAAAGTTAACATCAACTGCAAACCTGTTCCACTAACTGTCTGTAATGGTCCATTTGCATAGGATGGATGTGACATGCCACATTGCAAAATCATTAGCTTGCAGTCATTAGCTTTTCCAGCATTGACTGAAGATCCATTCATCGTGCGTTCTTTTGCTCCAGTGAACCAATTATCTGTAAAATATGTTGTCCATATTTGTATTATGACTGTGTTGGATAATATGTTCATGTTGTTTGGTTCCCTACACAGCATGTCTGTTTGCCAGCCCCTCAACACCACCATGCTGAGAACTTACAACAGACAAAAACATCACTAGAGCAACATCAATCTCCTTTATTTCAGTTTCATTTTAGACTCAAGTTTTAGGTAAAAGAGCACATACAGCTGTGTATTAATAATCCCCACAGGAGCAGTTATGTAGTAGTTGTTGAGTATTACACAATTAAGCACATACATCTAGATGATAGTGTGTTATGAACACTTCTACTGCTTATAATTTTACATTTGTGGAGCTTAAGTAGAATATTACTACTACTTATTATGCTATACTACTCTCAACTGCAAAAAGAAATATTCTTGATTCCCAGACAACACAACTAAATTACAAACATGCACACACACACACACACACACACACACACACACACACACACACACACACACACACACACACACACACACACACACACACACACACACATACACCTATATGTTACATGCTCCATCATGCTGCTTTTTCTGTCCACATACCTGTGAAGGTGGTCTTGGTGATAGGTGGTGGTGGTGGACACATGGGTGATCTCCTGTCATGGGGGGAAAATAAACACACAATGAGACATTTTCTTTCAAAAACAATGTGATCAGTAGCTTAGCCCAAATGTTTTATTCAAAACTCTCTACATGACTAGATAGTAGTAATGGAGCCCCCGTACAGGTAGAGAACCCTATAAGAATTGGGTACCCTTACACACTATTGCTACTATTGTTGTAGTACTCAATATGAACAGCAGAGGGCAATAAAGACCTGACTGTGAGTGAGCACTGGACACAGAATGGGCAGGTGCAGCATGTAGTGACTTCAAATCACTGCCCATCTTTTAGAAGAACATCTTATTCATTAAGTGATCAAGTATTGTGATATGCTGGCATGATAACCATTGCTGTCAGTAACAGAGTAACTCCTCCCACTGAGACAGATTTAACTTCCGTGTGAGAAAAACAAGCAAACAAACATAAAAGAAAACAGTAAAGCTCTGCAACTTTGACAACTTACTTATTTGATGCTCTTTCTTGCTGTAGATTAGTTAATGCACCAAAGTTGGTTCGTACAGTTCGCAAGCTGGCAAGAACCTAAAAGGGAACATCATGGATTAGGACTGAATCAAACAGGATTAATCAATTTTATGATTTATGTTGGAGACATTTGAAAACAATTAGGCGCTCACCTGTGCAAACGGCGTTACAATCATATCATCGCCATGACTGAAAGACACAAAGAATGGGGCTTTAATGTTCGATGCTGGTAAACAGAATATTGACAATGACATATTGAGATTGTGTACTCGTGTACTGAAAAGGTCAAGGGGGTGAAGGAAAGAGGGATTGTCATCACATTGGATTAGTTTCAGCGCCTCTGATGATAATGTGAGATAGTTTCAGAACAGCTTAACCCTTTAACTGGCACCGTAACTGTGCGGTTTCCCTTTTTTCTGCGCCATATTGCTATATTTTAAACTCTGAAAACCTATCTTTGGCTGTTTATCCTGATTCACCAAAATAAAATAGAGTATGTAACACCGATTATATCCACCGAAAATCATAAAATCATAAAAAATCATAACATTTGATGCAGAAATGAAAGAAATCCATTCATGCCTAGAATAACCCTAAATGGGCAAGTCAACCAGCTGGTTGTCCTTTATATCTGCTTCCTGATTGGATAATATGAAAAATAAAACCTTAAATGTTCCTTAATGAAGAGGCAGGAAACCCAACTTTCCCAACAAATATTTCTGTATGCCATCTCTTACTGTGGAAGTTAAAGGGTTGCTCTCAGTAGAAGAATTGAAGGGATTTCTCTCTGTACACATAAGGTAGTTAAAGGTTCAGTAAGCGGACTGGTCAGTTTAGCTAACTTCCTGTCACTGACTGCAATTAGCAGTCCCCTCCTTCGTCCCCACATTAATGCACTGCTGTCTTCAAACAGCGAGTTATCTAGCATCATCTCAGATAAGTAAGTGTGATAAAACATGATAAAAACCATCAAAACAGACATTGGGAAGGATTTTTACCTGCTCCGCCATTGTAGACACATAAACATTCACCCATTGGTCGCTCTGCGCGTGCACCGGCAGTGAGACGGGTGCCGGTTTGAAGCGTTCTCTCTTGTGATTGGATATCAGTTTCGGGATCTCCGAAAAGTTTATTTGCCGATTATATGCAGAGCGGGTGACTGAGAGATCGGCTTTATGAAACGTGCACACAATGTAAGTGATCACTGTATGAATAAAGAGCGATTTAACACTTATATTAACATAAATAAATCGCTTACTTCACCTTTAAGTGAGTGCCATTTCTAGCATTTACCAAGATATTCTCACAGCAAGGACCATGTCAAACCTGCAAGCGGTCTTGGCACTTGCTATAAATACATGACCCTGACACCCTCTCTCCACGTCTTTTCAATTCCTCCCCTTCTCTGCCCTGAACTGTTTCACAGGCAATCACTATTTTCATAGTTATCCAAGGGAAAAACTCAGCTGAGAATGTTTTCCAACTTTGCTCTATTGATTGATTTCAAGCAGTTACAAAGCTCAAGGGCACCTCCATGGGAATTTTCAAGGGAGAGGAGAGAGAGCATTACTCATTCGATTCCAAGCTAAAGGAAACTTATCCAATCAACTTTGAGTCAGAATCCTGATGACCTCCAGGCTACGCTACTATTGTGATCACTGTCAACATTTGTTCAGGTGACAGGAGTAAGTGTGTGTGTGAGTGTCACGGAGCTTTCACGGCTCAGTTCGTCAAGACAACGTCATACACCCACCCACCCACAGGCACGTGAGCTGACATGTCTGACATGAGAGTCAAAAGAGACGCAGGCTAGTCATGTGCTGTTCAAGTGTTATATAGTAACAACGTCTGTCCAGCGTCTGGAAAATTGGTTTTACTCATCTTTGACAGCATTCCTTGGGAACAAAACAGACTGTCAATGCTCTGTTTGAGGAATTTCCTTGACAATTTTTCTGAAGATGTCTCTTTGTTAAGTGCAAGAAATCCACTAAGAGAGCTATAAAGACATGTTTCCTTGGATACGTAAAAAAACCTCTAAAAAGGGATGAGGAATTAAGCATGTTTGACATGGTAACCAGATAGCTGGCATTGGTCAAGGTGGGGTCACTGGTTAAATACTACAGAGCAAAAAGCAGCAGTAAGGACTGGAGGAGGAAGTCTAAGGTTGCCGCAGGACGTTATTTTTCATCTAATCTATTTGTCTTTCCTTCACGCTGGATCGAACATGCCGTGTTTTCAGTCAATATTTTTATTTCCTGTAGCACTATTAAGTGTACTGTACATGTAATTGAATAGCCTCCGTTGAAAGGAAGGAATGTGCTATCAACATATACAATGACCCAGAAGTTTTGTGTAGGGAGTGCTCTACTACAGATTATACGAAAATGAGGGGGAATTAGTATGACAAAACACAGGTGATCTCAAAAATGTGGAACATTAGCGAAAAAAGAATCCCATTGTCCTTATGCGTTAAACAGACACAATTGAATATTTGGCAAAACATCAGTCTCATATAGTGTGCGCTTGTGGATATTTTTTGCGATCGACCCCCTTGTTTCTGCTACTGGATAATATGGCTAAGAATAGATGTGACAACACACAATCAGTTGCTGGTCATGCTCACTTCCCACCAGTGGCCAAACGCTAGCAGCAGCATGGCAGGATTTAGGATCTGGTCTAATAATAAGGATCCAATCGTGACACAGATTCACAGAGGCAGAAAAAAAAATTGGACACATCCTCCACAATCCGTAGGGTGTCCTTTATGAAGGTTCAGGTGGAAGCGAAAGAAAGACTCACATGTCACTGGCAATGGAGGAGTTTCGGGACATGGACTTGGGCGAGAGGTCATAGTCACTGTCGGACCGGTAGAGGAAAGACTCTCTCCGTTGGCTGTGGACAAAATTGGCCTGCAGGATGAGGCCTGAGCCAGGGCTGGCCATGGGGTCCAGGGGGCTGCGGCCTGATGACGTGCCATTGTCCACGTCGAAACTGCAATAGGGATAGGAAGAGAGAGAGGGAGACAAGGAAACAAGGATCAGAATCGGATTATATTATATACACGATAAATGGAAATAAGCCTCTTGCAGAATTTAAAAATTATTTTGACAGGCAACATTTGTTATCACTTTGATTTAACTCCCCAATGACAAAAACATAGTAATAAGCTATACCCAGCCAAGAATCACAGTCCAGCATATCGGATGTTCTTTCACCAGTCAAAAGGATGAGGTGAGGGGTGCAGAGATAAAGAGTTTCCTCAAAAGCAAAGTCAACAAAAACATAATTTTTAGACAATCAGACTGCCATCTGAAATGATGCAACTTCTCCAGTCTTTTTAAACACCAATTCTCATCAAAGAAGAGCACTCCATGCATGACTTAATTATTTCTAATGCAGCACTCTGTCACAGATGGCACTCATGGCTGCATTTCACTCAACTATCCATGTAAATCACCAGCTTTATGCAAACACAACTTGCATGTTAGTGTTGATGACTTCTGAGCTTACTCATACATTGACGAAACGCAGATGAATATTTATTTCCGTTGCAGCAGCATAGGCTCTGCTATGCTTTTCCATATGTTGCTCTTAATTGGCTCCATTCTCATGAGTTGTGAAATTCAAAGTATAACACATGTAGATGACGTGCCGTGTAGGCATGTTAGCCCTATTCTAGGGCTAGCATCACTGCTGGCTGACGTAAAAAAATTGCTCAAGAGTTTTTAAATTACAACCAGTCAGCCCCCAATTATCTGTCTGACGATTTAATGATTATTATTGGTGGCAAGTCACTAATAGTTAGAACTAATTTGGCAATATGCAAAGCCATCTACATACAACCAGAATGTGCATTTTCTTTAAACTTGGCACAGATAAATAAGATAGATACGTAAAGGCATAAATGCCTTTGATAAAAAATCAGCTCAGAACAGAATAGTCAGGCCCTGTTTTCCAACAAGCCATCACACCTGAAAATGCTCAATAAGGCGAGAGACAATACATTAAAAAAAACTTGCCATCAAAGCAACCTATGTTTCTCCAGAAGAGTTTTGTTCTGAAAAGTTTTCTTTTTCCACTAAAAGTAGGTCACAAACCTGGAAATAATTATAAAAAAATTCAGTGTCTTTCTCACGTTAAAGTATGGAGGAGTGTTGACCAGAACAGAGCTGTGTGTGGAAGACGACACTAACGCTTTGAGGACAAATAGAGGAGCAGGCAGTGGAGAAAGGACGAGGTGAGAAATGTACAGATCCATAGGGACATCCTCTGCTCTAACAACAACACCACTGACTCAGAGTTGAAAAGGCCCAGCTCTCCTAACAAGTGACACCGTCTCTCACTGGGATGTCATGCCATGAGCTCCTTATGTCTCCTAGGCGATTGTTGGCCCAGGTGATGACTAATGCTTGTCACCTGGGATATCTGCCTCATCATTAAGGCCATCTAGCAATCCCATAATACCATGTGGTGTGGATGCTAAGGTCAAGAGGGGGGCATCCCCATAGCGCGACATAGTACGCACGGTAGATTAAATCCCTAGTTGCCATCATCAAGACTCTCAATACGGAAACAACCACCAATGTAATCCACTATCATCTACCAACTAAGCCAGTACAGTACAGAACACCCTGCTGTTTGGTGTGTTAACGCAGCATGCATATGCCTGTGGAAGAGTAGAGGATGTCCCAAGAACAGAGTGAACCTGTGTGTTTGCAAGATGTAGAGAAAACGTTCCAAAATTGCACTATAAACACCCCAACTAATAACTAAAATATTCCTTGTCGTCACACAATGAGAAAATTACTAACATTGCCATCAGTGCCCTTCCTGTTTTCCATCCTCAGCTTACACCTTTTTTCTTCAGGGTATATCACCTCTTGAACGAACGGAGGATGATTCACTGACCTGACGGGGCCAAGTTATTGCGACTTTGAATTGCGTTTAGTGAGTTTGAGTTTTCGTAGGTTGTGAAAATAGGGGATTGTATTTGTGGGGCTGTGAAGGTTTTGTGAGAGATAAAAAAAAAATTAAAATTAAATAGGAATAGGTCGGATCAGGAAAAATCGGTCATCTTTGTGTATCGGAACACGCTCGACATAGCCACAGCAACGCAGGACATGCCAGGCATATTTTACCTCCACTAAAGGAATATACACTGTGCTATCTCTCTGTGATCTCTTTCAGTGGCAGCAGCTAAGTGAGCGTGAGCTTTGGTTGTGGAATGTGATGAGGTAAAAAGGGCAACCATATTGTCTTTCTCCCAGTTTCCAACTAGCTCTTAGACACATACGTAGACACACACACACACACACACACACACACTAGGGGTGGGAATATCTTGGCACCTCTTCAGCTCTCACACAAAAACATAAAAAAAAAAAAGGCCGGAGCAGGTCGTATGGGTTTGCTGCTCTCAGCCATTTTGTCGCCACTTCTGTAAACAACGCATGTGTGTTTGCCGCAGGAAGTACTAGTGGTAATTTCTAAGTTCCAATTACCCTAGCAACATTTCTCCGGCGTTGTGTTTGTCTTATCGTACAAACATCATCCCATTCTCCGCCCATTAGTCCTCACACTCTGTCTATAGGCTATTTGTTTTTAGATCAAAAGCATGTCGCTTTAAACCAGTTTTATCCACACACACACACAAACACAACCTACAATCCACACCCTCTTATCACACCAAGTGACCCGTACGTTTTCTTTACTGCAGGTGTGAAACAACAGACTCCGACAAGTGACTTATAAAATGGACATTCCTGGCGCAGGGTCAGTTCAGACTCCAGCTGTTTTATCACGTTTGCGAACAAGGGCTGAGACAAAAAAGAACTGATAATAGAGAGATAGCGACAGTGTCGAAACATACCACCCGGCATATGTTTAACAACTGATTCATTATTACTCTTGACGTCACTCACAGCCGACACAGATCCTCAGCCAAACCCCACGTACACACTTAGCTCTACTCACAGTGTGTGTGTGTGTGTGTGTGTGTGTGTGTGTGTGTGTGTGTGTGTGTGTGTGTGTGTGTGTGTGTGTGTGTGTGTGTGTGTGTGTGTGTGTGTGTGTGTGTGTGTGTGTGTATGTATGTGTGTGTACAGAGTGACTCCACAGACACATCTTAGGTGTCTGGCCTTTCAACCTGTTTTCTGACACAAGGAAGCAGCCTTTGATGAGTAAGCGTCAGTTGGAGAGAAAAAGGATATGTCAGTGCCCCTATGACTGTGTTGTGAGAATCAACACAAAAGCACGAGGAAAACTCACAGGGGTATCACTGCGGCGAAAAGTAAAGTAAACGCAGCATTACTAAGATGGCTGAGACAATAGGAAACCACTGTTCACCCCAAAAAGAGAGCGATCCACAACTAAGATATGAAGGCTAGGAAGGAAACAGGAAGGGAGGGGGATAGGGAGATAGAGAGAGAATGAAAGACAGGAAAAAAGACGTATGACCAGAGGTTAAATTAACACACTTTTAATTTACAAGTCACTTCCACTAACATTTTACCCAGGTTTAGTTAAATACACCACATTAGTCTCTATAGCGTGTTAGAAATAAAAAAGGATATAATGAATATTTTATATTTATAATATATTTCATTTTAGTGGTGTATATACACTCACTCTGGCATCAAAACCACAAACGTACACATACAGTAAGATTCAAGTTATTATGGTTATAATGTTCTAGCAATCTCTAACATCAAAACATAACCATGCCCAACACAGTGCAAACAATATAGGTGTGTCTAGCTCCCACCAAGCTGGCTCTTAACTTGATAATGCTACCCATAACAATTCATTATTTGAGCCCATTGAAATGTCATAGTGGTTTAAAGTTGAAGGACAGAGGGTGTTGTTATCTGTATAGACTGTTAAACCCCCTAGCAAAAAAGCTTTTGGGGATATGAACTTTAAATAAATAAATTATATCACATTCCTGAAAACTAAACATGGTCGTGTTAAAGAATACATTTTTCCTGAATAATATGTGCAACAAAGTTACTTTTCTGTTTAATCCAGTTGTGCAATACAACAACATGTTGGAGGGGTTGATAGCTCATGTTTGTTGTAATTCTGAGCCTGATATCTGTGTGGTGTCTACAGATGGTTTACTGGTAAACGAAGAACGAAACCGTTACAAAGAGATAAAAGTATTACAGCACCCTGAATGGCCTACTGTGATAAGTCATTTGGCTACAATATAGTCCACAGCTACATGAGTAGACAAAGCAGCCTGTAGGGACAACATTTCCCACAAGAGTAGAGTTTCATGCTCCAATTCAGGTTGCAGGAATGAAAGGAGAAAAAAAAGCAATTGTTCTGTCGCTCGGAAACCTTTCATACGCGCTGTAACAGCATTGTTTGGTTAAAAAAAACAAGAATTGTTTGTGGTTGTGACGGAACTGGTGGAAATATGGGTATAGTTTACAGTTTAAAAAAGGTTCAAAGCAATGATTTTCAAAAGGTACAGGGATGAGGGAGAGAAGTAAGAAGGAAATTATAAATAAATAAATAAATAAATAAATAAATAAATAAATAATATATATATATATATATATATATATATATATATATATATATATATATATATATATATATATATATATATATATAGATCGTAAATGTCAAATATAGTATCGCCAATTGTATATATAGATTGTATCGAGATTATATGGAATACAAGAAGCGAATATAATAAATATTTTTATTTTTATTTTACTAAAAATACTAAAAAATAAAAGGGGTAGGATTAAATAAGTGTATACTTCTTCCTGCTCCTTTTCAGGCATATCACATCAATACAGATCATTTGTTTTCTTATTTTTCTTTTTGTGAAGTCATTTAAACATACATTTTGTTCATTATATTTTTATGCTTTTGATTTGTTTTTGATATGTCTGAAATAAAATAAAATTTTCAAAATTCAAATTCAAAATTCAGAGGCTCTTGTGACTTTACACTCTTGGTGACTACTGCGTCACCTATAAACTTAACAACTCTTTTGTCCTGTCTCTCCATCTTGGCTCCCCATCCCTTTTCCCTCCCTCTCTCTTTTACACACACACACACACACACACACACACACACACACACACACACACACACACACACACACACACACACACACACACACACACACACAATGGCACAGATCAATGATTCGTTTTTCAGCCCTGGGTCACTTGGGCAATTATAAACACCACAGGAGTTGACGATGTGACAGTAGCTACTGGAACGAGAGGTTGGGGCATAAATGCCTTTGATAAATAATCACCTCAGAACAGAATAGTCAGGCCCTGTTTTCCAACAAGCCATCACAAGTGAAAATGCTCAATAAAGCGAGAGACAATACGTTTAAAAAAACTTGCTATCGAAGCACACGCAAGCACACGCAGCAAACCTATGTTTCTCCAGAAGAGTTATGTTCTGAAAAGTTTTCTTTTTCCACTAAAAATAGGTCACACACCTGGAAAGAATTATAAAAAAATTCAGTATCTGTCTGACATGTTTGGAAAGTATGGAGGAGTGTTGAGTGTGTCCTTCCTGAGCTGTGTGTGGAAGACGACACTAACGCTTTGAGGACAAATAGAGGAGCAGGCAGTGGAGAAAGGACAAGGTGAGAAATGTCAGAGCTGTGATCGTGTGTTTGTATGACACGTGTGTGTATCTGACTGTTTTTATGCGTATTGAAAGGAGTTTGTTCCCCTGCTGCATGTGGGAGTGCCGAACGTGATCCTGAACTGGTGTGTGTATGTGTGTGTGAGGACAGAGTTGAGAGTGTTGGTTTGTTGACAAGCAACAGCACCTCTTAAAAGTGTTTACCTTTGATAACTTGTATCGTATAACATTACACCACTCAGAAAAAAACAATTAAAGACATTATTAAATTATTAATTAAAGAGTATCAATATTTGTATTTAGGGAACTAGACCGACTGTGACTTGTTATTTCTCTAGGATATACGATTCTCAAAATCAGAAATTGTATTGAGAAGTCTCAGATATTTTACTTAGTGAAAAAAGGGCTTTCCACAAAAACAGTATGACTTCCTTGATCTCAGGTATTGAAAAAAGAATAATTGGGTATCAGTGTTTGAATTCAGGGGCCATATGTCCGGAAGAATAATAATAATAAAAAAATATATCGAAATATTTCAAATTATATCTAGCTCCAGAGAAAAAAATAGCACTGCGCCACTTAAGAGAAAACCAACCTTCAAGCTCATGTGACCATTTGTGTGATCTTAACGTAGGCAAAGCAGCTCATTCAGTACCTCTGTTTAACAGTTTCAGGAAGGTCTTTACATTTAATCCACACGCGGCAGGAGACAGAGGCAACAGAAATTTGAAGAGGCTTAGCACCCACAGGGCAGTAAAGCCAAGCAGATGGCCTTTCACTGATAACAGAGAAAAGTTTTCTCTATCCGGCCCACACTTACACACACACCCTTCTTTCTTATTTGCTTTTATAGACAGTTTGGAGGAGAGGAAATGGGGCAGAGAGGGGAATGACATGCAGAGAACGATGCGGGCCGGATTCTAAACGGGTCTGCTGCGACGAGGACTCAGCCTCAGACCCCCTCTCAATCACATGTTCAGACATGAGCGTAGGCACCCATGCACAAAGTGATTTTACCACCCACAAGCTTGCAAATGAATTCTTTAATGTGCCGCCTAACTAAAATGCAGTCCTGGGACTTGACTCTGGAATGTTCTTTTTTGCGTGAAAGTTAGAGAATAGTAAAATGTGTTTTTTTTTCCTATCAAAAATGATCTTTAAAAAGGGCCTGGACTCTCTGTTCCTTCATCTTTCTCTCTCCCTCCTTCCGTTTTTTCTTTCCCAGTCAAATATAAGTAAAGTCCTTCGCTTTTGTCGTCACACTTTGCTGTAATGCTTGCTGTCACTGCGCCATTCAGAAAACTCAGTCAATCATGAGGGACATACAAAGAGGTCTCCATGGCGATGCAACGTCATCTCAGGTTAGATGGTTCAAAGTGAAGCAAAGCAAAAGCAGTTCCGCTACTATAGCCATAGAGAGGACCACTTAACTAAGGACCTATTCTCAGTACTATTCATCATCTCGGGACTGGATTACTAAAGGTCACATGTGGAAAATATGTTACATAAGGTCAGATAACCTTTAGCGTTTTACAGCCCTGCCTGAGTCTGACAAAGGCCAGATCCAAACACTTAAGTTTAAAGTCACACATGCCCCTAATTTGATCGCTCCCAAATCCTCAACTTTAACCTTTTACTAAACAAACTCATGGATACTGGATGGATACTCCATAAATTCTCAATAAACAAACATGCTGTTTTCATGACTGGGTGGAGTCAATGGGGTCCGTTTGAGTGTGCTCAAGACCAGGGGGCACGTCACTCACCAGGACCACGTCACTGTCTTAAATACTCACTCACTCACACACGTAGACACACGCACGTAAATACTTGAGCACACAAGCGCTCTGGTGAGCACACAAAGACACCCACAGTGTCACAAATACACAGTTAGGAACAAACACAAGCACAGAAATATGAGAATTAGCAGATTTAGGGTGATAACCTTCCCCCTTTCCCTGGATAACACATGCTCGGATTGCGCAAGCACACACACCTAACACAAAAATTTGAATAATCCCCTCCAATTCACGTCGTTTAAGTGATAGTTATAGACACACATATACTGTGTACATCTTCATAGCATAGTGATAACAATTAAAAAAGCGAAGCCTTCATAGGTATCCTTGCCTTTGTCCAACAGAGTACTGCTTCGGTAGTCATTCAAGAAGATGGCTCATATAAAAAAAAAAATATGTCACGTATACTGTCTGCCCTACTACCCTCAAAGACCTAATTAACATGTGCATTTCACACAAGTGCCGTCTCCTGCTGGGGAGTTTGTAGAGCAGATGAATAAACTGACATGTGGCAACACTGTGGGGCATGCAGGGAGATACGATTGGGTACTCAAACACATGCTGCTGCTGCTGCTGCTGCTGCCGTGCACCCAAACACCACCCCTCCATGCCATCACCACACAAACCGACACTGTTATTGTCCAGTGTCCTTCTCATCCATTTAGAAGTCCGCCTCAATCTATCACAATAGGAAAACTGTGAATAGCTTCCACTGTTAAAGCTACAGGGCAGTTTTTTCTTGGCTGGAAAATGAGTGCTGAGTCTGACAGGCAAGGACAAGTTGAGACAGGAGGGGGGAGGAGAGATTTGTGCCTCTGGCATTGCAGCTCTCCGTCCTGCATTTATCTGGAGCCCATGCGCCGACAGGAGAACGTATTGTGTGACGCCACACGTTCCACGATGTGAGATGTTTTAGCTGTTTTGAAAAACTTTGTGTTTCTAGACAATTTCACAGGCCGAAGAGACAGTGAGTTCTGATTTTAAAAAAAGCATGTTAAGGCTGAGACACCAGGGTCTTCATGGCAACCGCAGCAACTGTCATACTGTTTGTAGTCAGATAAAGTCCACCGGGAGCTAAAGGGACGGTTCTAATCTAATCTGACCTATGACACAGAACATGTCATACGAGTGAGAAGAGTTATGGCATTCAGAAGGCTGTCAAAAAGAACCAACGAACCCCAACAACAAAGCAAACAAACCAGGACAACAAATGAAAAGGAAAGGACTTAAAGGGTAAGAGCAGGTGAGGCAGGTGAAAATGATTTCTTAGAGATATAAACAAGCAGATGGAGAACAATGGCATGACACAAACAAACACACGCACGCACATGCACACACACACACACACACACACACACACACACACACACACACACACACGCACACACAAATGTTGCCTGCAGAGACAAAGTCGACCCCAGTCTATTTACCATATTCCCTCTGCGTTCTTCAATGAGCTGGTGGAGCGTGAACGCGGCTTCAGAATGATACTCATGGTCTTCCACATCCACACACATTACATCTACAAACACATACACACATTTAGCAACATGCACACACACACACACAGACACACACACACACACAGACACAACCCTTCTGGGCCACCTGGTCTGACAAAAGTCCTCACTGGCCTACAGTGGAAGCTTCCTTTCCGTTCGGTGGAGTTCTAAGAATTTCTTGAGACCGAACCTGGGTTCAGTCACATCAAATTCCTTCCGTCCAAGATTATTCCACACTGATGCTGCTGCTGCTCCTTCAGCGCTGATCGTTTGCCAGTAGGTGTTACTTCAGCCCGCTGTTCCTACCTCTCTCTCTCTCACTCTAACTTGCACTTATGTTCCTTGCTAGATCAGCGTGTGATCATCCCCTTTCCTAATCCTGCTATGCACTCACTCTTTTATTCCTTCACAATTTGCCTCTCTCTTTCAAGTCCCCTCTGTTCTTTTTTTCCGCCCGATTAGCGGAAATAAGATCTCTTCTTTCCTCCCACGTTCTCTCTTTCTTTCTCTCCCTCCTTACCTCCGACCGACTCTCTCGCTGCCTATTTCAGACTGTGTCCCAGTCTTTGAGTTGAGTTGACATTCTCTCTCTCTCTCTCTCTCTCTCTCTCTCTCTCTCTGAGCTGCAGCCTGGCTATGTCTTGAGTGGGAGGGGTTGTTATGATAGTAGTAATTCCTTGAAGGCGGGACTTGTATCCCTCAGCAATCGTAACGTAATCGTAAGCGTCTCAAGTGTCAATCACTTGGCTGCCACAGTAACCTTAAACCAACAGCTCAAGTATGCCAGTGAGCAGGAAAGAGATTGTACAGAGACATTTAGGCACATGGTAGAAATATGAAAACTGAGAACAAAATGTAAATAGAAATGAAGGTAAATAAGGAAAATAGATATTTTTGCCTAACACATACTTCTTACTGCATGCAGTTATGAGTGTTGTGAACCGTCTAAACCTATTTTAGCACCACCATTCAACCCTAACACAAAGGTTTCGCCTTATGGCTGTCAACGTAAGTGTGTTCCTGTGTATGAAGTAAGTTTGCATGTGGAGCAGGAGTCAGATATCATCATCTTTTGTCAGAGTTGGGGCTAACTTTAGCACTCCAACAGGCAGACAAGTGTGTCAAGTGTCTGGCATATCAATCACATGTGAACTAAGTCAAGCACGCTACACTGCCTTTGTATGCGTTCCACCATTCAATGGAGCAAGTCAAACATGAAAAAAAGGAAAAAGTACTATGGGATGTACAAGTCACCATAAAGTGCATGTGCTATTTCAGTGCATACAGTATAAACATTCACATGCATGCATATAGATATAAGGATTATTTGTTAAAGGGGGGTCACCATGGCTAGAAACATGGTTGTTTAAACAGCCCAGGCTGTGTATTAACACTGGTTTGCACACACAGTACACACAGTACAGACAGAAAGTGGAACATGAGTAGACATTCACTAATTTGGACAAAAAGTGATTTTGACTCCAACTTTTAACCGACATCTCTCTGACAGTGCAGCTGATTTCATGTCGGCAGGGTTGACGGTTGGTGTTTTTAACATTATTATACAGTTACAGCTCAAAAATGTGACCACATGTGTTAAGCACTTGAAGTGAGTTACAGTAAGTGGAATAGGCACATCTAATGCTTTCAGTGTAGTGTGGCAGAACGGTGTAGTTTATGCCTTGGTCAAAGTGGTGAAACTAATCCTATTACTGCGGTCCGCACATTCCGCGCGGTCCAGGAAAGAACAACAAAGCAGAACAGTTTCCTTGAGAAAAGTGGGGAATCTGGCAGTTTTTCCTCTGCCTTGGAACCACATGAATCCCAGATGAAAACAAAACAGGCAACACAATGACAAAAGCTGCGCAAAGCATACATGACCCCGCTGAGTGCAATATTTAAGCACACAATTAGATCACATCATTTTGCTCTAAATAGACAAATATGTTTCCACAGAAGTAGTCAGCACTCCACACACTATTTCAGTAACCAAGCGTTCAGACTTAATTAGTAAGAAACTGTCTCTTCTGAGCATAACCAATTTCTAACTTAGTATGGTAGTCAGTCACAGTATAGGTTATACATTCTCTTGTGAAAAGTATAATCATTCACAGAAATACTCACTCACACATAATGAGTTTTATTTTTAGGCTGTCCTGTTGCTGACCCATAGCAAACAGATGTGTGACACACCAACAGGGGTTATATTTGCTCGCTCAACAGGGTTTATAAGAAGCAAGAATGCTGCTATGCCCCAAAGTCAGAATCAAACGATATCCTCAGTGTCAAATCGATCGCATTCAAGCAACTCTTAAATATGGAACTCCCTGTATGCCATACATCAAGATCAACACCTCAGCCCAAAGGAAAATATATTTGATTTTCTCATCAAAACAAACATGATATGGTGTCTTGAAATGAAAAAACTTGCAATGATCTCGTTGAAACATTTTTTCCACTATTATAGAAAAAAGTGTGTGGCTACTGTAATCTTATTTATTCTCCCAATAAAATGTTTTCAGCCGTTGTTTTTATATACAGTATTTACATATAAATTGCATGTATGGTAATAGCAATCTAAATGCAAGTGGTACAGTTACTACATTACCATATCCAATGGTCTTCAAATTATTTCTAATTAATTTTCTCTATTGGTCTTATCGGTTCAATTCTTTATTTTGAATTAAATAAGGGCTCAATAAAGCTGAGTTGATTAACAATTGAATGAATGAACAGACATTTGGTCTGTATTTAGGCAAACTAGAGGCTTTAATACAATCTAACTGCTATTCAATACATTGTATGCAAACTGTATATTGTCAATAATGACTTAAAACCACTTCTGTGTCAATCATAGACTGTATATAAAAGACAATCAAATAATGAGCACTTATTGAGGGTGTAAAACACATTAATAAACTGTTTTGCAACAACATGAAACTCAGGGAGACACCCCTGCCACCTAGTGGTAAAAATAAGTATATTTTTTTGTCATAAAAACCAGTGGCATAGATTGTGACCTGATAATTGACAAAATGATTGATTTAAAAAAAAAGACCTCTTCCATGAACTAGGTTCAGTATATGGTGCAAATAAACACCCTGGGTAAATGCTGATATAAATAGTACTTAACTAAGGAGCAGGCAGTGAGCACAGATGGCTGGTCCACAGTATTGACAGGTCTCCATCCATATCCATAAGTCTACAAACGCCACCAGCCATTGCCCTTGCTTCACATTCAAATACTATAGAGGCAAAAATATACATACACAGTTGTACTCCATGTTTATGCACACACGCTTCCAGACAAAGCAGACACAAGGCGCAGTGCATCACATAATAGTGCATCTTATTTAAGGCTGGGGTCGCTGATTACATATTAGTCAGAGAAAATGCAGCATGAAAATTGGCCTAACAAGGCCTTACAATTTTCTGTGTGAGCTTTAATAGACAGAGAGTGCTCTGATGATGAGCTGACGCTGTGCTATGGTTAGTGAACGGACCCTGTCCTCCTGAATACATTAATGCTTTAGATGATGACTGCTCTTTCATCGTTCTACCTCGCTTTTAACCATGTTTAGTAAAAGCAGAATAGCTACATCTCATGGAACACAGAGAGACACAAACATACACACACACACACACACACACACACACACACTATAGGTTTAGCAGAGCAAACAGCAGAACTACGGCTTCAACAGAGCTCCAAAAACACAACCAGCCGCCAAGCAACGGCCATTTACACAACGCTCGGTAGTGAAAACAGTTCCAGTTCTGTGTTGTCCAGGTGGAGCTATTTATCAGCTAATGTTCTGATAAGAGAAAATGCACGCACACTCACACACACACACACACACACACACACACAGTGTACATTCATACAAGTACAAACAAATACATTCATACACATTACATAATTATTGCTCCGTCCACACAAAGAGCAATAACAAAGGCAGATTTTAAGCTCAGCTGACTTTCAGTTTCAGCAATCAAGCGTAGTCATAATACCTTTACCCCTTTATTTTTCTCCATCTCAATTTCCCGCATGCAAGCAAAGTTTAGATGCTAACTATAAAGAAAGAGCAAAGCAAGCAAGAGCTGACTTCAAGTACCAATATTGTAGTTTCTAACCATTTCTTAAATGAAGATGAAATTGAAAAGTCCCACATAACAAAATACAACAAATCTTCAGAACCAGACAGAAGATTTAGGCTAAGGTCCCATCATGGACACACTGTCACTCTTCCCCTACCACAAACAGTTTGAGTCCCAGTGAGCAATCCTACCCTCTCCTGCCACGAGGTTTGATGTCGATGGGATTGTTGGTGGCGTAGGGTGAGCCGTTGGAGCAGGCGTGGCGGTAGCGGGCTATCTTCTCCAAAGAAAGAAAATCTGAATTTACAGGTAAACTCATTTTGGCAAGGCTCTTAACCACTGCCACACTCGTGTCGAGACGGATGAAAAGAGAGAAAGAGGGAAAATAGATGGAGTGACCAGCCTGATAAAGCTACTTCGCTAGGAGGGATGGAGGGAGGGGTTTGCGAGAAGAGGTAGGTGCAGGTAGGAGAGGGTTCAGCATGCGTGTGGACTTGAACAGGGAGAAAGATGGATAGAGGGATGGAGAGAGTTAGGTGCAGGAGAGGGAGGAGCAAAGTGCAGAGGTAGAGCAAACTAATATGTCTTTTCTCTCATCAGGAGTCAGTATTGACATTCGCAAGAATCACAATGTGGACTTGCTGCAAGTTACATAAGAGTAGTGTGATCATTTCAATAACATGATGACCAACAGAAGACCAGATCTAAACTGAAACACATCAGTTCTGGACAATCAAGTTGCTCCCACTACAGGTAATGCTGCAGTTTTACCACACTGCCTCCCATCTCCATGCACTCTGACAGAAGGTGAAATTGTCCTAAGAACCACAACTCAATCACATTACACTGGAAAGCACAAATCCATCTATCTTTGGACTCCATACCATGTAAGACCTTCTTATTTTTAAGTTGAAGAGATATGAGAGTCCAGTAAGGAAGAGCATGTTCACAGCAGGTAATAATATTCCAATTTTAAGTTTGACAGAGATATGGTGAAGAAAAAATAGGCAAGCCTCCTGAGGTAAAGGAGAGCGTTGCTGCAGACGTGCCTCCGACGGGCATTGGCAGTGCGTCTGAGGTTGGATGTGTGGCCGCTCTAGGTTGATTACACGGTCGGTGAAAAAAAGTCAGACGCAGACGCGCAGTAGACGCGCAGTAGACGCGCAGCAGAGGTTAGGATGTGTGTGGAGGCCGTAAGGCATGTCAAACATACTGAATTCTTAAGTGTATTCTCCCAATACAAAACAAGCATAATAACAACAATGAGAAAAAAACAGAACCTATGGAACTTTGCTTCGTGTAGCTAAAATATAATATAATTGTCATGTCAAACTAACAGTGGGATTAAGAAATACACACACAAATATAACTTTATATAAGTGCAAATTTGGACAAAGAATACTAAACCAACCTGCGTGCACCAGCCTCACGCCGGGTCTCACTGCCCCAACCGTGGTTATAGTTTATTATCACCACGAGGGGGCATCAGAGTACTAATAATCTAAATCCGACAGTGCAAAACCTTTAAGTGCAAAAAAAAAAAAAAGATAAATTAACAGAAGCAGCTGCCATATTCAGAACCGTTTCCAAGAATTAAAAGAGCAGATATACATTTTGTATTCATTTTTGAAAACATAAAGCATACAGCTGCGTTGTTAGATATGGTGTCTAAGAGCATTAAGTGGAACAGGATCAACTGAGCATAAAGCTTCACGGTCTTTGAAATTAGATCACTATCAATTGTTATCTTGAAGCATCATTTTCAGACACTTCCCCCACTATCCAGATAGAATCTTAAATCACTCCAACTGATAAATCTCTCAGCAGCCAGCAGGGGGCAGTCTGCTCTGCAG
The DNA here is from genome assembly GCA_949357725.1 of Hyperoplus immaculatus. Lineage (NCBI taxonomy): Eukaryota > Metazoa > Chordata > Actinopteri > Uranoscopiformes > Ammodytidae > Hyperoplus > Hyperoplus immaculatus. The sequence goes on from OX442351.1 coordinate 23,645,505, forward strand.
GGAAAAATCAAGGTACATGAGCGGAACCATCAGCAGCACAATCACACAACAGAGGGATGAATACCCTGTGGAGTTACAGCCTCGGTAATGACAGAGGCAGCCAGCATGTAACAACAGTTCCTGGGTGGACAGGTACGCTGTCAAAGCCGACACTCAAACGCAACATCTGAACAGCACCACATCAGGACACCCCACTCCTATGCACACACACACACGCACGCACGCACGCACCACACACACACACACACACACACACAACTATATACAGATACAATTCAAATTCACACAAATCGATACAACAACGCAACACAGATCTCTACCTCTCACATAAAAAAACAACCTGTAACAGGAGCATATGTTTGCTTGTGCGCTGAGTCGGCCACACACTGTCAGTGGCGGCGACGTGCTGTGACCGAGCGCCAGGTGACAGTGCCACTGTCGTCACTCTGTGTCCCTACGGGGCCAACAGACCAGAACAACTGTATCACATGACACGTACATGAAAGCTGTTACCTTCTCAAAGAGTTGGTGGGTTATACAGTTCAATTAAATGAAACCATGTTTTTGAAGCTATACTGCATGACTTTTTCACATAAATGTATGTTGGTTACATTCAAGCAATCACCAAACGAGTTGACACAAAGTTGACTAAGCTCACATCAACTCAACAGTACAAAACTCTCCCTGCATTTCTCAGTATGGCAGCATTACAAATGCTTCCCGACACTGGCGCAGGACCTCAGAAAAAAATCCCAAGAAGCACCCACGTAATGTTGATTGTACTGCTAAGAAACAACCTGGATGTGCAGCAGAAGGAATACAATTCATGAGCGCTCACCGAAGGCTTACCTCATGTAGACAGTGTTGTTGTAACTCCTCATGTGGGCAACAGACGTAACGCACTATAGCTTTAAGGGATTTAGGTCCTGGAATATTTCATGTTTCAAACTGAGGGAGAAAAAAGCCCCCCCCCCAAAAAAAAAAGTACTTCCTAATAACCGACAGATTGATTAGACAAAGAACCACAGAGAAGCAACTAAGAGAGACTGTGTTTGGCATCAGCGATAGAGCTGAGCAGGCAGATAAGCACACTCTACAGGTTAAGTACAAAAGTGCATAAATAGATAATTGACTGGCTGTGAGCCAGAAAGACAGGACAAGCTTTGTGAAGCGCTCTCCTCTCATGACTGGCAGGGTCAGTGGCCGCGTTAGGGGCTTAGGGATGATGTAGCCTGGCAGACTGTACCTGTGACAGAGGGAGGAAGAAACCATGAGTGTTATGTCATTCACAGTAAAGAAATATGAGAGACCAGTTGAACGGCAAGCTGAATGTTCCAATACTAGCGGGCGATAGAATTCCTATCCATTAAAGAGGACCTATGATACTTTTCGACTTCTATGACCTATAAACGTTGTTATAATGATTTATAGTCATGTTTAACCATACTAGCGTATCAAATAATTACGTACATGCATTTAGACGTATTCCCTGCTTACACTAGGGCAGCCGGTCGAGAATTCACTTGTTCAAATTTCCGGGTATCGTGTCGTCACGTTCCCGGATGTTTCCATGTATGGCAATGCTGCTCAGACAAGCTCCGGCCATGCCCCCACCTTCCTCTCTCAGAAATCTCCCCGTGCGCTGCTGGAAATGTTCCGGAAGGTAGGTAACCTATCACAACGGAATGGGGTTTGCAGGAGGGGGGAGGGGCGGAGAAGATCAAAGCAGTGTGTGGAGCAGACTGCTGTGCTCGCTAGGGTGAGAGGAAGAGTGTCCCGAAAATCTACATGGTTTTTTGTGATTCGTGTCAGGTTGCTCTATAGCAGTTTTTAACAAGAAATTAAGACCAGAAAAGTAGTACAGGTATAATAGGAGATCTTTAACCAAACAAGAACAAAGATTTCTGGAACACTTTACAATAAGGGTACATTAATTAACTGTTAGTTCATGCAGCTGACCTGTCCATCAAGAAAGCAGCTCAATGTGAGCTAATTAAATTGTGTATGAAAGCAATGGAGTGATACAGCATGATGTAAATGAAGACTGACTTTGCCTTTGCAGGTGAGTGCCATGGCAACCGCACCTCCACTGCTCTTCCAAGAAAAATATAATAATTTCAATGATTTAATTTTTGTTTTAAAGCAAATCAGCATAGGGTAAAGTGATTTAGAGCCAATAGAATGGAGATAGTGATGTGTACATCCTCAACTGTGTCAACTCTCTGCCCTGTCACACTGCTTGGAAAGAGCCGTCATTATGTGTGTCCAGGAGCAATTCCTTCGCCTCAGCTAGACGTGCACTTCCTGCCTGCCTTTACAGATTCATGTTTATAAAGTGGTTGCCATGGGGAACTGACGGAACTGACAGGTAGGTCCCAACCACCAATCAGCCTTCAGTTGCTAAGGACACAACAGCAGACTGTGTAAAGAGGTAATGAGAATGACAGTGGGCTTCCCAGAGGGTCAAGGATAGAAAGATTGAGCGGAAGCGAAATTAATACATTGATTGTTTTATTTAAGGTTGAAGGACTTGCGGGACACCACACTCTTGAAATGACACACCCAAACACATCTAGGATTTGACCTCAATTCATGCTAAGAAATTACCTCAGCCATTTAATATGTAACCGCAGCCATGCATGTCTTACTCGTGCTCAATTTGGGGGCGGATTAAATTGGAAAAAATAAAAATTCTTACGGACTTATCAGAGCACCATGGAGAATAGAAAGCACCGCCACCTCAAAATGAAGAAAAATGAAAGTCAGGAGAAGGTTGAGAATGTAAGACCAAGCAAAAGCTCTAAAGCTCTTGTGATGTGCATGTGTGTGTGTGTGTGTGTGTGTGTGTGTGTGTGTGTGTGTGTGTGTGTGTGTGTGTGTGTGTGTGTGTGTGTGTGTGCCTGCAAATGTGTGTGCTTTTTGCAGCATACAATGACAGCATGAGTGTGTCGTGCTGGGATCAGGATGAAGTGATGCTGGACTGAATGAAAGTGAAAACCGTGTGAGTGAGACCAGCATGAGCAAATGTGGCTCAGAGGCAAATAAACACTTGTGTCAGCCAAACCAGCCTTGCAGTATTCAAAAGGGCTGACAATATTTATTTCACTGCTGATTCATCTATCGTTTCTTTCATTTGACTAATCTATTATTCTTGCATTTTAGTTCAATCATTTGTGGAAAATGGCCATCAAATTATCCTGAGTGTTATCGCTAAAAAAAAGGATTCTTAAGGTTTGAAATAAGGAGAAAGCCCCCTGCTTCGATATGTGGCTCATGGAGTTCTCCAGCACTCCATATATGCAGACAATCCGTTATGAAATCTCATGAAAAGTAGAAAAATGTAAACAGATATGGCAGCCTTTCCTTAACCATTTAGCAGCACTGAAATGACACCTTTTTGACTTTTTATTATTGCTTACCATTTACCTTTCATTTAAACAATGTCTTAAGGTGCGAACACACTAGGCTCTTTACACGCGTACAGACGCGTAGGAAATCGGCCGTTTTTCCATAGGGAACCATTGGTTTACGCGCGTACATGGCGCGTAAATGCGTCACTCGCGCTAAAGCAACAATTTAGCCGCGTTAGCCGCGTATGACCCGCGTATATATTACGCGCGTATATATTACGCAGCTACGCGAGGAGTTCAAAAAATTTAACTTTTGTTGCTCCTACGCGAGACGATTAGCCGAGTTGGCCAATCAGCGTTGGGCTTGACCCGACGTCACATACATTGGCAGGGTCGGAGAACAGTGTACTGTACACAGAGGCTGATGAGAGACACCGAGGAGGAAAATGTATTGCGGGCGGCCGGTGCTGTATGAAGCCGCTCGGGGTTAGAAGACGTGGGGAAAGTAAACCAGGAGAATGGACTTCCTGGTTAATTCAGTGAATATGTGTAGCTGTGCTTTAGCCGATAAAACAAGTTAGCGCCGTATAGCATTAGTTAACTTGTTGTGTGCGGGCGGCTAGCGCCTCATATTATGAACCCAAACATGACGACTATGTCCGCGGGACTTTCACGACAAGTACACGAAGCACCGGTGTTGATCTACGCCAGCCACGGTCCCCTGTCACAGCCAGGTAGGGTAATTTTGACTACTTGCCTTTATGTTGTGCCGCCGTGCACCGATGCTGCTGTAACTGTGTTTGTTATGTAGCTGCCGTGAATATGCAATCCTGTTTTAATGCTAGGCTATTTGTGCTGCTCAGTTTGTCTTTTGGCACAGTTGTTGGCCGTGTTGTTGTTGGTTTTGTGCGGACATGCACGCTGTTGTGTCGGGTCGGGTCTGATTGCAGCCATGGTTGATTAGGGAAATACAATATCGGGAGGGAGACTAGGCACGTTACGCGCGTATGACCATTTTTGACACAAAATGATCAAGCAACATTTTAGCTGCGTTACTCACGTAAATCTTACGCGTGTAAAGTGCCTAGTGTGTTCGCACCTTTAGAACCTTCTTTTAAAGCTTCAGTTGAGAGTTTCAGCCGTTGGGATCCCAACGGCTGTTTTCGCAACGCTCTACCTGCTGTAGCTCCTCCCTCCGAACGACAGCTATGCGCGTTCATGTGAATTGAGTTACATTGACAGGAGACAAACACCATGTCCGATTCCGAGGTGATTAAACATTAGTAACATACGTACATATTGAGCATACATTTTAATCACAGACATACCATGTATGTTAGCTTAAAATCATTGTAAGTGTGTTGGTAGGCCTAACAAAAGTAGCTGTAACAGCCAGGCAATATAGCAAACTAATTGTAACAGAGCGGAGAGGTGTGTGTGTATCTCCTACTATCTATGCTCCTGCTCTGACCGCAGCTGGGAGGGGCTGCTCGGGGCTGCTGCGCGAGGAGCGGGCTGTGTGTCAGTGCTCCCGTTGCTCGTTGAGAAGAGGTGATACTTGCTTTGGCGAAAAAAGTCACCAATAACACCAGAAAAAAAGCTAGATTTGTCGCTTGTCGCTGTTTTGAAAAAAAAAGTCGCCAGGGGGACTGAAAAGTCACTAAATATAGCGACAAAATCGCTTTGAGTTGGCAACACTGAGCACAGGACGAGGGCTATATAGGGCCAGCGGACGTCCTGCTGCTAGCGGCAGGCAGCCTAGGGGCAGAGGAAGGGGACGAGGTCGCGGTCGGAGATGTCTTGATGTGATGGGGCAAGAAGAAGACATGGCCGGTGTACTTTTTTTCGAGCTCTCTCCGTCTCCCTTTCAGCAGTTAACTTTTCAACATTCGTCTTTCCTCGTTTTTTTGCTGTCTTAGCGGTGTTAGTTGTTGGTATCCTGGGAATGGTAAATTGAGGGTTCGTTTGTGAGGACATTGCTACTCGCTGTCCGCCGTAGTAGCCTAGTACCAAACAGTAGGCTAGTGTCAGACTGCTAGGGTCGTGAACGCTCACGCAACTGACGCATCAACGTCGTTGCCAAGGTCCCACAGCCAATAAGAACGGAGAATCTGACCTCGCTCTGATTGGTCAAAATTAACATGAGCGGTGGCAATTTTGGGGGGCAGCACACAGAGGCAGGGGGGAGCAAAGTGATAAAAAAATATTTTCAGACCACTTCACCTACATATAGCTGAATGGCTATTATGACAGTTTTGCCAAATATTACAGTAAAAAAAACTCTCAACTGCAGCTTTAAGTAGAGTACGCCATGTTAGTTGTTTATTTTGTTTTGTCTTTTGTTTGTGTGTTCAGCTTTTCGGTTGTGTGTTTGTGTTCTGTAAAAAACAAAATCAAAAAGAAAATTTTTAAAAGAAAATGTTCCCCAGGGTTATGTTTTTTTTCTGACCAATGATTCCAGTATTATCAATGTTATTTGACCAGCACTACAAAAGCAAACGTAAAAATTAGGGGGAGAAAAATTCTGTTCATTCAATGAAAAGCAATACTGTTTAAGTGCTGCTTCCAGTCCTTGAGCTGTCATTGATGTGTGTGAACAGGGGTTTTGATATCCCACATATTGTCACAAGCAGGCAACCGCAGTACACATTCAAAGTCAGCAGACCCCTGGCTCAAACGCCGACAAAAGCAATTGTTTTCACAGCCTCAGCCATTAATCTCAAAAGCAATTTTCTAAATGGAATCCGTTGTGCCAAGTTGGACAGAGAACAGCACAACAAACACTCACATGAAAAGCCATTATTTGGTATCCCTCCATGTGCCTGTGTGATGTGCCTAGGAAGATTACACAGCTTGGTGTGTGTACTTGCAGCACATGTGGAGTATTGATATAATTATTTGGGAGTTTGTAACTGCTCCTCGGTATCTGGGCTGCAATCCAGTCCTGCTAAGGTCTTTGAAGTTCTAGTGTTAACTCATGACGACACACTATGCCCTCAGTTGTGGACATCATAGACACCGTCTTGGCCGGCAAACTGAGATAGAATTATTTATTCTGATGGACACATTAATGGAGAGATGAATGAACGGGTGATAACTGGATGCAGACACCCATAAACTGCACACTTTCCTCAATAGGCTCTTGCACATCACACATGAGCACACACACACACACACACACACACACAGTTCGAGCTGTAGTGCACCGCGAGCACACGGTGAAGCTAATAGGTTTAACTTGGCAGCAGTCCCGATGATGTCAGAGTAATCCCTCATTAAAACCCTGATGACATCACTGCACTGGGGAGTGTGTGAGAGCACAGTGTGCATCTACGTCCGTACAATGTGCACATGCTTGTGTGTGCATGCGCAGGAGGGAAACCCTGCCAGTGAGAGCCAAGGTTTGCCTCGTCGCAGTCCAGGTAATCCAGGATAAGATGTTCCTCAAAACACAAACAGGTAACACCACCGTCACCGTGGCTCTTAATCACAGTTTGTCTTCGTATGCAGTTTATTAAGACCACAACAACAACTTGAACCTCTAGACGGAAGGTTAAGAAGATTGCTGAAAGGCTTCATAGAAACCTGTTAACCCTACTTGTAGAGATTTGAAGGCTGAAACAAACTGCAAACTACAATTCCCAGCTATTATGAACCATCAGCCAAAACTATATTTTTATATAGTTGTTATTAATGCCTCTGCACAGGTCCGATTTCTAAAAAAAAAAGATTTACAGCAGACAGACAAGAACACCCAGTGTTCTTTGCTTCACCATCATCATATAACCAATATTAATCATATGTGGTCACATATAAATACATTATCTCATTGCGACCCTCATCTGTGGTTCTCTCTTAATTAATGGACGTATTCACCCATTCCAGAAACATTTGCAGCCTTGAGATTTTGCTGGACTACGGTGTCTAGTAGATACACCAAAGAGAAAACCACGCAAACTTAAATGGTGGTGCTGATGTAGTATATAGTCTTAAAGTTTATATTAGAAAATTGAGGTTGACTGTAGCTTTTCTCAGTCCCGTCAAGTCCCTTAATAACCCAATAAAGGCACATGATGGAGGACATGAAATGTGCTGCTGGTAAAAAAAAACAAGATTGCCTTTGGGACAGTCAGCAAAAGGTGGTTAGTGCTGGTGTACCAAATGAAGGGAATGCTAGGTGCAGATATTCAGTGTTGTCACAAATGGTCTGTCATTGTACATGTTCATTCCTGTCCTGCTGAGAGAGTGCTATTCTACACCCTGCAATGTGAGAGTCCATCTTACCGGATGGATGAGATGCGTAACAGTCAGGGTTATGCAAGTGGGAGTGTATTTCCTCGAAAGGAAGCACGCTGTACAATGGCATTCATATAATGCCAGTGCATGTAAAAATACAGAGGAAGGCAAAATATGTAGACTAAACATATTGGTTTATAAAAAGAGCTTGGATTTGTAGAGTTTGGAAAAGGAAGTCTGACACAAAGCAAAAATAAATCCAGGCAAAAGAGAGCAGAAAGAGAACAATCAAAGAAAATGTTCAAGTCATACACGCAGGGGTTTTGGGAGAATTTGAACTATTCAGCACAACTTAGTAATGCAGAATAGTTTTTGCTAAAATAAAACAATAATTAAACACAACTCAGGAACTTTACCCCCGTAAAAGTTTTGTAGTAAGCATTAGGTGGATTTATTATACTGTAATAAATCTGCAATATATTTCTTAATCCAGCCAGGTATGTGCGTATATATGTGCCTGTGAGTGAGAGGGGAGTCCCTCGCTCAGCCTAAGCCTCCCTAATCTGTTTGTATGGTTTCTTATAATCATTGTCGTCATCATGGCAATCCTAAGCACCATTCTCGTCACCAGCAATTCCCTCCTGAGATGAACATTGTCATCATCACATATTTCTGCTAATAACGATAATCCCATAGGGTTTGTGAGGTTCCACATCGTCTCGTGTCTGCAACACAGGCCACATGGGAGGTGGATCAAGTGCAAACAGCTGAAGGAATCCGAGATCTCCTGAGAATGAGTGTTATTTTTTGGGGATTTATCTTGGAAGTCAACCCACGTTTGGAAATTAAACCTAAAAAGGTTTACCGATTAAGTTGCGACATCTCACAAAAGCAGCAGCCGAGACATCAATGCCAGATGACCACCCCCTCCCCCCCCCCCACACACACACACACAGGCCTCCATATTGTTTCCCTTGACATACTATTCAATACATGTTTTTGTTTCATTAAACTTGTTTGTTTTTAGCCGTGGTTGTAGAGTATATAACAAGCTGCTCTCAGAGGGCTGCTTTGTTCATACAGGAAAGGGCCTGGGCATGATAACATCTGTTGGCTTACCGCACGTTTTGTTTGGGTCAAATAGTGACGTACACAGCTGCTCTCCAACTCACCACAGACTGAGATGAGGTTTCCTAAGTTCTTTGTATTTTGCCAGTGAATCAGCAGTGATTTTTGTGCTCACGGAAAATACGAAAGACGATCCGGGTTTGTATCAACAATTCTATACGCTATATAGGTGAAAGGGCCTTTCATTGTAGTATGGTGGACCGCTCATTGAGGATGAACCTTTAATTCATCCAGCATTAAAAAAAACAAAGATAACTCAATATACAAAAATACAAAAACATATCACAATGCACTCTTGTAAGTAAATATATCAAAGTAGGACCACAGTCCTTCAGAACAGTGAGAAAGCTGACAACACTGACCTTCTATTCATTTCACAATTAAGTATCACAAAAAAAGGCAATCACCATCTGCCACTGCACCCAGCTCCCTAAGCCCCCAGCTTCAGCTTGTAACATTTCTATTTTTTATTTCGGCTGAGCTCATGGAAGCAACTCCACAGTTATCCCCCGCCTCCAATGGGTCTGGCTTGCATGCTGTATTCTTATTGATCGGTCCATCTTCTTGCCTCTGTCCGGGGGAGATGAGCGCAAGATTGAATGCCCTTTCTAGCAGCTGCTGTGTTGACAGCATAGAGACACAGAGCAGGCAGAGATGAATAAAATTGAAATTAAATGGATCTTCAAAATGAATGTGATGTCGAAGGTGCCTGCAGGCTTTTTCAGCACTGTGGCACTTGTATGTCTTCTTTCATATGTGCTCCAGTGAACAAGTTATGTAACTGTGGTGTCATGTGGGAACACTATAATATAGTAGGTGGCAAGACAGCAAAGAGCATTCCTCTGTATTATTGCTCTGTATTTATCTATCAGTACAATGCATAAAGGTTAAGGGGGGGATTGTAAATACATCAGTCATTAGCTGTGTTTAAAATTTGCTCCTAGTTGGCTGAAAGCACAATCTAGAAGACCTTAAATAAAGACAGTAGGTGATTTTAGACATGGTGATATGCAGCCAGTCCGACTCATTTGCCTGGATGAGGAAAAGAAAGTGATTGTTTTAAGGTGCCAATAGATAAATGTGATTCTAATTGGTGTTAGGTCCCATTAGTGTCAGCCAATGTGAAAGTGTGCTTTTGGCTTTGAGAAGCTGTAAAAACGAATGGTGTGAGTGCCTGTGTGTGTGGCTGTGTGTGTGTGTGTGTGTGTGTTCTAGTGCATGGGTGTCTTCGAAAACACATTAGGTGTCAGAATAACTGGATAGGATATCCAAAAGCTGCAATGTGTGAAAGAGAAGTTGGATGATGAAGCAAGCGGAGGGCTAGGGAAAAAAAGAGAACAGCCCAACTTGGGCACAAATTGTCTAAGGAATAAGGATTGCCAATAGTTACTGACTCAGCGTGTGTCAGACAAACAAACCCTAAACAGAAAGATGTCCTGCAAAATATGCTGTAATAGAATGAACTGGTAGTGCAGCATTTCACAAGAGCTGCTAAATGACTTCCACTAACACAGAGGAGGTGAAACAGCAGAGTATTTGTGAGCAAAAGCAGTGTGCCCTGCTACACTCTATGCAGATTAAACTGACAGCCGAACACACATCAGTAAGAAAGTGTCTGCCATGCTTCAACTAAATTCGGAATCAATTTTACACTGCAGTGCCTCGTGGGGAGTGATGGAGTAACCAGAGATTCCAATTCCCGATATGAATCACTCACACACTGCAGACCTGACTGACATTATCTGAAACTGAAACTAGTGTGGAAACAGTAATAAGTCAAGCCTCTCAAGAGGTGTGTGTCACAGGATCTGCTATTCCACTGCGCAAGATTAGCCACAGATTCTGTGGACAGACTGTCACAGCATGATTTTTTCGACAGGTTTTATGACTAATGGTGGTGTAGATATCCAAACAGATTTAACTAAAATCATCAACTAACAATCATTTTGAATTATCAAACTGTGGAAATGGCACCTTTCAATAGTGTATTACAATGAGGGGTCAAATAATTCGTAATGTAGTGAAATACTCAACGTCTTTATGTCTTCAACTTTACTTTTTTTAGCTCACTCTCACCGCTTCCTACGACTTCATTTTCAAGCAGGCATAGCAAGCTGGGTATTTTTTTAAGTTTCTTTTTTTAAGGTCTGAGAAAGCTGGCAAACAGCTGGATAAGCTGAAACGCAAAGTATTTTCATGAAATGTTTTTAGAGCCTGAAACAAAGAGTGTGAGTGGACTGGAGATACCCTTTATTAGGAGCACATCAACATAAACCTGCACACTAGACTGACGTAAATTGATGCAGTAGGTGAGACGTGGCTGTGCATTACACATGCACACATGCACACACACATGCACGCACAGTACTGGTAGTCTTGTGGGACTACAGTGAATGATGACTTTGTCTCCTCAAAACTGACAGCAGGGCTCGGCTGTCTATACAAAAAAAGCCCATTTAGAAAGCTTTGCCTCAGTCCCAACAAATAGGGAGTGATTGTAATCTAAAGCTTGGCAGAGATTGACCCAGCCAATGGAATCAATGACAATGTGCAGAGGAAGAAAGCCTCAAAGAAATGAGATAACAATACCTTGTGTCTTGTTATCTCAAAAGACAAAATGTGCTATGTCTGAGGTAGCCACCCTAGGGGCCACTGAGGAAGAGAAAGGGGGGGTTCCACATTGCATACTCTTTTTTTTACTGTAGATCCTGCAGCTGACCATAAAAAAATTGAATGCAATAGGCATACAATTGGGACATACTTGTACTTATTTTGTCAAAACGAACTTGTGTCTCGAACTTGCCTCTCTAATATATCCTAATACTAATATATCCTTCTTATCCTAGTTGTTTTCACTCAGAGGCTCAGACAATGTGACGTAACTTCTGCTGCTGAGGATTGTGGGTCAAAATCGCCAAAAAGCATACAGTTTCCACAATAAAAATTACGACCGGATGTAGTAGGACCTTCAGGTATTTTTCATCATGCTGCATTTGACCACATGTAATGGGACGTACTAAACCTTTAACTGTCATACAAAATAGCACGGAGGTATGGGTAATGGAACACAGCCTTGAGGTCCTTTAACACAGAGCAAAAGTAAATTAAAAATCAAAAGGAAAATCACAAAAATTAAATGTTGAAACAATTTATCATATTCTGGCTATAAACACAGGGAGAAAGAAGTGATGCATTTTCAATCCTTGTTTCTCTAAATATAGCCTCGCCTACCATCTCTTCCTTGTCTCTAAGGTGCTGGATTCACATAATTGGATTACTACACACACATTTCATCCCCTTTCTGGTTAGTTTTCAATGAACTTTAGATGATCATACATTCTCGGTTTATTCGTCGCCCTGGCCTGCACATTTAAAAAATATGGGATGTAAACAATGTGTCGATGATTACATCATTGTGGAGGGACCATACATTAACCGTTGTGTAGGAGAAGCATAGTGTTCCATAAAGATGCTGACTGTTACAATAATAAGCCTATATTGAACCAAAGGCCTCAGAGAGAGAGAAATAGAATTTGTCAATATTGTTCCTCAATGGCCTTGGTGCACCCTGGCCTGGAGTGAGATGCATGTGGAATGTTCAACAGATTGTTGTTGTTTTCTTGTTCATGTGTGATTCAGTACCCAGATCCATGCCTTTGTGTCATTACTTGAAGCTCTGTTCTCTCAGTAGGGGAGAACGGGGTAATTTGTCACACGGGTTGGTTGTCACAATCGTTATATCTCGGAACCAGAAGGTGCTGTCTGTGAAATTTTGGTATGTAAATATCCAGAATTGGGATCAGAGGTCAACTACATAGTCTTCCTTGGAGTTAGACTGCTGAATTTGAGGTGAGACGACTGTTTGTGTTTTTCATGTCAAATTGAAAATATTTAGCTCCTCAGTATTTTTCTTCTAGGCTTTTACACAATGGGTTTATAACAAAACACTTGTTACCCATACAAAGTGTGAAGGGTAAACTATAGTTTTGATTGTGGTTAGCAAGCTAATTAGTTGTCAGATGGTTGTTGGCCTTGATGCTAGCAAGAAATTGAAGTTGGGGTTGGTCGTCACATTTTTTGGGGGGTTGGTTGTCACATGTTATCTCAAGGCTGCAGCCAGAAAAGGAACCCAATAACAAAATAAATTGTCAAGCTGTATCCTCACTGACACCCCAGAGAAGGAAAGAATAGAGCAGGAAAAGGCAGCTAGCATGCAAAAGAAAAAAGGACAACAAAATCAAAACAACCCAGTGCATCCCAAGCTAGACCAGCTGCCAAGGCTACAGTAAGTTATGTTGGCCTATTTGTCAACTTGACAATGCAATTAAACTTTCAAATTTAGTTCTACTTTCTTGCCTTCTTTTTAAGATTATTCCCATTAAGATAACATTGTGACAAACAACCCCATAGTGTTTGACAACTGACCCCTTGATGGGGTTGGTTGTCACAATGTGTAAGGGTGTCTTTGATGATTAATTTCTTCTTTATTACAATAAGATAGAAAAAGTGAGGGCTACACATTTCCAGCCAACACTTTAAGCTTCAATTTAATGTAGGAATGACTATTGAAAGATGTTTAGGTGATGAGCAATTCTCACTAGAGTAAAAAGTGTGCCTACTTACCCCGTTCTCCCCTACTACGGTTACTGTACACCACAGGTCAGACACCGCAGGAAGGGGGTCAGGTCCATTAACACGCTACAATGAATAATACAGATCCTCCTGAAAGCTCCTCTGGACTTGTACACACACACACACACACACACTCACATATACACTATGACGGTTACGGTTCATGGCTTTACTGCCAAGATAAGGGGGGAAAAAATCCCTGCTGGAGGTTTAAATGGAGTCTGACAGGCTCATCTCCCATTTTCAGAGACTAATGCTTGACTCTGACAAACATGTCAGCCCAAAATTTTCTGAATTGTTTCGACACAATTGCTACATCCATCCAATTCAGTGACACAATACATTCCAACAGACTGTGAATCACATCTGTTAAATTAATAAAAATAATTACAGCAACAAGGGGGAGCTGCATCGAATGCGTGTTAAAAGAAACATGATCTTCTCTTAACTGGTCTGAAATTTGTGATAGCATCAACAATTATTTACCTTTCATTATTCATGGGTTAGGAATTTCAATTACAGCAACAAGGGGAGGAAATTAAGTGAGTGTGAGTTAGACAAAGATATTTCACTGTAAACACTCACTTATCTAAACTCACTCCACTCCGGTCACCCCAGCAGCCTGCATCTGACTTTCTGCTTATGCAGTCTGACTGTGTGCATGTGGGATAATCCTTACCTGTGTGTGTATGCAGAAAGGAAAAAGAACAAGGATGTTTTGCTGTGTTTCTGTTTACGGTGTGTGCATGGATTATTGAGGAATATGTGACGTTGCTTCCTTCCCTCTTTTGTGTAAGTGTGTGTGTGTGTGTGTGTGTGTGTGTGTGTGTACAAGTGCGTGTGAGTAGCTGGGTGTACACGCATATTTTTTTTTTTAGGGCTGTCAAAATTATCGCGTTAACGCAGAGTGATTAATTTCTGGAATTAACGAGTTAATTTTTTTTTATCGCAATTAACGCATGTGCAGAATGATCTGCCTTGTGCATCCCACCGGCCCTGTACTACAGTCACTCTAAGTTGTGGCTGACCCAGGATCATTAGCTGCGCTCAGCCAAACATAACAGCATGCTAGCCCATGCCGTGTTTTAAACTGCTAATGGTCACGTCTGTGTCGGGGGCATAGATAGTTTATAAAATCAACTGCCACGGGTGACAGTTGATGTCGGGAGCAACAGGAGGAGAAACATTGTCCGCTCTATTCAGAGCGCGCGAGGACACAAACGTCTGCAGTTTTCAGAGGTGTGTGTGAGTAGACAACATAACGTCGGCTTCCTGGTACAAATGAACAGTCCCCTAGGACGTGTTCGCACATACAAACGTAAGTACACACACACACAAACACACACACACACACACACACACACACCGCGGACTGTAATCAAGTTGTATTCAAGAATGCACAACCTATAGATTCACAAAATAAATGCCATTATATAGCCTATATTTGCCCAAAGACATAGTAAAGAGACAGACCAATTGAATTAGGGTGTGGTAGGTATATATTTTAGTTTGATTTAAAGCCACTACGAGTAACATGGCACGTTGGCGTCCCCTTTGAACAAAAGCGGTAGTATTTTTACGACGTCCGCTGTCGCAAAGCTGTTTTCTAGCTCGTGCCAGGCGTGCGAGTGTGAACTGAGAAGGGCGCAATATAGTGCATGTCCGTGTGTTGAAAGTGTGAGGACTCTTTTCGGCTCCGTGAGAGTGGTTTTGACACTGCATCAACTAATGCCAGTCAGCGCTACACGCACCTGGTTGCAATGAGTTGATGCAGCAGTGTCACCTAACTACTCTCTCTCACGGAGCTGAAAGACGTGTCCTCACAGAAAACGAATGAACGAGAGACGGCAGTTAGTATGGATCACGATGAGGTGATGTGTTTGTGTTGTTGATATAAATAATTACTATTTCAGATAATGGTTATCTGATGATGGTGAAGCAAAGCAAACTTTGTGTTAGTACCAACCGCTCATTCATTTAGGAGTAAACACTGCAGTCTAGTTTCGCTCTCGTGAAATTGTATACACGTTGCTTGGCAACGCCCTCGTCCCGCCCGTAGCCTATATCACTCTCCCTTTTAGCTTTTCTTCATTGCATTTTCTTTTTTTCTTTGATGGTTCAGCCCCGTTATCAGTCATTATGACGACAAATAACTGTCTCAAACAAGGCTCCCGCTCCCCTTCCCTCACCTGGAGGGATTGACTTATCAAATCGCTTTGCTGCTCCACACTGAAATCTGCGACCAATACGGATATGTGACCATAGAGCCTGCACGAGCGAACCGAAAATCGGACTGGGTGTGCGACCAGACCAAAAGCAGTAATAAAAACTATGTAAAAACGTCTTTCTTTGCACTGATGGTCTCGTTTGCTGTTAAAGGTAATTTATGATTATCAGAGGAAACATGAGGCTGTTTAAAAGATATTTAAATGTTACTCGTAGCCGCTTTAAATTTATTTTCAGTATTAAAACCATCATTTGGATTTTTAATTAATAACAATACTAATTTTAAATGTACATATCCACCTCCTGTCCTTTATCTTTCCGTTCATACAACAATATATAGAGAACATTTTCATTTTTCAAGCATATTTCGAATGGTAAAATTAATCGTGATTAATCGTGATTAATCCACAGAATCCTGTGATTAATCTGATTAAAAATTTTAATCATTTGACAGCCCTAGTTTTTTTGCAATGTGTGCACAGAGTTCATCTGTTTCTTCGCATTCATTCTTCTGTGTTCCATAAGCTCCTCTGCAGGTCTCTTTCACCTTCTCCGCTTCAAAAGGTCAGTGAGTGGCCTTAAATTTATTCAAAACAAAAACCCTACCCAATTCATTACGGGATGTTGAATTGAACTCAAAAACCCTTAAATGGTGTCACCGGGAACATCTCATTCTCTGCAACGTGCACATAGGTGTCAGTTGGATGAAAAGCCGTGAGGACAGTTTGTGCCGCATACAGTTGACTGCATTGACATCCGATCTATGACTCATCGTTTGACATCCTACATGCCTACATGCATTATCCAGCAATATAACAAGAGCGAAAGAAAAAAAATAGTAACTTTTTTTTTTTGTCTTCTCTATTCTATATCTGTATTAGTTTTCATTTTCAATCGTCTTGCTTAAATATGTTTTTTTTACTTGCATACTTTTCATTGCAGTGTAATAGATTTCTGTTTGTTTTTGCAATTACCTCTTTTTGTTTTTACTCTGTAAAGCACTTTGAATGCATCCGTGTATGAATTGTGCTAAACAAATACATTGTCTTGCCTTGGTTTTAAAACACAGCATAGAAAGGAAACCAATGGCACAGGGCTATTTTTTTATACCAAAAAGTGTACAGACAAGACGATGATGATGTGTAGCAAGTGTAGCATGTGTATGCAAGTGTTATTGTCACAACACAAAGACAGCATTATACCACAGAAAAGCAGTTGACAGGTTTGTGATGGCAATACAACTGGCCCTACCAGACTGTCTTACAATCACTTTCCTGTTTAGCATGAAAAACACAAACATTGGAAATATGAGCATTGTTTATATTCCAACAGCCCAACAGTGTCCCTCCCGGCGTATAACGTAGCTGTGACAACAATTCCCACTGGATACCCAGCCTAAGTGTGACTAATCAAAGCAATACAGTGAAGTAACTCAACAACTCAGCACTTTAACATCAAGATGTCTTTTTCAGATATTAAAGCATTCTCTATCTCAACATTACAATACCTACGTATGTGACATGCTATATCTGACTTGCCCTCCCATTTATGGATTGGATCAACTTGAGCATTTAGAGTAGGAGAAAATGACAGGAAACGTCTGACCCATTTAACAATAAATTCCCTTGAACCCATCTGAGCTGGAAAGAATAACAACTACACTGGGCTAGGCTAACCTTTAGGGAGCTGTAACCATACCACAAGAACAACACATACGTCAATGAATGATTTTGCAGTGCACCAATTCACATTTTGAATACACCAAAGCACATATGCCTTTATGTATAAAGGCACAGTGGTAAACCCATACATTGTGTGTAACCTATAAAAACACATTTAAATATCCACCACTACCAATACTCACCATATCCAAGAGTGTCTTCTAAAAGGAAAATGGCTGAGGTGCATCATGGCTCTGTCACTGGAGACACCTGGACATTGTCCAGGCTTCATATTGAGGTTATGTCAGGGCTGATTCTCCTGCCTGTTAACATTTCACCCTTGGAGCCCCTCTATCTATCTTCCTATCTATCTACAGACACTGCCTAACAGTATCCACAGGCCCAGGCAGCACAACATGTAGTGTCCCATTCTGCAGTCCACTGCTGGGATGGACCCATTCAGACCAGTGTTCCAGTAAAGAGCCTTCCAACCTGACTGCTTTGGTCCTAGTGCATCACTGCAAAAATGTCTGGCTAACATCTGAAGGCAATCTTAAGTTAACAATCAAACTACATATCGTCGTAAAATCCACTGGGTTCCAGAAGAGAAATAAAAGTCGACAATAAATGTGGTAATGAAAAAAGAAAAAAGAAAACATGGAGTTGGGAGGAAGACTTAAGCCCAGTGTGAACTCAGCAGTGAAAGCATACAGGCGGCCATCCGGCAGGACCCGCTAAGCTCCCTGGCCGCTGCTCTTTTTTTCGTGGGATTCTTCCGGCAAAGGTTTGGAAATTACTGTCCCACATCCACATGGTGAACCGGTTCATGGACTCATTCCTCCGGAAAACATTCCATTTCATGACAGCCAACGACTCCGGTTGAAAGAGGCAGCTGTAGTCACACCAGCATGACAGTGCATGTTATACAGAGTCAGTCACACATTCGCGTCCGTTTCTCATCCTCATAGCGATGCCCCCCTTTTGTCTTTCCTTTCTTTGTGCTACCCCTCTGTTCTGCCCTTTTCACAACATCCCAGGGAGGGGAAGTGAGCAAATGGGGGAGAGAGAGAGAGAAAAAGAGAGAAAAAAAGCCCAGCAAAGTCTATTCAGGATCTCCCCTTCTCTCTGTGTCTCTGTCTCGCTCTCTCTCGCTGGTCTCTTTCCCCCCTCTGCCTCCTCCTCCCACTCTGTCAGTGGGATGTCCTGACCCTGTGCAAGAGGTGTGCCTGCTCTTCCAGTATGCAGTCAGCTAAAGCTATTGATCCTCTTACAACACGCTGCTGCACTTCATTCAGTGAGGAACACGTCTGCACATGCTCACTTTGCATGCTGCACAGAAGGGCACATATTCACACATAAAGCCTTGTTACTGTAAAAAGTAATATGGGCATGGTGTTGATAGAAGTATTTTTCTTCACTTCATCCCTTCAATCCACTTTTTCCGCTCTACTTTTTCCTTTTAACGTAATGTGTGTTCCTCTATCATAGCCCCTCCTTGGTCATGACAATGCGAATGCTGCTGTTGCCCTGTCAGTTTTTTTTGTTTTGTTGTTTTGCTACGCTAAGCACACCCTCATGTCTTTTTCTATGGTGTCTGCATGTATGACAGCGATGCATGAAATTCCGCACAACAAATGCATTTTTTTTTTCACTGCACGCCTGTGTGTGTATGTGTGACATATAGTTTGTGTGTGGGTTACAGTTAAAGCATGCAGGGGGCCCTCTGAAGGCATGTTTGTTTCAAGAAACTTTTTCTACAGGATGTCAATCCCTTTACTTATAGTATAATACATTCCTCTGTTCTTACAACATGCGGCTTTGGGCTCCAGATGGAGTCTGTAATCTCACCTATAGGCCAACCAGAAATCAAAAAAGGTAAATGTCATATTTTATTTATATCTACTCAATTGTGAGGATAAATCAGAGCAAATCCACGATTCATAATATTCATTGTTATTTAGAGTGCATGTGTGTCTGTCTGTGTCTGTGTATGAGGTGACGGTGTGAGCATATCAATTCACACACATGTGTTCAAGTGGTGTTGACAAGAAAGTTACGAGTCGAGGTTGGGGTTAGCACACTAAGGTTGTGTGTGTGTGTGTGTGTGTGTGTGTGTGTGTGTGTGTGTGCGTGTGCGTATGCGTGTGTTTGTGTGTGTGTGTTTTGCATTACAAGCAATAGCTGTGGCTAAGCTCCAGTTGCCTCGGTCTTAAAAACAGGATCCAGCACTACTTGTTACACACATCCTGCCCAACACACACGTCAGCAGCCTCTCAACTCTTGCCAAAAGTCAAACCACCTCGCCGCCTCTGTAAGCCTGCACCTCCAGCCACAACAGCCACTCATGAACAGGGCGGAGGAGCGCTGAATGTTGAGGAATCTGAAAATGAAGACAGAAATGCAGTTCTAAAATGGGGTGGGGGGGTAATTTGTGTGCGCAGCAGAGGGGCAGGGTTGTCAGTTTAGGCAGCAACAGGGAGCGACATTTCAATTTAAGAGGCTTTAAAAATGTTAAACCAGAAAGCAGCTAGAAATGACTGAAGCACCTGTTATTCATTATATCCAGAATACAGAAACAAATTCACTCTACATCTGTCTTTATTCTTAGAAACGACTCCTCTATTACACAGATGGAAACTGTAGGCAGCACTTGAATAATATACACTGTACGTCTCTGTGTCTCTGTGTGTGTGCAGTATTGCATAATCTCAGTCCCTGCTCTACTAAAAACTGGGGAGCTGTCACGACTCCTCCTGCAGCCTGAAAGAGAGAGAGACCAGAGGAGAGAGGGAAAGAGTATAAAGGCAGAGACAAATAAATAAAGTAAGCTAGAGGAGCAAAGGTAGGATACAGGGTCCAGTGTTGGACGTACTCATGAGGTTTTTCTCATAATTTTCTCTACCATGAGACAATGAAAGGTAAAAGTGCAGCAGCAACCGAACGCTTTAACTTAAGACTGATGGCGATTTAACTAAAGAGCAAAGGCAGCCATGATGCAGGGATATAGAAACCTTGAAACAATGTTATGTGCCTCAAATAAAGCTAACACAATCAAATTACAGCCATAAAGTACTGGCACATTATTAATCCGTCATCATCTCTGACCTCTGCTTCTGAGAAAAACAATGAATTTTCAATCTACGAAATATATCAGATCATATTTGAATCAACAGGCCTTTTTCCATTACATTAGTGGTCTGACATGGCTCGCTGTAACCGGGCACCAGGGTGGGAAAGAGGCCGGATTTCATAGCAGAACATGTACATATCGATTTCACTTGTACTGACATTTAGCAAAGTACTTTTCTTCATTTATCTGTAGTTCCATGTTTAGTTAGCGCAGGCCGAACAACCTCTAAAGTAAATGACAGAGCTGCTCCAACAGCATGGCCTGCCTGCTTGACTGCTTTGGCTTCAGGTGTTTTGCGAAACAAAAACAGACATGATGTAACTCCTCAGGTGATACAACCTGAAATGCAATGTAAGGTAAGCTTTGTAACAACATCATCTGTGCTGTGAATATACTCAGTCATCATATCATCTTCAAATACATGTCCTGCAGCAGAGAGATTGAGAAAAAACTGGGCCCTCGTGCACACTTTGTTTTCCTTTGAGGTGGGCCAGCTGTCCATCACTCTGTGTCGCTTTGCCGTGAAAATGCTTGGGGCCCGGTCCGCCTCCTTGCCACTCTCAGATGGTTATGCAGTGGTATTTGAGCAAAGGTTAACTCATTCCTCCTTCGAATCAGATATGTGTAATTAGATTCCCACATCTAATGGGTACATGGCGGCTTCAAGGGCCATTTGCAGAAATGTGAAGAATGTTTAAGTGACCAAAAAATTGCTCACTTGTGGATTGGAGATGTTGTTTTTTCTTTCAACTCTTTGATTTTAGAGCAGACCAAAAGATGAAAGAGAGAGACTGTGGTTACACGCGCACGGTAAGGCGTGTAATAGACGCGCCGGTCCACCTCCCGTAGTCAAGATGGCCGCCGCGGTGTTCCGTCAATGTTCTATCTATATTCTAACCTCTCCCTGTCCCCTTGCCCTAACCCTAACCACCCACGCCAGGGTGTTTGTCTCCGGGGCTGCAGCTGGATAGTATTGAAATGCTGGGAGAACATCTCGCCCGCTGTTGGTGCTATTCCTCCGTTCATTTAGACGGGCGGGGGGCCGCGTGTAACTCACACGCCCTGGTCAGGCAAGGCGTTGTGAGGGACACGCGTGGACCGGCGTGTCTATTTTACGTCTCGGCGTGATACCAGGTTGGCTGTGCACTGTAAATTACACATATTACTATTGATATTAGTTTGGAGGATGCACATATGTGGTATTCAGTTTAACATAAGTGAAAATAAACAAAAAAGCAGAAATAATTCTGAAAACAAACAAACTAAACGATCTTGAGTTTAAATGATGACGGAGATGTCATCAAAGTAAATATTGTCCTTGAATGTGGTAGATTTATAGGTGGAGTCAGTAATTCTGGAGAAAGCTTCTTGTCAAAATCACTTTTTGTATAAATCAGTGAATATCTCTTCACGATCCGCTACCCATCTGTACTTAGTGTGTGCGCTGAAAAAAACAACAGCGTTACACAGCCTAGGCTCTGTAAACGGGTATGTAAACAAAGGGGGCCCACCGTAGATAACATGCCAGTTAACAGAGCGTAGGCTGTGTATCAACACCAGTATTTTCCAGTACCAACACAGTATGTACAGTTAGCAGATTGTGATAAGATATTAACTGATTTTGAGACACAAAGCCATTTTGACCACAACCATTCACTAGTATCACTGACTCCACCTGTTTATCGTCAAATGTTCGTCGGTACATAAAACACTTCGAGCAGAACACACTTGAGGAGAAGTACAATAAATCTGCAATTGTTTATAAATCTGCTCAATCAGATGGTGGGCCAGGATACATGGTTAAAAGCATCATGAATATGTGGTTAAATATCTACTTTGACTGCTTCAAGAGGTTATTTTCCGAGAGCAGGTGGGAGTGTACTGACATATCAATGGTCCATAACCTGGGGCTACCTCCACTACAACACCATCTGGTGAGGATTGGTCTCACTAACAGTTGGTGCAATCAACTGCGCTCTTCCCTCCGTTACCTTCATTATCCCATTACATTGACAGAGAAAAAAATCACTTTTGCTTGGTTATAGGGGAGAACGGGGTAATCTGAGGCACTTTTTACATTTGCTTCCCTCTAAGCAAGCTAAAACGATTTATCACTCAAATTTACACGTTTCCCATTAATTCAGGATGTTTCCTACAAATGGGCATTAGCAGAATTTTTTCAAGACAAAGGGCAGTGAAAATATGATTGTTTTAAAAAAAGTTGTCATGTGGCTCACTTTACAGGGAAAGACGAGATGTATTATTTTTCAGGTAAATAACACTATGAAAGTTGGCTCATGGCATAGCGATAGATTTAATTTCACGTGTGCTTTTCCTGTAGCCTGGCTCCGCCCGCCCGCCTACTTCCGGCCAAATTTAATTTTCCCTTCAGTAGTCAGTCTGGGTGAACAGTGCATTTCCCAGATTCTCCGGAGAATCTACAATCGTCCAATCAGCGAACAGAGCGAGTGGCTGAGAACGCTCCAGTTTCAGTTGAATGCTGCGTTCCTGTATACTCGGAAGAAGGAGATTTCCGACTTGGTAGTTCCGAGTTCTGTGTTCCAGTGCATCTGCTCGCGAAAGTATGGACGCCTAAAACCTTTCTCGTCCAAATAACTAAACGTTAGGCTCTAACAAGTTACCGTTGCCAGGTACCGGTAGATTCATAGACTACAATATGTAGTGAAGTCGGAAATTTCCGAGTTCCCTGTCCAACTGGAACGCACCATCAAAAGCCGGCTCATGACACGCGTGATGACCAAACGTGATGCGATTGGTTGGCTAATCCAGAGTGGCACTGGGCAGATCCAATAGTTTTAAACTTCGACAGACATCCGCCTCCAAGTGAGTGAACGTTTGCCAATTACAGCACTTCCAGACCTTCTGTACAAATGAAATGAAGTACGATGGTCTGGTTGGACCAGGCTACTTTTCCTGTTTAAACAAGTCAAAATGCCAGATTTGGAAAAGCAATTAAAAAGCAACATAAGTACCAGGTTTTTCTTCTCTGGTGATCACTCAATAGATATATATATTTTTTTAATCTAAAAAATTTTAAAAAAATCAGACAGAGCATTAAATCCTCTAATAAATTTAAAGTTGTCTTATTTGTCAGTGGCCAATTGCATCCTGAACCCAAAACTATCCTATTAAAGTCACGTTGATCTCTTGAGACGAAATGTGTGGGCATGCGTGAATCATCAAGAAACTAAAGTGTACATTAACAAAATACAAAATTGTAAAGTTCACCTTAGATTATTTTCAAAGACAAACATAATTTTATTTGGGAAAATTGCGGTGCCATTGAGGTAACGTGTTGGCTTTTCAATTTCATTGCATCTACTAGGCTATTCATTGCTCGGACTCATTGTAATCCATGCCATGTTGTTTTCTACTGGAGAACACCAGTGTAATCACTTTCATGTTGTATCTGTTCTGGTTGTCACCTGTGAGCTGTTTCTCTTATCTAAACTTGTTTAAGTGGCAAGATACATACTGTTCCCAGATGTGTTGGGAAAAGATGCATGCTTGTCAATAGCATTTAATGCTGTATTTATCGGCATTGCAGCAACCAGTATCTCAAACTATGCAGACCTACAGTTTCTACAGCATCTCCCACTTTTGATCCCCCCCTCCCCCCTACATTTCCATATCCATCCCACCCTATACTCTCCACACCTCCATTCCCAGCCATGGTGTCAGCTCTGTTGCTCAACCCCTCCAAAAATAGACTTTTCCTGCATTGCACCAACATTGTGTCACTGGTGCAGCCAAGGCACTCGACTGGCTTTCCCCCTGCACTTGCTGGCTGGTGTGTGAGCTGTAATCACGCCACTGGATGGACTGAGTGTCTATCTGTGAGTGATTAGTGATTCCTCTGAGGGATGAAATGGACCCAAAGATGACAGATGATAGGCTAATTACGAGGCTCAGGGGGAAACACATGTCTGTTGTTAGACTGAATGAATGGACTGGATCCTGTCATTGAAATGCTAATCATCACGTCAAGTTTTGTCAAGCTATTTCTCATATGTTTTTAGCATTTTGGTATAGGAAAAATGAAGCTTTGGCTACAGGAAATTCCCATCTTCAACATCTGTTCTGTTTTATTCATCTACCATGGTCACCATGTAAATATATTCCCTTTCCCATAACAATGGGAGCTTTTTTGGAATCGTTTTTTCAACTACTTTCAACTGACAAAAGAAGCATTCAGATATTGATTTTGAGAGACATCTGCCTTAAGCATGTATCACATTCTCGAGTGTGAAGCAAAGTGGTGGACGGAGC
This sequence comes from Hyperoplus immaculatus, assembly GCA_949357725.1. Lineage (NCBI taxonomy): Eukaryota > Metazoa > Chordata > Actinopteri > Uranoscopiformes > Ammodytidae > Hyperoplus > Hyperoplus immaculatus. The sequence goes on from OX442351.1 coordinate 23,670,158, forward strand.
GACATACACTGCCATCCCGAGCCTTTGTGCTAGCATGGATAAAACAAGAAAGATAAAAAGACAGAAACATTATTCACACATGCTTCTGAGATAAACCTTTGAGATGAAAATACATTCTTCGAATGAACAAGAGCCGTGAATGATATTGGAGATTTGAATGGCTACTTTGAAGGAAATCTGTGTGATGGAAATTCATCGCAAGGCTTCTCTTTTCTCTCCTGCTTTTCTCCGACTGCCCTAAATTCCATTAAAGGGCATGAATTATGAAGAAAGGATCAGCATGTAGGAAAGAGCATTGTGGGGAGACTCGTGTGACATTAAACTGTTAAAGTAATTGCAGGTTAGGAGGAGGCTTGCAGGCTTTAAAATTATCTTACTCTGAAAAAGTCTCAGTATGTGACATTCAGTCTGCAAACCATGGAAGAAACCACCGAAACGCCCTCACACGGAACAGCACACGCCCTTCCAAATACTTGCATAACGGGCTCCTTTGGTTCACATGCACAGCCCAGGCAAATGGGCGGTGTGGATATAAAAAGCTGAATGACTAGTAAAAAAAAATTAAAAAGATGTCACACTTATTAGGCGTCAACTGCTGGATTATAACGCCCCGCATAGCATTAATGGGGAAGAACAGGTGAAATGTTATTCAAAGTGACAGCAACGTGACCAATGTGGCAACAGATACATGTGCAATAAAACCACTAGGGTGCACTGTCATCAAATTGTAAAGTAAAACACTTTTCTAACTGGAGTTAACAGAGGATAACATTAGCGGAACAAAGGTGCTGCATCCCCATTACCTGAATAACAAACTCCTACAACACAATGTGTTATGAGGTATTTTACGTTTTTCCTAAAATATATACCTCCTCCCACATTACAGAAACATGAACATTAGTAGCCCACTTAAATAGATGTGACACTTAAAAGCCAGAAAACAATGCAGTGTAGAGTGCCAGAGTGTTTTAAGAGGCTGCCAAAATGAAGAATAATCGTGCCATCGAACTGTGAAAATGACTTCCCTAATCAGAAGTGAGCTTGTGATTGCATAAAGTGGGTGCGGATCTAATATTCAAGTGTCAAATGTTGGAGCTTGGACCGTTACAAATATATTCTCAACCCTTGGATAGGCTGACCTTAGTGTTATCTTTTATCCTATATATTGACAGTGTTTGGAATACATATACAGTATATAAATTCCTGCTCAACAATATGATCATTATTCATAAGTCTCAGTTACCTCGAACAAATTGAACAATTGTTTGTTTTTAACTGTATACATAAAAGGGAAACTGTATATCCAGAAATCCACTAATTTAATTGTATTTTTTGGATTAAATATGCAGTCATTTCCTTACGCATAATTTTATTTTTTACCAAAGTAAATCCAATTCAATTCCAAAAGTAACATCCAAAGTAAATGTGCCTACTCAAGATGGAAATGTTCAAACTAAAACAGGTTGTTGTTATGTTGTCAGTTGAGGGGACAACAAGTCATTTAAAAGAAAGTGAAAATGCTTAACTAATTAAATTGAAGATGCTTAAGATAATGAAAGGTTTTACTTAAGTCAAAGCATGAGACATGGTTAATCAACTGAAGTTTCTGGCCACAAAGCTTAGGGTTCAAATGCTGACTGAAAATATGACAATGTTGAGTTATTAATTGTTCCAGCAACAAAAAAACAAAATACGTCATTGAAATGCTTTTCATCACGTCCGGTTTTGTCCAGCTATTTCTCATATGTTTTTAGCATTTTGGTATCGGAAAAATGAAGCTTAGGCTACAGGAAATTCCCATCTTCAACATCTGTTCTGTTTTATTCATCTACCATGGTCACCATGTAAATATATTCCCTTTCCCATAACAATGGGAGCTTTTTCGGGAATAGTTTTTTCAACTACTTTCAACTGACAAAAGAAGCATTCAGATATTGATTTTGAGAGACATCTGCCTTAAAGCTCCCATATTATACACTTTTCGGTTCTATTATACACCATATTATATGGTCTTAGTGGTCCCTAATACGTTTTTCTTTAATTGTTTGCTGAAAAAAACTTTCAGATAATTTATTGTACTATGCTGATGTTCAGCTAATCTCACAATGGCCTATTTTTTAAAAAGAGCTGCAGCTCCTCTCGTAAATATACAATCTTTGAGCTCCCCCCGCCCCCTGTCCGGAAGCGAAGCCAGATACGCCTCGCCCTCTGTCTGTCAGGGCCGTGGACCAATAAGAAATAGTGGTGTGGGCTGCACAGTGGAAGCTTCTGGCTTTCCAGTTTTTGAGGTCAGAAACGAGGAGAATTCTGACTGGAGTATATTGGGGGGGAGGGGTGGGGGTTTCAGAAAGGGGGAGAGTGAGAAAAGGAGAGATTGTTATTTTTTTTTATATTTTGGCAGTCTCTAGGCACACTGTGGACCCATGGATATGTTAGAACACATTTAAAAAGTGCATTTAGCATAATATGTGACCTTTAAAGGTGAAGTAAGCGGTTTATTTATATTAATATAAGTGTTAAATCGCTCTTTATTCATACAGTAATCACTTACACGATGTGCGCGTTTCATAAAGCCAATCTCTTAGTCAGCTGCTCTGCATGTAATAAGCATTTAAACTTTATGTAGTATCCCGAAATGTTATCCAATCACAAGAGAGAATGCTACAAACCGACACCCGTCCGCACCCGTGTCACTCATGGTCTCACTGCCGGTGCACGCCAGAGCGACACATGGGTGAATGTTTATGCGCCTACAATGGCGGAGCAGGTAAAAATCCTTGCCAATGTCTGTTTTGATGGTTTTTATCATGTTTTATCACACTTATGGATCTGAGATGATGCTAGATAACTTGCTGCTCGAAGACCGCAGTGCATTAATGTGGTGACGTAGGGACGAGCGAGGGGACTGCTAACTGCAGTAACTGACAGGAAGTTAGCTAAAAGAACCATTCCGCTTACAGCATCTTCAAGCATGTATCACATTCTTGAGTGTGAAGCAAAGTGGTGGACAGAGCGACATACACTGCCATCCCCTGAGCCTTTTGAGCTAGCATGGATAAAACAAGAAAGATAAAAATACAAAAACATTATTCACACATGCGTTGCAGCGCTACACTGAAATCTGCGACAAATACGAATATGTGACCATAGAGCATGCATGCGCCAACCGAAAATCAGACTGGTTGTGCGACCAGACCAAATGCAGTAATAAAAACTATATAAAAACGTCTTTCTTTGCACTGATGGTGTCGTTTGCTGTTAAAGGTAATTTATGACTATCAGAGGAAACATGGGGCTGTTTAAAAGATATTTAAATGTTACTCGTAGCTGCTTTAATATGCAGTTTTTTACATGTGTTGACAGTAAGGTACCTCCTTAGATATCATGTTTATAATAGCATTCTGTTTGTTGAATTGATTCCATAAGACAGGCTGAGGAGCAGACAGTCATGGCCTTTCCACCTTTGTCTGCTGGAATGGCATTTAAAAGTCAAAACTTTCACCCCATTGTACCCACACCTCACATTAACCAAATGAAACCTGTCAGCCCACTAGAAACCCCAGCAGGAGGAAGTTAGTTTCAAGTTGGACATCTGGGACGGACAAATGAAGCAGTACACTTTTTTTTCCTAACTGCAGCACAAGTCCTACTCAGGGAGAAAGGGGTGCTTTAAGGAATTGATCTGATAATTGAGGTCTATTGCATAGGAGGCAAGGAGAGGATTTCATAAATATTTTATTTATTTTATTGTTTTTCTTTATTGCTCAATTGCTCTTAGACAAATATAACTCTTGTTTTCCATACCAATAAAGGCGCCTTGAATTTAATGGAGAATAGAAAAGGAGAATGGGGGGTGGACATAATGTGAAGACTGTTCCAGTAAATGTTTTATAAGATGCAGTGTTGTACAAGTGCAGAAGAGCGGGGAGGAGAGATGGAGTTCTAAGATGTGTAAAGCCTCAGTGTGGGGGTTGACGCGAGAAGCAATCAGTGTAAGACTCGTTACATTTTTGTGAAATCTGTGTGAGGCTGGTGCAGATTAAGGTTAGCAGGAAGAACAATAACAACATTCTCTGCAGAACTTAAAGCAAATCATTCTCAACTATAGAGAAATAAGCACAGATAGTTAAGTAAACTGTGTTAATGGTTGCACTCAAACAGAAACAGATGCTAAGCGATAGCTTTCATTAGAGCTGACTTGCCTGTGGGCCTTTCATTTTTGCATATGTACGGCTATGACCGTCTGTGTTTGATGAAGTTGCCAGCTCCAAAGGGCAGATGAGGACAGGAACAAAAAAATACAAATCCAATTTTGGTCGGTTATATTTATTGCAAAGAGTCTGAGAGATAGGACTTCAGTGGAAAATGTTACAGTGGGGAGGAGCAAGGAGCAACAATGTCCTCTTTTCAACTGGTATGTGTTCACTCCTTTTATATACTATCTATGATTCACTCCACCGTAGAGACTGCAAGGAAAATTCCACCCTTGCATATCATATATAAAATGTTTTTGTTTTGTTTTACCGGTAGCAATGGGGTCTTAAAATAGATATTTCCTCATTAAATGTTATAGATATGTACTTGAAATCTGGAACCACAGTATACATCTCAAGCAGTCAGGCTAGAATGATATTTCCTTGCTAGCTGCAGGTTTGCTGGACATGAGTGACCCTAGAGTGCCTTCTACTGTGAAGGGTGCAACCATGCAATGTGCTTACTAACTTAGATCAACAAAGTATTATGTTACTGCCAGAATTAAAATTGTCCACAAAGGTTAAGGGTATGCCATGCTGACAAACACCTGCTCCCACTGACAGCTGCTTCTCATGGCATAGTCATCTATTGTCCAGTCATCCACTGTGTAAAAGACCAATTTAAAATCTGTTGTATTAATAACCTGAATCAAAATCTATTCATAGGGAAGAGTTGGCTTCAAGTAGACGTAGAGCAGATTAGACGTAGTCTAAATTAAGTTATACAATATTACAAATTCATGCCCTCCCCTGTACCTTCCCTCCAAAATACTGTTTTTCTGCATAGGAAAGGTAATAACTGGAGTGCCGTCTAAGTGACTGGTATGAGGGGAGTAAAGGAAAACCAACTGTTACACCAGCAGGTATGCTGCAGAGAATGAGTGGGCAGGAATGCATGCACGAATACACAGGCGGAGGAAAATACAGTTAGGTCTACACTACAAAGAAGGCACATGAAGAAAGAGGCAAAGAGAGTACAATAAGAGATAATAATGAAAACGAGGGAACCAACAGAATACTGATTGGACACCTCAACAAACTGGTGTCTGTTGCATTTTGTGGCATACACTTTTAAACCTTTGCCATCAGCACAAAATATCCCTTAAATGCCACCCAAACACAATTCCAAGGCTCCAAAAACTGCTACAATGTGCAAACACACGTACACAAAAACAAAAATATAGCAAGGGATGAGGAGAGGAAGAAAGAGAAATAGAGAGCGGGGGGGAGTGGGTAACAGTGTGATAACGGCATAGTTACATAATGGTTAGAAGCAGCATGGGAGCTACCAAAGGGGAGCTCCTGGGCTTCTGCAAATCGCAGAATGACGCATTGCCCTCACACCTCACACCTCTCTCTCTCTCTCTCTCTCTCTCTCTCTCTCTCTCTCTCTCTCTCTCTCTCTCAGCAAAAGGCACATATTCTCATTTATTTGCTTAATGCTAGAGAAGCCACACATCTATCATTGTCAAGACAGCAGAAGCGTCATTGCATTCATTAAAAAACACTCCCTATCTGCAGAAGAGCAGTAATGCAACATGTGCAATCAATTTGGGAAAATAGTGGTCACAGGTCTGGTTTTATCCCAGAATCAGAGGAAATTATGAGATTTGTCATGCCTCTGCATGCAGTTTCAGTGAAGCTGATTGATGACATTAAGCAAGTTAAGTTCCTGTGCTGGATGTACTGGATTTTAAACTGCTGCAGTGATGGATAGCTGCTGGTACCAACTTGAACACACTTGTATTTGTTGCACAAATGCTAGGAAAAGTTTGAGAAAAAAATCACCAGAAGAAACATTGATGTTTGTGTCCAACCACTACTATTTTGAAAATACAATATAGTTGGTTCATCAAGGATGAAAAGCTTTTTGGTGTTTGTTGGGCACAATTAAACCATTGCAGAAGATGTCGCAAAAAGATGACAGAATGAATCAATTAACAAGGAAAAACTGTACGATGATAACATATAATATAGTTTAATATGGTATTTATGTTTTGTTTTTGTGCCATTAATGATCATTAATCAGATTTATTCACAAGGTTCACAAATTTTCCAATTCAACCAAACATAAAAATGTTCATGTGATATTTTGAGATTCCTTCCGAATTTCCAGCATTCTCAATCATGTTTGTGAATGTTTAAATTGAAATTGCACGCAAAAAAGGTTATTAACAAATGCATCTTTTGATGTATTTGTAATGAATTGTATGCAAGGCTCTTCTTTACTACAATGTATGGATGGCTATTGAATCCAACAGTAACACAAGGCTTCAGAGCCTCAGCAGTGTAAATACTCTTTTTTTTCGAAATATTTTTTTTTGGGCATTTTTATGCTTTATTTGATAGTGCAGAGAGACAGAGGTGAAATGGGGCAGAGAGGGGAGTGACATGCAGAAAACGACCGCGGACGGGAATCGAACCAGGGTCTGCTGCTGGGCCCAGCCCGGGGGGGGGGGGGGGGGCGCCCTACCAAGTGAGCTAAGGGCGCCCCCAGCAGTGTACATACTCTTAATACTTTACTCCTGCACAACTGAGCAGCTCCTTCATTTTAAAACAGATATTTGTTCATATATGTTATACTTCAAATGTTTCTTGAGATCTTTGCAATACTGCTTTTTATGCAAAGCACATTTTTTTGTATATGAAAACGTATTGAAATAAACCAAGTAGATTCAGTTTCTAATTTTCATCAATAAGAAATTCATCAGAGCATAGATAACGTTGTTTTTATAACTTGTCTAGGTGAAGAGTAAAGCGATGCTAATAGCCAAATCCTTCTCAACACCATCCATATCCCCGCCTTTATCTTCATAGGTCTCTAAATATAAAACACATCTCTGTAGAAAGCAGCTTTGGTAGCTATTTTTAAATTGTCGTATGACTGCAGGCAGGCACACACACACACACACACACACACACACACACACACTTGGCTAGACGCACAGTCCAACAACCATGTACTGAGATGTGATTGATTGATTGATGAGCTAAGAGGAAAGCAACCTGCATTCCTCCCATCTGGGAATGCAGGAGTGGGCTGCTGCAGAGCGCTTTTGCTCCAAACACAGAAAATCAATATCCTGCGAGTTAATGAGATGGACCTCCTAACTTCAGCATATCATCAGATCAACAGATTAGCAGCAAAACACAACACCACCATTAGGTGAAAGCAGTGCAGAAGCACACTGCTCATGTCAGTACCATTCCACCGACTGCCTACTGATAAACCGCAGATGATATTTTAATACTACTACTTTTCGGAAAGATAATTCATTTAGCATTGTAATATCATTAATCATTATTTTCATGTCTAATCAATGTTTAGAAATCTGACAACTGTTTAGTTAAGATAGATGGACTTCAACAATGATTACGTTACCTTTGGAGGAATCTCATGTTCAGATAAAATCTCTGCTGTTTTGTAACTTACCTAGAAAGATAAAAGAGAAGGAAGAGGGGGTGGGAGGGAGAGAGAGAGAGAGAGAGACAGAGGTTATCAGGACAATCTATTGACTGCAGATTTAACATGTTATTTTCGGCTTAAACAAGCATAGGGGCACATTTTGTATTACTCATGAACCCCCAGCCCCCCCACCCCCCACACACACACCCCCACCACACACGGAACAATGACAAAGAAGCTGGGAGTATCAATACACTGCATCTGTGAGAAAACGGCTCTCCCTCTCTCTCACTCTCTCGCTACATCCAAACGCAAGCCTATATCGATCCGAGTTCAGCTTCCCATATATTCAGCGCCCATCTCATCTTCTCTACCTACACCCGCCTTCTCCCTTTGTTATCTAACTGCAGAGTCCACCTACTTGACTATAAATACTGGCAAAATGATAGAACACTTTCACAGATGAGTTCAAAAGAACTGATAATAGGAGGATAATAACAGGAAAGAATATGACAAACATGGACACATCATAGAGGGTTTTATCCTTATGGCACACATCTTATGGTTTAATATAGAGTTTAGAATATAGACTTGGTGTCAAAGACTGTAGCTATGTCCCAATTAAGGGGCCGCAGCCTCCGAAGGCTGCATTTGAAGACCGATTATGTCATAGTGGCGCATCTAGGCTGTCCCATTTAGAAGGTTCCTTCATATGCGGCTGAGAAATGCAGCCTTCGTTTCACGGTTTTGAAGGGTCCAACAGATGTATCCTTCGCGGCCCAACATATCCCAAGATTCATTGCGGTTTTTTCAGAGATGGCATAAAATAAAATAAAAAATAACAAAACAATAGGGCTGGCCCGAATTATTCGAATATCCAAGTATTCGTTTGTTAAATTAGTATTCGGAGCTCAATTCAGTATTCGGGATATTCGTTTTTTTTTTTTTTTTTTTTAAACATTTTTTTACATTTTTTTTGCAAAGGTAGCTCAAACTGCAGTATATTTTGTCAGCAAACAATATTTGGATACACAAGTTATAAAACAATTGTAAAATACAAATTAGACGTTCATTTAAAATACATTATCGAATTATTTGACCTCTCCGGGAACCATCACCTTATCGTGGTGGAGAGGTTTGTGTGCCCCTGTGAACCTGAGAGCTGTGTTGTCCGGAGCCTAGTGCTCCTGGTAGGGTCTCCCATGGCAAAGTGGTCTCAAGTGAGGGGCCCGACTAAGAATGGTTCACAAAGACCCCATGGAAGATCAAGCAAGAGGAAGTGTGACCCTGCCCGGAGGAAGCCCGGGGCCCCCGTCTGGAGCCAGGCCCAGAAAGGGGGCCCGCCTGCGAGCGTCTGGTGGCCGGGTCTGCCACGGGGCCCGGCCGGGCACAGCCCGAAGAAGCTACGTGGCACAAACTCCCTCTACAACTGATGGGCCCACCACTCGTCAGAGGAACCGCTGGGGTCGGGTGCGCTGCCTTATGGGTGGCAGTGAAGGGCGGGGACCACGACGGACCAGACCCGGGCGGCAGAGGCTGGCTTTGGGGACGTGGAACGTCACCTCGCTGTGGGGGAAGGAGCTGGAACTGGTGCGGGAGGTGGAGCGCTACCAATTAGATCTGGTGGGGCTGACCTCCACGCACAGTCTTGGTTCTGGAACCGTACTTCTGGACAGGGGTTGGACTCTATTTTTCTCTGGAGTTGCCCAAGGTGTGAGGCGCCGGGCCGGTGTGGGGATACTCACGAGCCCCCGGCTGGGCGCTACTACGTTGGAGTTTACCCCGGTGGACGAGAGGGTCGCCTCCCTACGCCTCCGGGTTGTGGGGGGGAAGACTCTGACTGTTGTCTGTGCGTATGCACCGAACAGCAGTTCGGAGTATCCGGCCTTCTTGGAGACCCTGAACGGAGTCCTGCATGGGGCTCCGGTAGGGGACTCCATAGTTCTGCTGGGAGACTTTAACGCGCACGTGGGCAATGATGGAGACACCTGGAGAGGCGTGATTGGGAGGAACGGCCTCCCCGATCTGAACCCGAGCGGTCGTTTGTTGTTAGACTTCTGTGCTGGTCATGGTTTGTCTATAACGAACACCATGTTCGAACATAAGGATGCTCATAAGTGTACATGGTACCAGAGCACCCTAGGCCGAAGGTCGATGATCGATTTCGTGATCGTATCATCTGATCTGAGGCCGCATGTTTTGGACACTCGGGTGAAGAGAGGGGCAGAGCTGTCAACTGATCACCATCTGGTTGTGAGTTGGGTCAAAGGGTGGGGGAAGACTCTGGACAGACCTGGTAAGCCCAAACGGGTAGTGCGGGTGAACTGGGAACGTCTGGCGGAGGCCCCTGTTCAAGAGATCTTTAATTCGCACCTCCAGCAGAGCTTTTCTAGCATCCCTGTGGAGGTTGGGGGCATTGAACCCGAGTGGTCGATGTTCAAAACTTCCATTGCTGAAGCCGCGGCAGGCAGCTGTGGTCTCAAGGTCTTAGGTGCCTCAAGGGGCGGTAACCCTCGAACGCCGTGGTGGACCTCGGTGGTCAGGGAAGCCGTCCGACTGAAGAAGGAGTGCTTCCGGGATATGTTATCACGGGGGACTCCTGAGGCAGTTGCAAGGTACCGACAGGCCCGAAGGGCTGCAGCCTCTGCCGTGACAGAGGCAAAGCAGCGGGTGTGGGAGAAGTTCGGAGAAACCATGGAGAAGGACTTTCGGTCGGCACCAAAGTGTTTCTGGAAGACCGTCCGGCACCTCAGGAGGGGCAAGCGGGGAACCATCCAAGCTGTGTACAGTAAGGATGGGACGCTGTTGACCTCAACTGAGGAGGTGGTCGGTCGGTGGAAGGAGCACTTTGAGGAACTCCTGAATCCGATTAACCCGCCCTCTATGTTGGAGGCAGAGCTGGAGGCTGATGGGGGATCATCGTCAATTTCCCTGGTGGAAGTCACTGAGGTAGTCAAACAACTCCACAGTGGCAAAGCCCCGGGGGTTGATGAGATCCGTCCAGAAATGCTGAAAGCAATGGGTGTGGAGGGGCTGTCTTGGATGACACGCCTCTTCAACATTGCGTGGAAGTCGGGTACAGTGCCGAAGGAGTGGCAGACCGGGGTGGTGGTTCCTATTTTCAAAAAGGGGGACCAGAGAGTGTGTGCCAATTACCGAGGTATCACACTTCTCAGCCTCCCCGGCAAAGTCTACTCCAAGGTGCTGGAAAGGAGGGTTCGGCCGATAGTCGAACCTCAGATTGAAGAGGAACAATGCGGATTCCGTCCTGGCCGTGGAACAACGGACCAGCTCTTCACTCTCGCAAGGATCCTAGAGGGAGCTTGGGAGTTTGCTCATCCAGTCTACATGTGTTTTGTAGATCTGGAGAAGGCTTATGACCGGGTTCCCCGGGAGATACTGTGGGGGGTGCTGCGGGAGTATGGGGTGAGGGTGTCTCTTCTCAGGGCCATCCAATCTCTGTACGCTCAAAGCGAGAGCTGTGTACGGGTTCTCGGTAGTAAGTCGGACTCGTTTCCGGTGGGGGTTGGCCTCCGCCAGGGCTGCGCTTTATCACCAATCCTGTTTGTGATATTTATGGACAGGATATCAAGGCGTAGTCGTGGTGGGGAGGGGTTGCAGTTTGGTGGTCTGAAGATCTCATCTCTGCTGTTTGCGGATGATGTGGTTCTGATGGCATCATCGGCCTGTGACCTTCAGCTCTCATTGGATCGGTTTGCAGCCGAGTGTGAAGCGGTTGGGATGAGGATCAGCACCTCTAAATCTGAGGCCATGGTGCTCAGCAGGAAACCGATGGATTGTCTGCTACAGGTAGGGAATGAGTCCTTACCCCAAGTGAAGGAGTTCAAGTACCTCGGGGTCTTGTTTTCGAGTGAGGGAACAATGGAACGTGAGATTGGCCGGAGAATCGGAGCAGCAGGGGCGGTTTTGCATACGCTTTACCGCACTGTTGTGACGAAAAGAGAGCTGAGTCGTAAGGCAAAGCTTTCGATCTACCGGTCGATCTTTGTTCCTACCCTCACCTATGGTCATGAAGGCTGGGTAATGACCGAAAGAACGAGATCGCGGGTACAAGCGGCCGAAATGGGTTTTCTCAGGAGAGTGGCTGGCGTCTCCCTTAGAGATAGGGTGAGAAGCTCAGTCATTCGTGAGGAACTCGGGGCAGAGCCGCTACTCCTTTGCGTTGAAAGGAGCCAGTTGAGGTGGTTCGGGCATCTGGTAAGGATGCCCCCAGGGCGCCTCCCTAGGGAGGTGTTCCAGGAGCGTCCAGCTGGAAGGAGGCCTCGGGGAAGACCCAGGACTAGGTGGAGAGATTATATCTCCACACTGGCCTGGGAACGCCTCGGGATCCCCCAGTCAGAGCTGGTTGATGTGGCCCGGGAAAGAGAAGTTTGGGGTTCCCTGCTCAAGCTGCTGCCCCCGCGACCCGATTTCGGATAAGCGGTTGAAGATGTATGTATGTATGTATGAATTATTTGAACTTTGACCTAGTTGGACGCTGCCCTTTGCGCAACCGGTGATGTAGTAGGCTACGTGACGTTACAAGAGTGAGTCAAACTAAAAGCGGCACCAAGCATTATTAATGTTGGTTTGATGGTGTGTTTTTCTGGAACGAATATCCGAATATTCGCTCGGAAAAACCAACGAATACTCGAAGCCTGAAAAATGGCATTCGGGCCAGCCCTACAAAACAACATCGTGTTACTCCATCATCTTAACTTTTATCTTCCTTTCTTTTTTTCTTGTCCTTCTTTCTTCTTGTACTTTTTTTTCTTTTCATCTGCAAGGCAACTTATTTTTCTTTTTTTCTCCGTTGACAAGGCTGTCTCCGTTGGCAGCAATCAGGGTTGCTAGTAGGGCTGGGCGATATATCGAATATATTCGATGTATCGCGAGATGTGCTCCCCGGGATGTATAAAATGACCCTATCGCAACCATCGAATACAAACTGGCACGTAATGTGTTTTTTTTAGCCGCCGCCGCCACCGGCAAACTCGCTGCTGTTCGCTTCTCTCGCTCTTTCCTGTGGCTCTCTGCCTCACAGACTCACATGCATTGGCAACTCACTCACTCCCCCCTCCCAACCAGAGTCTCCTTGGCGCGCATCTGTGACATAGTCTGCAGTGCGCCCTGTGTGTGTTTACTTTTATCGCCATGTGAAAACAACGAGAGGGGGAGAAAAAAAGACGAGGGCTCTTGTGCTCTTATGACAGCCGAACGAGCGGGTGGAGGGGGGCGCGAAAGACGGCGATGGTGGCCGTCGTTCATAGCATGGACCTTTTTTGTAGGTCCATGCTTATGAGAAGAAGGCTACACATGCGAACGACGGGGGGAGGCGGGCGCAGATGACAGCATTAGCGGCCGCTGTACACAGCACAGCCTGCCCTGGTCCTTATGAGAGGAAGGCTAGTGGCTACACATGCGAAAGAACGGGGGAGGCGGGCGCTTGACAGCATATACTGCCGCTGTACAGAGCCTGGTCCTTATGAGAGGAAGGCGAACGAGCGCTGGGGGGCGGATTACTCCGACTTCACGGAGAGTTTTTGGTCCAACGTCACACAATCACGGCATCACATTTATTACGGGCAGCCTCTTATAATAGGTCCATGTCAGCACCAAGGGAGGTGCACACCGTTTATTAACTAAAAGTCTATGTAAAGTAGGCTACATTTGCGAGTATTTTTTATAAAATAAAACAGTGTTTTAGTGAAAATGCAGGAGGGCTAATTAAACAATAAGGCAGGTAACAGAGGGACGATGAGCCACCTGCTGGCTTGCATGAATCTCTCTCTCGGACTAACAGGCAGAAAACGAAACTTAACTTATACACTATAGACTGGGAGCAACTGCTCTTAAAGCGACAGTAACCATTATAAATGTCAGAGCCTTTTATACACAGACTACTATTATGGAGCAAAACCTGTTCTGCATTTAAAATGAGGCTGCTATCTTCAGGGGGTTAGTGGTGATAAACAATTAGTAAGTGGTTGTAATGAGTCATAATTAGTGTTCTCAGTTTACAGATTAACAGAAGATGGAAAAAACTGTTTCCAAATAAAATAATGCTGGATCCATTGTATAGGAGTGAAGGATGTAGAATATAAATCAATACAATGTGCAAACTCTTTGCCATGTGCAAGTTTCAAATTGTTCCAATAGAAAGCACTAAAGAATATAAACAAGATGTTGTTTCATGTAGCCTAATGCATCGTTAGTGCAGACACATTTTGCAGAGACTATTTGAATCATATTACTGGTGTGATGTTATGCAACAAATAAATTAAATTGAGCATTTAGGATGTGCTCTAGAGGAGATTTGAATTATATCGAGATATATATCGTGTATCGAGATATAGGAAAAAAATATCGAGATATTGATTTTAGCCCATATCGCCCAGCCCTAGTTGCTAGGCAGCACAAGAGCGGTGAGTCGTCACGCAAGGTAACGGCTTGTTACGCAAACCAGAAATGCTCGTATATGGAGACCTGCGGAGACCGTCTCATTATAGACCGTGTCGACGGCACCCTTAGAAGGATGCGGCCCCTTAATTGGGACACAGCATCTTCGGTCCCTGTGACATCACCAAAGCACAACAATTTGCCTCTAATGTCTCATGTCTCCATCCGCCACCTCCCAATCCATCCCCACCACCCACCTGTCTGCCTCTTTTTCCTCACATTCAGACTACATGTCAAGCAGGCACACCAACTAAAGTGAATGGACGGAGTGCGGAGAAAAACTATAATAACAGCTATAATAACAGTTATCTACTTTTATGACCCTTAAAATCATATCAATTTGACTGTTCATATGATTAACAGCCTCAGTGAACTTTTACTTGACTTTCAGGGTAAAACCACATATTAAATGATATCGTTTTGTCATAAAATTGGACTTTATATTTAATCCCGGTCTAGAGAGTGAATTGTCTTGTAAAAATAAATGAATGGTGACAAAAGACTTAAAAAAAAGAAAATCATATGTGGAACACTTTCATAACCGTCTGAGCCCATGGACTGTCAGTCATTATTCATGAATGTTGTGGAGCTGTCTTTTTTGTTGAGGGGAGAAAAGCCTTCTAAATGGAAGAGCTTCTGTAGATGTCATATCATCCATCTGCAAATCTTCAATGTTGACATTTATAGAGAGGTAACAGTAGGTTTTATGAGCAGCAGAGAGACCAGGTTTAAAGGCATTAGGGATGAAGAGGCTCTCAGAACGCTTTCTGAATGTGGAACAACAGACCCGTATATGACTTCAAGTACTAAATCAAATGGAAAAATAGCACCTTCACAGTTTTATTGCAAACTGAACTCTTCCTGTGAATGCGATATGAAATCATGTGCTTGCTTGACTTCACTGAGACAATAGGAAGATTATTATGTTCTCTTATGTCAGCCATGCTTAAGCCCACATGAAACCAAAAGCTCCATTACTCACCAACTTGGGCATAACTGGGGCCTTTGATTGCACATGTTATGAGCTCACGTTTAACTTCCCCTGCATAGAGTGCCAAAGGCTAAAAAACAAAAGTGACTAAGGCCCATTCTCCAGGCTCCAGGACTATCAGCGCTAGCGCAAGGGTAATAGGACAAGTCACTTTGGTTAGCTGTATGCAATAAGGCCTGTTTCCATGGTGACTAGATCCTCGTCTGGGGATTTATGGCATCATGTAGTCATCAACTCCAGATCGTCTGGTCCTGGAGTAAAGGACGCCAGCTTGTGATCAGGAACAGCTGTGGAAAACAGGTGTGTGCTTCTCATTACAGCCATAGCAAGATAATGATGGCTTTTAATCACTTGTCCTGGATAGGAGAGTGTGCGCGTGAGTATGAGTGTGTAAGATTCTGGGTTGTTCATAGTTGTGTTGCATCTGTAATCATAATGGATTGGTATGCAGGAGCGATGCATCTTTGCATGTTCTTATCACTTCCTCAATCGCAGTGTGGTACAGAAACACCGACAGTCACTACACAGAATACAGCGTACTGTCACCAAGGCCTCCAGGATCATTAACTCCCCCTCCCCTCAATATCCAATCCATTTACCTACAACACACTTGAAAATGGGCAGTCAAAATCAGCTCAGACCCCTCCCAACCAGCAAACCACCTCTTCCAGTCCCTCCCATCAGGGCATGTGTGTGTGTGTGTGTGTGTGTGTGTGTGTGTGTGTGTGTGTGTGTGTGTGTGTGTGTGTGTGTGTGTGTGTGTGTGTGTGTGTGTGTGTGTGTGAGTGTATGTGTGTGTGTGTGTGTGTGTGTGTGTGTGTGTGTGTGTGTGTGTGTGTGTGTGTGTGTGTGTGTGTGTGTGTGTGTGTGTGTGTGTGTGTGTGTGTGTGTGTGTGTGTGTGTGTGTGTGTGTGTCTGTCTGGCTGTCTGTCTGTGCTTGTCTGTGAGTGCATGCATGACAGAGACTGAAATCAACAAGGAAATAGGGTGTGTGTACAAGCACCCTCCACCCAGTTAACACACTTGGGTTTATGGTCCATTCCACAATGAATGTACTTAACAAAAACCCAATGACGCAGAGCGGTGACTTCTTGTGCCGCATCCCACTTTGCCACAAACTAAAAAAAAAACATCTTCGTTTTCTGGCTTGGATTAAAACCCGCTTACCGTGTCTTTTCACTCTCTATAAAGGAATCGAAAGGAAATAAAGAGAAAATATCATGCAATGGGGAGGATGTCGTAAAGGAAAAAAAGGCAGAGGAAAGAATGCAAGTCTGAGGCCTCACCTCTGAGCATTACTCGCTAAAGAACTTAAGCTCCACAACAAACAAAGATAGCAGACCGGCGCTCCACCTAATCGTAGCAGCTTATTCTCCCTGACTCTGTTCACAATTGGGAACCCAACAATAGCTGCTTTCCCACCATTGGTAGACATTGCTGATGCCTTAGCCCTCTCCCAAATTACTGCAGCCTTTTACACATACGTACATCAAACACAAACATTCATGTATACTATATGCCCACAGACACTGCAAGATTTGCAGGCCGTATGTGCAAGAACAAATGCAGGTATGTCAGCCACATGTGCACTCATGCACACGTAGAAAAAACATGTATGCAAAATCTCATATACTGGCACACAAGTAAGTCTTCACAATCTACGTCAACAAAAACCTGTCAGCAACTTGTCAGCACACCCAAGTCTGGCATCTTTCCACCCTCTATGACCACATACTGAATGTACAAGTGCTGCATGTGACAAATCGACAAACACACATTTGACTCAACAATCTGGAAAGTGGCTGCTTCGAATAGAATAGGAAGAGCTGCAATACTGATAAGGAAACAACTGAATATCTTGCAAAGGTAAAGGCTTTCAGAAGCAATGATGATCTGACTGACTGACCAGTGGAAGTTAAAATGTAAAATGTTTACAGACACACACATTACGGAATGTAATTCCAAAACAGGGTTTTTCGGTAGACTAAACAAATCTTCAACGTCAAGTGATATTCTGTATTTCTGTATACAGACTTTTAAAGAGTTTTCTTTTTGTTTGTATCATTCTAATTTCAGAAAATGCAGTATCCTTGTTCACTCTCACACAGCTCCATAATAATAATGATGATGTTTTGAAGCAGTGTTGAAGTCTTATGTTTCAATGAGTCCTATCACGTCATAGCTTGAGCTACAACTAACATCTATTTGCATTATTAATGATATGTCACCCTGTGTGTATCGTTTTGTGAGTGAACTGTCAGAAATAAGCAGCTGGAGACCTGAAACCTGGAGCTTTAGAAATGACTGGAACAAAGATTAATTCATCAACATTGCTAGTAATTAATTTTCTGTCTATGAAATAATTGAATAATGCACAATTGTTTCAGCTCTCTAATCTGAGTTTTCTGAAAGACAAGTGATGAATTGACTAAGCCCTTTGTTTAAAGGCGTGGAGAATGAAATCTTAAATGGTATTATATGAATTAATACTAAACATCATGGTTTCTGGATGGGAAGGTGTACTAAAGACACCTTAATGTATAGGATACTGTTTGTTGAACGATATGTATCACTCTGATCCCCCAAAACATATAGTTGGATACTGTTTTTCTCCTTAATTGAAGGAAGGGCAAAATATGCTTGAATGATTGCAACAATATCCATCTATTTTACTCTCACAGCTTGTTACAGCACTTTCCATCCCGTATGAATAATTTAAGTCCAGCTCTCCTCATGCAGCATCAGTAATGCCAACATTATAAATCGAGTCCCTAGAACATGCATTTGAGCCATCTGTAACGATTAGGAAATAGATTTTTAACAAGCTCTGAATCACTCTCAGATTTCATGGATTACATTTCATGGTTTGAAGAAAGTTATTTGGACTGATATATATATATAATTTCTTTTTATATGGCACTTTGGATAATATCAGTAATATCAGTATTTCTTTGAGACTCGGGAAAAGGCCACATCGTTACTCCAGTGGGCTCTAACAGTGTTTTTTGATAAACCTGAAATCCCCAGTTGCATCATACAGCAGCAGATGAAAACAGACCCTCAAAGAAAGATAGGACACACTGCATATAACCGTCTGGTCCACAAAGCAACCTGGGAAATAGAGACACAGCCATTTCCATTTCAGTTTAGAAATATATCTCAGCAATTCTATAAATGACAATGGTCCAGAGAAGGGTTCTTCTTGAGAAGAAACATATGCCACACAAGTAGATCCTTTTATTTTTTTAGTTTATCTGGGTTCAGATGGATGAGCACGCCCCCATCCTAACCGCCGAACATGTATTAATAGAGTTGAAGATACTGATAATAGGAATTAACAGAATGACGTACACTATTTTATTTAATTTTTCAAAGGATACGGCTCTCCCTTTTATTGTTATCCATAAAATATAAAATTAATCTTTCTCTTTCATGCCATGATCAAACCAAGAGATGGCCCTGTAGCTGTGTAGTTTGGTTTTGCCAAACGTCTGTCAAATGATCTTTGTTTCATGTCATGAAGGTCAGTCTGCACATATTAGTTTTAAGATCAACAGCAAGAATATACCTATGATAACTATTGCTATTTCTCCTCCAGCACAGTTTAATTCAAGACACTTTGTTTCAACATATACAATAGATCCGTCAGTAAGAGTGGAAGAAAAATAATCTCAGCCCTCTTACTGTAAGTACAGTGTTGTGAAAAATGGCTACTCTGTTGGCTTTTCTCCAAAAACGCAGCTTACCATTCCCGGGATGCAGGTCAAGCCCAAACAAAGAAGTCACTGTAGAGTCAAGGCTCTGACGCAAAAGACACTGATCCCACTTTCATTTCTTTCCTCCTCCACCTCCTCCTCTCTTGCTTTTGAGATAAGCTTTCAGGCGAATAGCAATTTCAGAAGAAGATTAAGCAGTTCTGGCTCTCAAATCAATTTTACCCCCCACTGCTACATGAACATGTGTGCATACGCATATACACACATCAATGCGCAAGTGGCACACATCCCATACCACAAGGAAGACGTGGCATTGCGGTGCCTTAATCAAACACACCAGAAGTAATTAAGAGAAGCTGCGGCATGATAGCCATTATTTCCTTAGACAAATATCAAGGTAGATTAGAGTCTGAAATGAGCTCTTCATTTCCAGCTCTTTATCAATATACCAATATGGAGAGGTTGGAGCCTAGCACAGTGTCTTGCTGAGCTGAGCAACATTGGAAATGATCCAAATCAAATTATAATATTATTATTAGACCCAATTATCGGGGAAACCTACCAACCGCTCAGAAAACAAACTAATCCTTTCCGTAAAATAACTAAGACTAATCTAGGATGCACCGAGGGTCCACAAAGAGTCCGGTCGAGCACAGACATTGAGGTGCAAGCACCCTGGATTAGCTGTGGTTGAAAAGACACCCAATCAAACCGCATGCCCAAGAAGAGTGAAGGCACACTGTGATCCAGAAAGGTCATCTCTGCACAAGTAGTGACTAAAAAAACAAAGCCTTCCAACATGCTTGGACACACAGCATGCCTCTAATGCTGCCTGCCTGAAGAGTTCATATCCAGGTGGGCTACATGTTGTCAAGGAAACTAAGAATACACTTTTTAAGAGGCCAGAGGAAGGGAGCACAGTTTCTTTGAAATCAATGAGCCATTCAGATGTTCAATGTCCTCCGAAAGCTTCTTGAAAAGTACATCTTTGCTCATTTTGCGGCATCTCAATGTACTTGTACATCATGAACCCTGAATGACACAATTGATGTTGTGAAAGTGGATGTTAAATGTATGCAATGTAAGCCTTTGAATGCAGGCTGCTGGAAGTGCAGGTCTTTCAGAGGTCATGGTAGCTATGTGAATGAATCTTTCTCACCTCTGTCTGTTCAGGATGGAAAGGCTCTGCATTAATTGCTTTGCGAAATAAGTATCCATGGTATTTGGTAGGAGGATTGACACAATATTGTTTGTTTAGGATATGAGGGCTATTTTACAGCATTCTAAAGGACTTTCATTTCATAATTCAATGCCACTTAGACAGGGCTGTATGCTTATTTTTTTAGGTGGTAGCACTGGTGCTAGCAAGCAAAAAAAATCAGTAGCACAAAAATAAATTCAGTAGCACGCAAAGTATGATCGAAAACTTGCATAACCTTAACCCATGCATTTCGCTCTAATTACCTTTTAGCCTGTCATCTTGGTCTCATTTGAAATTCTCAATTAATATCATATCCTAGTGTGTGCAGTAATAATTGTAGAAAAATTAATAGGGGTGCACTGATTGCAATTTAGACAAAATCTAACCTGCAAATTGTAATTTTTTGCTGATTCAGAATTATTTCTCCCCATAAAATTAATATCTATTTTCTGTATATATACATATCATTATTATATTCATAATAATATTTATTTTTTTTGTTAAATGTCCTTCTGTTAATTAAAACCAAACTTTAAAACATTAAACATAGCCTATTAAATAAATAAGTAGGCCTATACATATAGGTAAAATTTGGAATAAGTTAAATAGGTTGTTGTGAATGTGTTGGGAGTAGTTCTTCAGTGGCTTATCAGTTATTTCAAACTTTGTTTAAAAAGACTACTGTTGACTGCTCTCTGCAGCTGAAGCAGTTGATTTTCAAGCTAGCGCACTGCAGGGCTGTGAAGCGCTAACTTCTTGTTCTTACCGGCTTCAAAATAAAAGTCAACTCACGTTTGGCTAGTAACAGGCGTTTAATGTGAAGGCGCACAGGAAATGTTCTGTTTGCACACACGCTAACTTCGCTAACGCTAACGTCTCCTTCCGGTTATTACCGTTGGTTAAGTGTATTAATCGCCGCACAAGCACAGGTCCCGAGCACACATCTTTCACCAGCCAAAGTGGAGGGTGGACTCAATAACTTACTTGCCTAAGACTACATTTACCCGAATTTGGAGAGTGTTAATGTAGAGCCCTCTAAGCAGTGTTGCGCAGCACTGCTCTGTGTCTCAGACGGACAGCATCTGCTCATTAGCAAGCTGTCGCACTCGTGCAAGTGGAATTGTATTCATCATCGCACGTGATCAATTTCAGTAGCAAATGCGATCAAAACTGTCGCACTGTACAGCCCTGCACTTAGGGCTGATTTGACAATTTTCACCGTAATCTATCATTCCTCACTGTAAACTGGAGATAGCTCTGGAGACGACAGTGAGATCAGTCCTTGTGAACAAAGTGGATTATTTATAGACTACACATTTTAACAGTTACACTTGAAAAACTGAAACAAGTTTGAACTATTTATTTGGTGGCCCAGCAACTGCATTATATTGTTAAAAATACAGTACTATTGATTTCTTGGACCATGCATACAATGCTGCCTAAAGTGAAAGTGTATTCAAACAAGGAGCAAAAACAGCAAAAAAAAACAGTCTCAGTCTGGTTATCACGTCTTGATCTTTTGAGTGTAACAGTTTGATGAAGGAGACAAAACCCAAATGCCAATCACTTACAGCATTAAAGCTCTGCCAATGAGAGAATCTGGAGGGCGTTTTATTCCGGCCTAACAGCCTTCTCCAACTCCCTCTTGGGTGTCTGCACAGAGGCAACACAGACGTTCAGAAACTAAACACTTACTGCAGCCTGGGAGAAACCTTCATTTCATGCATGCAGCAAAGAAGGGATGACAATACCTCCGAAGCTTTTCAAAAAGGACCACTCCATTCTCTGCTCATGCCGGAGGCGGATGTTTTGAACAGTTTCCTGTTCCCAAGACGCAGCTGCTGCTTGTATTACTGAACAATATGAATCTATAGCACAGCACAGATAAAGCCAAGGGCACTTTTTGTCTAGAATGTGTTTCTCAGACATGATGATTTAATCTGTGTGTTGATCACATTATGCAAATAGTCAGAGCATCCGAGTCAGGGAAAAACAAATTGTGTACACATTATGGGACAGCAAAACTCCAGTGCACTTGGGACAGCAAGTGCACTGGACATTTTAACAACTTTAATCTGTTATTCATCTAACAAAGTGGCTGCAACCCCACCATTGTCCACCTGCATACACAACTGCATTAATGAAATCCCACAGGGCAAACTGCCATCAAGCTAAAAGCTAGACAATATTTATTAGTTTCAGACAGTGTATATACAAACAACATGCATATTTTAATAGTGGACATTTTGCATATATTTTCTTAAACTAGTTTTTACACTTATTTAATTTAAAGGGAAGACAACGCTTGTGTCGAACTAGTAGTGGTAAAAAGTGTACTTGACTATATATCTGCATATGTTTGGAGTTTGTGTGTGTGTGTGTACGTGTTGTGGGGGAGTGAGTGCGATGTTACTGTTTTCCTGTGTGTTTCCTGATTCCTTGTTTACTCTATGTGCGGTCATTACTGCGCCACGTTGCCAAGCTACTGAGCCTTTGGGTTTGAAGAGCATACGTTGTTGAGTTTGCTGCAAAAAGAATTAATCGAGTAATGCAACATGGCAAAAAAAATGGACGGCAGCATGTGAACTTGCTCATTATCTATTTCACAGCTGAGAAAAATACCATAGCATGGAAGTGAATTTATAAATATTAAACCAATTCCAATGGGTGTTTTCAGAGGGGACAACACAGAATATCAAAGGTAAAACTCTGTGTGTGGCGATTGTCTTTGAAAAAGACACATATTTTGGAAAATATCTATTATTGGTGTTGTGTAAACCACCCAGCACAGCTCACACATAGGCCCAATCCTTAGATAGTAAATAATATGGATGTAGCATCCGGGCTGACCTCACTCCTCTTGCCGAAAAGGGGAATCGACGTCACGTCGGGGGGAGGGAGATAGCTGACGTATACCTCCGAGGCAAAGTGAGGGACAACGGGCGGAGAGCTGTCACTCAAGAGATCGCGCCAATACATTTTAACCTCCAAAAGAATAAAAACTAGCATGGGCCAAAAAAAATCACCCCCCTCAGTGTTGTCATGGAGATATGACCTAAACATACAGACTAAAATGGTTTTGTGGCCCAGGCTGTAAATAGGTTTAATAAGACTTTGAAAACGGCCTATCTAACAAGTGAGTCAAAAAAAACTGCTCGTCTTGGCGCCACCCCCAGTGGCACTTTCTGGTTACTACAGTTGTAGGTCACTTCCTTATTGGATGCCGGTAAAAATCGCTGAGGTTGGGGCTTGGCCCAATCCCAAATGACTCCCTAGGCACTCCAACTCCGTGAGCGAGTGTCACTCGCTGTGGAGTCACACTCGCAGCTGTGAAGTGCCACTCGATCATTAAGGGCGAGGGTATAACAACGGTGCGGCTTTGGAAAGCCCTCGCCTTTGTCAGACGGAAACAGAAAGAAACCTAGAGACACTAGTTTGTTAAGTCTTTATTACTCACCCTAAAATAGAATTCCACCACATTTATATTTGACCTGAAACACTCTTTACATTAATATAGGCTACGCATGTGAGAGTAAAATGTAGTATTGAATAAAAACAAACTCACTCCCATGCTTTTTTGGCTGCATAATTTATTTGTTGTTAAACATTTTCTAACTGCATATTCTTAATTTTACCAGCTCAGTCTGTAGTGGAGAAAACGGGTGGGTGTTTGATCCGCTGTTTAATTATCCTTTTAGTTACATGCACAGCAGCATATATAACCAGGGAAAAGAACAATAGTCTGCTAAAGCATGTATTCCATTTGTCTTGATACGTTAATCTGCCATTACAACCGGCGAATCGCGGCAGTTAACTAGCGTGCATAAATTATAATGCACTGCAAGGGCGGTCATAAATAAGAAAAGTCATGTGCTCCATCTGACTGACGTCACCGCCACTATTACTACCCCTCATCGGCTTTAACAGTAACACAAATCTTACTAATAATTTAAGGAAATAATAATCACTGTCCCTTATTAATTTATGGGCATTTTTTCATCTGCTTTGTTTTATCTTTTATCCACACTAACGGTAGACAAGTGGCATAATCAAATCAACAAGTGTAAAACAACATATTCGTTCCAATATTGTAGGCTACCCTCCGGTTCCGTCATTTAGGGCTATGCATAAAAATAATCAATCAAATGTCTGTTTGCCGTAAGAGTATACGTTTCATTTATAATTCGGGAAACAAACTCCATGGAACTCTCATTTGTAAATTGGCTCCTCCATTCCGGACATAATTGATTAGTGGACACAAGTGTCAAACGTAGGGCTGAGCCAACATCGATGCAGACTCGGTGATCAAGGGCTTTATAACCCACTCACACTCGAGGCGCGATGGTTTGGGACGACACTCAATATGGCGGGCCCTCCCCGCGAACGCGCAAATGGAGGGATAGTGGATAGGGATAGGGTGTAGGGGGTGGATCTAGATTGGGCCATACTCATCTCCTCAACCCCTTACCCTATATTTTCACTCTCTTGCTCTTTGATGGTTGCTGCGGCCAGGAGAACCCATTTAAAGCCACAAGGTGGTCTGAAGCAGTGCATTTTAAGTACCTGCACTAATCCTTTCACACGAGGTCAATATCCAAACACTCTCTGAGTACTAGCAAAAGTACCCTCTTAATGCAGTCACACACGACACACCTGGTACTGCAGCAACACACTCACATTTATTTCTATAAATAGAAATCTTCAGAGGTGCTGGGAGTGCCATTTACATGTAGCAATACTGAGCACACAATACTAAATATTTTATGATTTCATGACACATTCTAATGTTGTCTCTGTATACCTTTGTTGGGCAGTTGCTTTGTCTGACCAGTTCTCTGTTTTTGAGAATGAGACTACATGTCTCAATAAAGTTAACCTGTATAAATAAAGGTTAAATTAATAAAATGAAAAAAAGGCTACTGTATAATGACCATTCTCATAATTAATTATCAATTTTCAATATATTTTTTTTCTTATTGCATGTGGAAATCAAAACATTTATTCTTTTTGGGACATCATATCATATGATACAACAGCAGTGTAACTTATGTGCACCATACTAATATTAAGTTGTATTAATCTTCATCTTCATAGGATACAATTTAAATAAAATGCTAGTCAGATCAGACCACCATCAAACTCTTCATAATAATATTCAAATTTTCTTCCGTTAACATTATTGTGTTTATTTCATTTTGTCACATTCCATTTGATTGCATTGCATTTTTTTTAAAAACTAGTCTTAAATTACATGAACATTTATCATTAACAATCTTAATTTGTCAGGCATTTAAGTAATTGAGTCATTATCTGGGTCTAGCTTCTAAAGTGCTGGGATTTTCTGTTTTTTTTTCCATTGTTTATTGAATATGATATAAGATAATGCGAATAGTCATTAGTAGCAGCCCCTACTCAAAGCATGTGCAGACTTGTTACGACGAGTGGTACTATGGAATGAGGATGATAGTGAGATAACTGCCGAGTACTCCCCATAGCTGCTCCGTCACAGCTGATCCTCTGACAACACAAATACACTCTGCCACTCCTAATTTTTCTTGGTGCTAGGCAGCCTGACAGAAAGCAACACCATCCATCCCAACTCTCCCTCATCCACTCAACTTTTCCTCCTCCATAACACCCTACTGACTTTTGAATTATTTCTCCCAAACCATTAGCTCTCACACAAATGAACTTGACACTCAAACGTCTGGTGTGAACAGTAATGTGGCTGTGCAAAATATAAGATTCATTATGATCTATATATACCGAGAATTGATTCAGAAATTCACACTATGGGTTACGATAACAATTTCGCCTGAATGTGTTACGAGAATGCTTTAATTTTAAGACAATAAAAATATCACAATGCAGTTCCAATGAACGATGTGTAGCCTGGGGCCTGTTCCATCATTATGCATGTTTGTTCTTTTTTTTTAACTCTGAACATCAATTTCAATGTTTTTAATATTTTGTTCTGTGTTTAGGGTGTTGCCATGTGATGCAACAAAATCATGACATATCAATGATCAGCAATGAGAATGGAAACAGACTTGTACATAAAAATTGGATAAGATGATTGTGGCTCCGAAATCACAGACATTACACTGAAGTTCTGAATGCTGAGCAGTTTATGATCCAAAATAACTACAGCAACAACGCACTTATACACATCCGTACATGTGTTCCGATTCTCCCTCTCCCTCTGTCTCCGTCACCCTCTGCCTCTAGAGAAACAGGAGAAACTGGGTGCAGACCCAATTGCCTCATACTTGGAGCACACTGCAAATTTTTCCTCTTTTAATATTGCATGCAGCGGCACTGCATCAATGCAATCAGAGGAGACAGACAGCCCCAGTGGTCAAAGAGAGAGACATCAGAAGAATGGTTATCCAGACCGCTACTGACGCGAACAAAAAAGGAGGCACATATACACACACACACACACACACACACACACACACACACACACAGAAACACGCACACATACACAATGTGCAGATGTATTTGCAGAGTCTATATTTGCACACACATATGCACACAAATGCGAGGCACATAAAAGATGAAAACACACCCTCATAAAGAACAGGATATTGGAAGCAGCTGTGAGAAATGATCAAGGGATGACATCAATAACAGGACAGCTCTCACAACACAGGAGGCAGCTGCATCTTAATTGGACACGCAACTCATTAGAACTGCTAGAGGTGGGCCCTCTGTCTCTCTGCAACGAGGCCCCATTCAGGCAGAGAAATGTGAGGTGTGTTGAAGAAGCAGGGCGGGTCACAAAAAACGGAAGCGAAACAGATGAAACGGCCCCTCGTCGTCACTGTGTGTTCCTCTGTTGCCGTTTCACAGGTGTTGAAGGAAATGCATCTCCACAAAAGTCGAGCTATTTCACTATCGTTTTTTAAAGGTTCTCTTTCATTCTCTTCACCCCAATTGAGGACAAGATTTGGCATGGGTCTGAGTCCTCTGTGCTTTGTCTGCCTCTAATCTCCTAGAAGTATTACCAATTGCTGCATGGATGACAATAATGAATTCAAAGGGCCAATGATATTGTTAAGTTTATGAAAGAAGACCAAACTTTGCGATGCCCTTGTATGCAGCTCCATGGTATCAGACCAACCCTTCCGATATAAAATGCGGACACACTATCTGTATTTTGTGAAGTAACCACCAGAAGGATGAGAAGAATGTAGAGATGTGGCAGAGTATCCTCACGATTTTGTGAGCAAGGACAGATTCTTTTATTTTCATTTTGAAATGAGGAAGACAACAGTTTCTTCAGGACATCATTTCTTGTCAAGAAATCTACAGATATATCTCGCTGTCACATTTCTCATATCTGTGATAGAGAGAGAGAGAGAGAGAGGGAGCTAGAGAGAGAGAGAAAGTAAATAAATATACAGCACATAATACACAGTTTTTAGTAAATTCCAACTGCAACAGTTCTGTTTACTCCTAAAAACAAACAGATGGTCTCTGAAGTCTTCCATCTGCCAACTTTTCTGTTGATAAGAAGCCAATAATAAAGCAGTGGTTCATGTTTCATGTGCATTTCAATGTGAGCGTTTGAAAGTGTGTAGGAGTACAGGAACATACAGTGGAGGAAATAAGTATTTGATCCCTCACCGATTTTGTAAGTTTGCCTACTTACAAAGAAATGAGCGGTATATAATTCTAATGCTAGGTTTATTTTAACAGTGATAGACAGAATATCAAAAAGAAAATCCAGAAATAAAATCACAATAAAAAAAATATATAAATTATTTTGCATTTCATTGAGTGAAATAAGTATTTGATCCCCTACCAACCATAAAGAATCCTGGCTCCCACAGATTAGTCTTTAAAAAAGTATTCCTAATCTCAACTAGTTTCCTGTATAAAACACACCTGTCTCAACTTGTTACCTGTATAAAAGACACCTGTCCACAGAGTCAATAAATCAAACTCCAACATCTCCATCATGGGCAAGACCAAAGAGCTGTCTAAGGACATCAGGGGCAAGATTGTAAACCTGCACAGGGCCGGAATGGGCTACAAGACAATTGGCAAGGAGCTGGGTGAGAAGGACACAACTGTTGGTGCGATTATTCGAAAATGAAAGAAACACAAAATGACCATCAATCTCCCTCGGTCTCGGGCTCCATGCAAGATCTCACCTTGTGGGGTATCAATGATCATGAGAAAGGTAAGGGATCAGCCCAGATCTACACAGGAGGAGCTTGTTTATGATCCCAAGGCAGCTGGGACCACAGTCACCAAGAAAACCATTGGTAACACACTATGCCATAATGGATTGAAATCCTGTAGTGCCCAAAAGGTCCCCTTGCTCAAGAAGGGACATGTACAGAACCGTCTGAAGTTTGCCAATGAACACCTGAACGACTCAGAGAAAGGTGGTGTGGTCAGATTAGAACAAAATCAAGTTCTTTGGTATCATAGTCACTCGCCATGCTCGGAGGAAGAGGAATTCTGACCCCAAGAACACCATCCCCAGGGGGCGCCCTTAGCTCAGTTGGTAGGGCTTCCCCCCCAAGGCCTCAGCCAGCAGCGGACTCGGGTTCGGTCCAGCCCGCGGTCGTTCTCTGCATGTCACTCGTTCTCTGCATGTCACTCCCCTCTCTGCCCCATTTCAACTCTGTCTCTACACTATCAAAGCATAACAATGCCAAAAAAATATCTTAAAAAAAAAGAACACCATCTCCACAGTCAAGCATGGAGATTGAAGCATTATGCTTTGGGGGTGTTTCTCTTCTACGGGGAAATGTGGATTTCACTGCATCGAGGGAACTATGGATGGGGCCATGTACCATAAAATACTGGGTGACAACCTCTTTCTCTCAGCCAGGTCCATAACATGGGTCGTGGATGGGTCTTCCAGCACGTCAGTGACCCTAAAAATACAGCAAAGGCAACAAAGGAGTGGCTCAAGAAGAAGCACGTTAAGGTCATGGAGTGGCCTAGCCAGTCTACAACCTTAATCCAATAGATCTGTGGAGGGAACTGAAGCTCAAGCAACAGCCTCGAAACCTTAAAGATTAGGAGAGGATCTGCAAAGAGGAGTGGTCCAAATATCCTCCTGAGGTGTGTGCAAACCTGGTCATCAACTACCAGCCACGTCTGACCTCTGTACTTGCCAACCAGGGTTTCTCCACCAAGTACTAAGCAATGTTTTGATAGGGGATCAAATGCTTATTTCACTCAATGAAATGCAAAATAATTTATATATTTTTTTATGTGATTTTCTGGATTTTCTTTTTGATATTCTGTCTATCACTGTTAAAATAAACCTAGCATTAAAATTATAGACTGCTCATTTCATTGTAAGTGGGCAAACTTACAAAATCAGTGAGGGATCAAATACTTATTTCCTCCACTGTAGGCATTATGACATTATGAGAGGGTTGTACTCAATAATGCTTTAAAGAGGACCTATGATGCTTTTTGACTTTTATGACCTATAAACGTTGTTATGATGATTCATAGTCATGCTTAACCATACTAAATTATCAAATAATGACTTACATGCATTTCGACATATTCCCTGCTGACCGTCTGGGGTGTCTGTGCAGAGCACTAAACACTATTCTAGCCAGTCGAGAAGTCACGTGTTCAAAGCGGTCTACCCTTTCATAATTTGTGACGTCGCATAAAACTTTGTGACGTCTCCACGCGGATGTTTCCATGTATGGTAATGCTGTCACTTCCCTGTTCGCGTCTGCCTCGCGCCCTTATAGGTCCATGCTCGCGCTTCCCGCCACTGAAAGTGTTCCGGAAGGAAGGTAACCAATCACAACGGAGTGGGGTTTGCAGGAGGGGGGGAGGGGAGCGGAGATGGCCGAAGCACAGGCGGAGGGAGCCGAAGCACACACACTCAAGTGTTGACAGGATGTGCTGGATCGCCAAAATAAGAGGAAGAGCTTTCCGAAAATCTACATAGTTTTTTGTGATGTGATTCGTGTCAGGTTGCTCTATAGCAGTGTAAAACAAGAAATTAAGACCAGAAAAGTAGCATAATAGGTCCTCTTTAACAAGTTGAGCTTGCCAACTATATCAGACATGATGACCAATGGATTTACCTCAGCCATGCATCATTAATGGCTCTCAACTTCTCACCTTAGGCTTATAAAGCACTCACAGAGAAAATGATAATGAAAGCTTCTTCTGGCCACATCCAACCGAGTCGTGGAAGTTTTATTTTTTCTCTCTGTGTGATTAGGAGAATCTTCAACATGATGAGAAAGGAGCTTTAAAAAAGGACGGAAATATAGCCAGTACCTAGTCTCAACCTTCATAGTGGCAGTATCCAATATGTACAAAAGAGGTCATGGCCATCTGCAGACCATTAAAGAGATACTCAAAGCTTTAAAAAAAAAAGAAAAAGAAGTCGAAAAAACTTCCCGTCATATTGGCAGTCATCTCCTCAACTCTCCGCACTGAGGCTATTCTGTCGAGGCCCTGGTGCAGCTGTGTTTATCAAAGCGCCCCCCTAATCAGTAACTGAATTCTCCCTTAGCAATCTAGTCAATGTTCTGGTGGGGAAATCAGCAGAAATAAAACACAGCTGAAGATAATGAAGTGATGGCTAACAAAGAAGAGAGTGTGAAGGAAAAAGCAAAAGGGAGAAGGGAGGTAGAGCAGGAACAGTCCAGTAAGTAGAAAGACCTAAGAAACCCTGTGGTATAAGGTCACTTTCTCCTGATGAAATCACACTCTTTTTACTCACATCATTTGATCAATTGTAATCAACTGAAATATGTTGTAAAAAAAAAATTTGTAAAAAGATAAAATATCCCATAAGTGTTGTATTTTACTCCATTAATATCCATTTGACTGTCTGTGTTTCCAGAACAAAGAACACAGTTTACACAGAGGCTAGCAGCATTCATAATCCAAATAATCTCATTTATGTTCTGCAGCAATACTTAAAGTGGCTACGAGGAACTTTGGCGGCTCCATTGGACAAAAGCGGTAGTATTTTTACGACACCAGCTGTCGTAAAGCTGTTATCTAGCGCGTGCAGGCAGGTGCGAGTGTCAAATGATTAGGACGCAATATAGTGCATGTCCGTGTTGAAAGTGTGAACACAGAATCTTTTGGGCTCTTTGAGAGTAGTTAGTGACACTGCATCAACTAATGCCAGTCAGTACCACACACACCTGATTGCAATTACCCTCACAGAAAGCGAATGAACGAGAGACGGCAGTACGGATCACGATGAGGTAATGTGTTTATGTTGTTGTAAATAATGACTATTTCAGATGAATAATGGTAATCTGATGATGATGATGATGATGATGATGATGAAGCAAAGTAAACTTTGTTTTAGTACCATTCATTCACTTAGGAGTAAACACAGCAGGACTAGTTCGCTCCCGCTAACTTGTTTACACGTTGCTTGGCAACGCCTTCCTTCCGCCCATCTATCACTCTCCCTTTTAGCTTCTTATTGTTCTTCGTTGAATTTTCTTTTTTTCTTTGATGGTTCTGCCCCGTTATCAGCCATTATGACGACAAATAACTGTCTCAAACAAGGCACACCTTCCCTTACCTGGAGGCTACTCAAATCGTGTTGCTGCGCTCAGGCCCGGATTAAGAGGAAAGATTACACTAGGCATACCGCATTTTTTCGGGCCCCCTCCAAATGGATACTTCACGATTTGGTGAAAAAACTACATACATTTGAACTGCCACAAGAGTATTATGCTCATTCATTTGTTTAAGAGTTGCGCGTTTGTAAACGGGAGTAAAGAGAAACGTACCCGTGTATGCGAGTTCACGTCTGTTCGTGAGCTCAGTGCAGGAGCATTTATGTAAGGTGGTGCAGAGTACAGTGTGGGAGCAATTTTTCAAACTGGATGAAAAACAGTGCCGTGCAATGCTTTATTCAGCATAAAGTTAAAACACTTGTGCAAGCCTGATCTAAACACAAAAGGCTTGCGCGAGCGAAGCAGCGATTCACCTGGTGAAACCTGGCGTGGAACTCTATGGTGGGTAACGGCGAAATTCACAGTGAGACATCGCCGGTGTGAGCCGCCGCACAGAAAAACTCTGGTTTGACGACTAATAATAACCGGGGAGCAGAGCCGGCCCAAGCCTTCATAAGGCCCTAAGCCGAATTTGATTAGGGCCCCCCTCTCCAATGTTATCGTGGCCAATTGATTGACTATTGTTAAATGTCATTCACACACCCAGTTCATCGCTAGTGCCTCCAATGTCCAGCTTAGTGAAAATAGTAGCCAGCCGAGATCCTGACTGTCCTAGGGGAGTCCGGGGGTATGCCCCCCCGGGAGATTTTTTTACCTTTTTAAATTGAAATGCATGAATTTGGTGCACTTTGAGAGGGAAATTAAGAGGCTAAATCTGAGGAATTTTGTGTGAACAAATAATTTGGAGATACTGGCTTGAATGAAGTAGAATTAAAAGGTATTGAAGAAAGACATATTTATTTTACATAAAAATATAATGCAGTGTCCTCTGGGATTGGCTTGGTGCTTTTTTTCTTTTATGGGACATATTTCTCTGTAATATAATGAATGCCTTTAAATGCAGTGACAGGAATGAAGCAGAAGAACTCTATTGTCCAGCTATCTTTTTTTCCATAGATGAGGTTGAAATAGGCTATAGACTATACACAGTGCATGGGCAACTGAGGGCAGCCCCATTTCCAATTTTTTTAAATAAACTCAATACCGAGTGATATGTTAACCTCGGATGAACTGATTCAATTATTAGGCTATTAACTATCCAGACCAAAACATTGTATTCCTTTTTTTGTATGATAACTTACATTTGCATAATATGATGTTAATATCAAACACACATAAAAAAAATTTTAAAAAATGAAATAAATAAAAAATGTTTTTTTTTTAAATCCTTCTCACTGGGCCCCCTAGTGGAAATGGGCCCTAGGCACGTGCCTAGAATGCCTATGACTAGATCCGGCCCTGGCTGCGCTACACTGAAATCTGCGACCAATACGAATATGTGACCATAGAGCCTGCATGTGCAAGCCGAAAATCGGACTGGGTGTGCGACCAGACCAAATGCAATAATAAAAACTATATGAAAACGGCTTTCTTTGCACTGATGGTCTCGTTTTCTGTTAAAGGTCATTTATTATTATCAGAGGAAAAATGTGGCTGTTTAAAAGATATTCAAAAGTTCCTCGTAGCCGCTTTAAGCCATTAAATAAATATATCCTGTAATAGACGTGAATTACAAGACCAACATGAAAACGTAAGAACATGAATGGCTGACATATTAGAGCAAGCACTGACAGAATCTTTCAGT
Source organism: Hyperoplus immaculatus (assembly GCA_949357725.1). Taxonomy (NCBI): domain Eukaryota; kingdom Metazoa; phylum Chordata; class Actinopteri; order Uranoscopiformes; family Ammodytidae; genus Hyperoplus; species Hyperoplus immaculatus. The sequence goes on from OX442351.1 coordinate 23,703,480, forward strand.
CATTTTGTTGAATCAAAAAGATATCAACATATGAAAAGGCCTTTGATGGAGGCTTGCAGCTGTGGCCACTTCAACCTAGATCCATTCTGGTCATAATTTTAATTAAATCTGGGAGTGCAGTTAGCAGTGATGAAACACCATGTGTCTCAACCGGTTGCTTGCAAATGATTATCAACATGCACATAAGCCCTTTATTGTAGCTCCCTGAAGACCTGCTGAACCAAACTGAGTGTCTCAACGATTCAGGGAAATGACAATCTTATTTAGACCGGGTGATATCATAAACATTTGCCAGTAGAACCGGAGCAGTGTGAGGGTCCTCACTGGGTTTCAGAAGAGTTATAGAATTTGGCATTTAATGGATGTGAGCCTGACTACTTTTGGCATTGCACTGGGCTTGATAATCATGATGTGAAGAAAAAAGTGGAGGAAGAAGACGGAAGTGAAAGGCCATAGAAATTCACAGGAACTTGGACAGACTCCGATGCACAATTCTGGAAACAGCCACTCAAAAACACTTTTCTGAATCATTCATTGCAGGAGGATACTTTATGACTATTTCATCTTCTGCCTGACAGTCATATTTATATAAATGTTCAGTCTATGATTTACTGCTTTCACATATCCTCTCAGTCATGCACATTTAATGACAATAAAAAAATAAAATGCGTTGCTTAATAAATGTGTATCGCATCCTAACCAGAAGACCATGCAGTGTTGGTATTGGCACAGTGATGATAGATAATCAAAACCTGGTATATGGCTGCAGTGTGTTTGGTGAATGTGCTAAATTGTGGCCAAATTGTTACACAAATAGTCAGTGATAACTACCTGTATGTTGTGCCTACAGCAGTGCTAAAAAGTACAATAGAAACCTATGAGGAAAAGTGAGGCCTACTTCCCCTTTTCAAAGCCTGATAAGGAACTCTTGGGGCCTACATGGGTAAAATAAAGCCTGGATTTGAGTTTTTGGGAGGCAAAACCCCCAAGAACAAGGGGTCATAAAACAAAGGGACCCAGCCCTAGTTTGATCACTCCTGATAAGGTTTTGTATCCCCATTGGCTGAGATCTTCCAGTCAACCATGTGACCATGCTATGATAAAACCAGCAAGCACCCCAAAATCACCGCCTTTCGCAGTGGAGCCATCCACAAAGCGGGTGTTTGCAAACTTTAAACTGAGCTCACAGACTGCTTGCCTGCAGTCTTTACCTTCCCGGATCCGAAGGAAGTTTCACCAAGGAAACTTCATACTACCACGACTGCTGAAACTCAGCCGTGCCTTCCTCCCTGCCAGCCGGAGAAGAAGCCCAGCGTCCCTGAACGCAACAGACAGTAAACTGCCTCGCCGCCTCCACAAAAGACGCACGTGCCCCTACCGGAGCAAGCCAGCTGACCGCAACGGGCCCCGTCTTTCCCCAAAGAAGCAAGATCGCTCCTCCACCGGCATAACAAGCAGGACCCTCCTCTAAACCTGCCATGTGGACCACAGGATCCTATCCTACCCATCGCTTCTCATCACCGTCGGAGACGGTTCACAGTAGGCATTTGTCTGGGCTATAAAGTAGGCTATAGATATCTATTTAGGTATACATTAACTTAAGGTTAAGGTACCGACTGACGAGTTGTTTTTCCCTGTTTTTAAATGTGATTCTGACAGCATTATTTTCATAATAATTGCCTAACTGCTCACTGTGTTTTTCCTCCCGCTTTCCGGGAGATGTTTGATTGTTGCGATTGTCGCTATGTGCCAGAACAGCTGTTCCCCTCTGATAACTCCGAAGCAGCATCAGTTTTGTGAGACCACTCACAGATTGAATGACTGGAGCTATAAACCAAGGTGAACAACTAACTGTGCACTTTCTGTGGCGAGCTTTTACTTGATCTCCTCTTTCTTTCTCTCTCTTTATTCAAACTCTGTACATCCGCACACCAACACATATTCTTACATTTGCGTCGCGATTGTTAAGCATATGAGCGTTGACTTCTGTGGTTTCCAAAGTTTGAGTGGGTTGCGAGCGCTGACCCCCTTCACGTGACTTTAACGTCACACGTCACAGTTAGGACGTCTCCGCCACGTGATTGCGTCGCCATCGGTGACCCCCTTTACCTGACGAAAACGTCACAAGCTGTCCGCCATTTTTGGCTTTGGGCGGTGTCCACCCCCCCTTTCTTTTTGACACCCACACACACACACACACACACACAATGGTACATACACATGTACTATAACCTGTGGGTTTGATTCTAAACTGCTCTTTTTATTGCTTGTGCTATGTCTGCTTTCTTAAATTAGATTAGTTAATGGTTATTGACTTATGTGTATCGTTTTAATCAACTTGCCTAAGTAAATAAACCCTTACATTTGGATTTTAAGAAGCAGTGTCTGTGATATTTGTGTCTTGTATTTCACTAATTGCTGGTAAATAAGGTCTATGCCCGAATATTCACTCCTTCATTATCTTAAATGTACATTGTAACCAACTTTGACATTTTAAAAGGTAAATCCCTTTAACATTATGAGACTGTTTTTCTGATTTGATTCAAAGTTCCCTTATTCAAAGGGTGGTGCTCCGTAGGTATTAATAAGTAATTTGAATAGCTGGACTAATTAAATTGATCATTAATTAACAATTTTTCTTAATATTATAATTTCCTTGAAATTAATAATATTCTTGACTTTGACCAAATCTACCCCTCATGAATTCCCAACATGTATATTCACCATTCACGAAGCATACTGAATACAAAATTGAAGATTGTATGCTCTTGTGTATTTTGAACAGGCCAAAGAGGAAACTCCGTCACAAGAACGACCAATGGTGTGACCAAGTCAGAGATGAACATTTCTAAAGTCCAACCAAAAATATGCAAAATAAACCCTTAGAGACGTAGTGTCACTGCAGTAGTGGTGTAACTTTTTTTTCCGTTTTGTAATCCAAGTTGACCTACTGTAGAACATTGAAGCTTAAAAATTACCACAGTCTTGTTATTATACTTCCAAAATGTGTGCTTTTATTTTGGTTTGATAAGTGTGTATTCAATATTCTATGACCTAGACGTTTAAGAAACCAAACTACTTTTACACGTACCGTCGGAGTTTGTTTAATGACATTTAATTATTTTTTTTTTTCATGAAAGGGATTGTAGAAGCTTTTCAGCAGTAAAATATTTTCATTTAGGTAAGTGGTTCTGCTGTTCTACTCTGTCTCTTTGTGGAGAAGCATTTCTGTTTACTATGGAAGTCTCTTTTTTTCTCATAATGTTCTCGTTAGTCGGTCATTCGAAGGTCAGTCAATGACCAGCACACCCAAATACAAGGTACAACATGGAGTCCAGCATCGGCTTTATTTATAATGGGGCAGCACGACACTGATGTATTCATAATTTCCAAATTAATCCAGTTCTGTTCTATAACTCAATATTAAATGGCATGATTGGATTACAGCAGTAATTCCTGGGGCCTTCTTCCTTTTTATATGTGATTTATTACAGTTGGTGGAATATGAAACACACTCCCAGTATATAAATCATTAAATTCATCTTTCCCTCTCTCCTGCACTCTTTCACAGTCTCTTCAAGTCACACAGCTGTATAATCTTAGTTTTCTTATTCATCTCAGCCAACACTGACTCTGCAACTAGCTCTATATCCAGGATCCTGACAGATCTCTAATAAGATCGGACCTTGGTTGTATCAATTAATGAAAATGTTTGAATGCACTACTGTAAGCTTTGTGTGCCTGTCTGCACAATCGTGTCCATGTGATTGATTCGTCCAAATCGGTCTGTCTTCACAAATGAAAAGCCTGTATTGTGGGGATGTGTCGTGCAGCCAGCACTGTTAACACAGCAGCGGCATCACAGCTCAAATGCTCATATATATGCAAATCACAGGCTCTGTATTCTCCCGGGTGGAGAGCAGTGTTTGGACTGATAAACACCTGGAGAATCCTGGTGGTTACTGCACAACAACATGACAGCTGCAATCCAGAGCCACTTCAAAGGAATGGAAGGTTATTACTTAAAGCAAAGCTTCAACCTTAAACCTATGTTAAGAAGGTATGGACCATGGTCTAGAAGGCTGGGAACACAACAGGCAAAATGGTGGCGACTATAAATAGAAATTTCATCCTAGAGAGAGTCCTATTTCACCTGTAATACCCACTTACCAATTGCATAAAACTCATTGGGGACACAAAAGGGAGAATGAAGGCTACAGTTGTAAGGGATAAACACATAAATGGAAAATTCAGCTCAGCGTCATGGGACTGAGAAACAGAATTATGTATCCGACAGTCAGAGCTAAATTTAGCCATCGGAAACTCATCAGATATAGCTTTTTATTTACCAGGGAAGTTGACAGACCAAGTACATCTTGTACGTGGGCCACTTGGTTTTGCTGGATTGCATTTCATTGCATAACCGTGTACATTTTTAATTTAACCTGATCACAACTGCTCTTGCAAACTTAATAGTTTTAAACTAATGTAAATATCCACAAGTTCTGTCTATTCGGAGTTACATACTGAACTATTTCTCCAACCATGTGTCATGAACTGTAAACAATTGTGATACCTTGAAGCTAAAACTGTTGGAACTCCATCATAAACAAAGACATGGCAAAAAGAGAGAGAAAGTGGGAAAGATGAAGAGGGAGAGGTGGTATAATCGAGTGAGAAGTAGAAGAGAGTCATGCTCTGCCTAAATCAACACCACTGTGTTTGTGTTTAGCATGAGGTCTTCACACTCCCACACTCGCTCCCTCTCCTCTGCTCTCTTAACGCCTTCCATCCATCCCACCCTTCCTGCACTCATCCAGCCATCAATCATTCATCCAGCTATCCATCAATCCATTATTCATCTGTCCGCATCTGTCGGACCTTCCAGCCATCCCTGACACAAACTTCCCGCACTCGGACCACTCGGCCTGAGAAACACAAGCACCGGAATCAACCGCCACCAGTCAGAGCCACCTGTTCTCCCCTTTGCTGAAACCTCCCACTTATGTTATATAAAATAGACTGTTGCAATGCAGCATCGGGCCCTGTTGTGCAACAGCATTAAACATACCTCAGGGTCAGTGAGAAGTTGAAAACAGGATATCAACATGAGTTATTCGGATGGAATGACACTCACGACTTGTTTTTTTATTAGATTATATTCCATGACTTGAAGATGAGAGTACACCGTTCAACCCATTTATGAAGTAGACATAGCTCTTGAAAACCCTTAACCTCCTTACTGTATCACAAGACCAAACATGTAAGCATGTTTCAGATGATGCTGTGTATTAATAATGAACATGTCAGTATGTATTAAAAACAAACGGTCTAATTAAAATTAAAAGTCAAAAACAATTAATATGAGGGAATTATTAACAAATGTTGTGTGTCACCGTCTGAAAACCAATTTGCGCATGACGCTCACTAGCATCAACTTCCATCCCGCTCACATCGATGACTGCAGTGCCTACATGCCTTAGCTCGTTAAAAACAACTCAAATCCTAAATGTATCCCCTCATAGCAAGGCACAATGGAATACTCAGTCTTAAGTCTTATGTCAACACAGTCGGTTCTGCCGATACTGCCTTTAATTCCATACAGAAAGCCAGACTAATGCTTAAGCTGTTGTTGGTGGTTCAGTATATAGTGCTGCAGCTTAGGTTCTGGAAACAATTGACTCAGAGCTACCACCACACTATACTGAAAACACTCTGAGCCCAGTGACGCCATGCTCAAATACATACAAGAAAGAGCTTTCAAAATTCTCTCATATCCCCATTACATTTTGTCTACAATAACGACCGTATGGAGTTAAAATGTGGCTGTAAAATGAGACCAATTTTGCGTTTCATTAAATCCCCAAAAGCATTGACTTTATGTCTGTACGAATAATAAAGTCCAATCAAGCCAACCAGCAGATAGGATTTATTCTCCAAAGTATTTACTAAGTGATTGTAAAACAATTTGTGTATGATTTCCATGGTGTTGTTGTGCCCGTAGGAACAGCGAGGCAGTGCATCAGGCCAATCGGTCGATGGAGAAGGCTTGTCTTGTTAATGAAGTGCGGATTGGAGCCACTGAGGGTTGTGTATGTCACTAGATTTACAGCGCAGTGGCCCTGTGATTCCCTGCAGCTGTAAAACAATGAGGAGATGATTGGAGTAAATAACACTGCAGTTGTCAACCTCCCGACTGTGTACAGCCATTTGATGGTATCTCTCTCTCTCTCTCTTTCTTTCTCTCTCTTACGAATTGTCTCTCACCCGTGCCCTTGCTAACAGCAAATTTTCTCCTAACCTCCCACGCTCTCTTCATCTCTGTCTGGTAATGTGTCTGCCGGTTGTTGTTTTCAGATGTCAAGACAACACAGGTATATCACGAACATGTTTTTTTACACAGAGATTAAGTGGATGTTGTTCTTTCTCATCAGCTGCTCTTGCTCTCCCGTCCTTAACAGTCACGATGCAAACACATTCCTCCTGGCTCTCTCATACAGTATGCAGCGATTCCAGCAGAAGGCCAAACAGCATCAAACACTAACTGCTGTGAAGAATGAGTGAGCGGAAACCATAAAAAAGTGTTTAATTCAAATTATGCAGCCAAGGATATATTGTAGTCAGCAGCAGAATGAGTGTTAGCTACAAGATTTCAAAAACCTTGTACCTGACATTCTAAATAGACATTAAACCTCTCATTTGTTTCTTTAAGCTCTAGATTCTCATGTAGAAATCCATGAGGGAATGGGAAAATGTCCTACAAGTAATGTCTGTAGAGCCACATCGCCAAGTAACATTCGCTTAAGTAGTATTGTAAATTGTAGTACTTTCAAGTACAATTTTGAGGTATTTTACTTGAGTAATTCCATTTGCTGTGACTTTGTACTAATACATGACAATCAACTGGTGTACTTCACTAAGCATAATAAAAAGTTCTTACATATTTCCCTATGTTTACACATTAATGCATCCTAAATTATAACCCAGAGATAATATGTAGGTTTCTAAAAAAATCCGTCAAACAACTACTTTTACTTTAGGTCCTTTGAGTTAATTTGGACACCAACACGTATCTACTTTTATTTATGTCAAATTGTAAATGCATGACTTTTACTTGGAAAATAGTATTTCTACATCATGGGATTTCTACTTTTACTTCAGTAAATCTCTGAGCACTTATTTCTATTGGAGCCATTTATGTATTGGCTACTTATTCCAAATCTAATCTGGCAACATTGTTTAGAGCAAGGGTGTGCAGGGAAACCCACTCAGAAACACTTGGAAGGTGCTTAGAAATCCTTGAGTACATAAAACAAGATTGTGCTAAATATGTTGAGCAGCATTTAAAATATATATTTCTCAGGTAAAATTCTGTTATTTCTTTCAAAACCTGGCTATTATAAATTTGTTATCCATTATAAACAAGTCAACATTCCAACAGGGCCACTTGCTTCTGTTTTCATCAGTTGCACGTACAAACCGTCGCATTAGCACACACAGAGCCACGGTCTAATTTTGAACACAGATAATTAATTCATACAATTTAAATTATACAGACACATAGGAAGTAGTGTGTCCTTAAAATAGACAAAACCTATAGGAGCCATTATATACTGTTTGACCCCCCGACCTATCAGTGGGAGGGAAGGGAAAGCAAAATAACAGAGGATGGATGATAAATGCAGGAGTGTCTAAGAGAGATGGATGGGAAAAAAATTAAAATGGGGCCATTAAAAATGGAAAAAGGGGGCCAAAGAGTAGGAGAAGAACATTAAAGGAAAAGCAAAAGCCTGCGATCACACACTGAGATACAACACACCTTGAGGTAGAAGCAAAAAGGCAAAAGAGAACTGCAAAGTAGCAGAGTAAAGGGATTCTGATACGGGAATTTATGTGTGAGGAGGACATGAATTTTTCAATGACGTCATGAGCCCAATCCACATGCCAAAAAGGAGGTGTATAATGGAAGAGACTGGGGAGGTAGAGGAAGTGGAACAGTTGATGAACGGAGGAAGAGAGGGATGGAAGGGGAAAAACAGAGAGTGGGAAGAGAATGAGAGATGAGAATGCTCTGCAGTAGGAGAATGGGGAGGGGTTGGAGGGGAGAAATTAAACCTGTTAAAGGAGAGAGAAAAAAATGAGTGGGTAAGAGGCGAGAGATGGAGGTAGGAGTAGATCGAATGGAGAATAGATATAAGACGATGGGAGGGGGATGAGGCGTGGGCGGGTGCAACAGAGGATGATAGACAGTCAGAAATAGAAGACTAATTAATAGTCTAAAAACTGCAGCCAGGCAGGTGTGGAGAGACAACCACAGGAGGAGGGATTTAATATCGTGATGGATGCTCTACTCTACCTGCCTAACAAGACAGTCAGCTTTGGAGTTTATCCTCAGATATTGCACTATTGCATACCGCACAGACGTAAAAATCAGAGACAGCACTGGAAGGAGTGGGATGGGGTTAGAAATGGACATTTAGCTGGATATTAAGGAAGAGTGAAAGAGGAACTCATTATATAAGGTGAGAAGAGGGTTTTTTCTAGTAGATTTGAAATGAATAACCAAGAGAGAGAAAGAGAGATTTGCTCACGACAATCGCACTGGCGTCTCTGCGCGAGGAAAGCATTCGAGTCTAACTGCAAACAAAGTTTAATTACTCAGATGGCTTATCACAGCTCCACCGCTGTCGCAAATAGTGTTCGGCAAACACAGTCCCCGACCTTGAAAGTTTGCCACGAGTGCGGTTTAGACCACATGCTGTCTGACAAAAGGCAAACACACATGCACTTTGTAAGCCTAGTGTGCAGCTCCCCGTCCACAGCAACACACACACAACAGTGACACCACCTAGCCGCCTCCTAGTAGTCATCACCATGCAGTCGGTACTTGAAGGTCTCACCATGTGTGTGCGACGGTGAAGCGCCTCTGTTTGTGGGTGTTGTTGTTGAGCAGCATGCGGCGTAGCAGTCGAGGCGAGTTGCGGGGAGACAGGCGAGGGGAGATGGTGGAGGGCGAGCGCCGGTGGCCCCTTTGTCTCTCCGGCTGGAGTAGGTTCTCCCGCAGGATCTTGACCAGGTCTTCATTCAGGCCAGAGTGTTTGGGCATGGGGGGCACTGCCAGGGTGTCCTGGAGGGACACCCCCAAGCCTGCCTGCTGGGCCATGCCTGCCCACCGGCTTCACTGTCACCACCACCAGCACCGGCCCAAATGAATGAACAGTTAAGCCAAGAAAGATATCAGAGATATATAGACAATAGACAAAAACCAAATGTACGCGTCTTCTCCTCTGTCAGAGTCCAAGGATCCTTTCAAAATGATGGAATTGTATGGAGAAAAAAGGAAAGAAAAAAAGGCACACATCCAAAAAGATCTTCTGGTTGGTAAACTGAAATGCTCTGCTAGTAAATCCTCACACTGGCAGCTTTCTCTGTACAAAAAGCAGGGGATATAATAGAAAAATCCCTGTTTTCTTTCTCCCTTTTTTCCGTCTTTCAAGCAGCCAGCAGATGAACAGCAGCACAGAGGGCTGCTGCCTTTGTCTGCTCTGCCACACTGAATGTCTGCTGTGGAAGTGCAAGGGAGAAGATGAGGAGAGGATATAGGAGAGAGAGAGAGAGGGGGGGGGGGAGGGGGGGAGGGAGGGAGTGATGCAGAGAAAAAGAAGAAAAAAAGGGAATTCCGTCTATTCTATCCCTTTCTCCCCCAGCCCTGCAAGCAAACTCAACACAGTCCAGGGAAATAGAGTTTAGCTGAACTAATTCAGTCTATTAGAGCGCAGAACAGCCCATCTCTGTCTGGTCAAAACCCAAAAGGGAACCTGTGTTTGTTCATCAGTAAAAATCCCCAGCCCAGTGTAACCCAGCCCGGCAAGGCAGAGAGACTGACTGCTGACTGCAGCCAGTTTATAAGCTACTGATCCTTTTGAGCTGAGCAGAGCGGGAGCATTTGTGTGAGGAGTGTTTGAGTGTGTGTGCGTGTGTGCGTGCCCACTTGCGTGCAAGTGTGTGTGTACACAACAGAGAGGAGAAAAAAAGGGAGGTAAGAAGAAGAGAGATGGTGAGCTTGTGTAACACAGTGTGCAATAATTGTGTATACATGCATGCGCCTGAAAGGCACATGAATCTGAGGGTGCATCTCTCGATGCAGCCCACATCACTAAAAGCACCCATTAGTTATTGAATAACTCTCAGTCCAGACTCGGCATGAGAGCCCAACCTTGAAGACAGCAAATATGTGCGCATGTGAATAAATTAGCATTTTACTAATAAAGTATATGCATAGTGCACATGTGCAAGAAAACTGAAAAAGACTCTAATGCAACCAACATCATCTTGCCTCCACCAGCTTATGCCACTCCCACTCCCTTTTAAGGTTTTATTTTCTTTTATTAAATGGATGGTAGACGTGCTGGTAAATATGAAAACATTGTGTGCTGATTCTAATATGCTAACCTCAAGCATATTCGATCCTCAGCCTAGACAGCTTATCCAAATAAGAGCATAACTGCCTCTAACCAGCTTTTTGTTTTTCTACTTTCATCTATTACACCATTAGAGACGTGCCTCATATTTTATGGTACTTTTCTAATACATCCTGTTTCTTCAAGTTCCCTGTGGCACACACAAACATTTAGCTAAATTCTTCTACAGACGTAGATTTAACCTGGACCAGCAGCAACCAGGTGTCCTTCAAGCATTTCTTATAAAAGGTTATTTCATCCCAAAACAAAGAACTAAAACTGAATCATGTGAATGTATTTATAGTTTGAATGTGGCTGTTGTCTAGCATATAATCAGGTAGTATTATGTTCTAGCATTACATCCAGTATGCTACTCCCCATCAAAGCATTCCAGAGATGTAGTAACGAATAAGCGTGACAATAAAGATCCAAACGTAGTCAGGGGATATCCCTGGCTACAGTTCACATTCCTGAGATTCAGGGAAACCAGACTTACAGTGCAAACTGTACAGCGTTGGCACAGTGGTGTTTGTACCTAAATGCTGACATCAACTTTACAAGATACTCACTTGACAATGTTTGGTTGTTTTTTTGCAGGTATAATTGTATGGTCCACCTCTAAGTTAAGCACGTTAGAATGCAATCATTTGTACAACATTCAGCTGAGGCTTGTGGGAATGTCATTAGTTTTGCAGGTGTCAACCTATTGGTGGCATAACATTAAAAGTCAGTTAAGATAAGTCATCTGGGAAGCATTAATGAATGTGCCAATTTTTCACACCAAGACGAGAACATTTTAATGGATCATTCTGAAGTGGTGGCGCTGGAAAGGTAAGCCGATCAGTCATTAGGATTCTTCCTCCAGAGCCAGTGTATTTTATTTTAATTTTTTTTAATACTGTGTAGGAAAATGGTTTTTCTTATTCACATTTTGTCTGGCTTGAGTTAGGAATTATAAGTTATCATTATTAGTTGTCATAATATAAAAAAAAATGCAAGTTGGCCATGCAAACTTGATACACATTCAAAATGTTCAGGAGAGCAGATACCAATAATCATTCAAAAAATATACAACTCAAGCAACCACAAAATTACAACCTAGAGGTGACTGTGGACTGGAGACACTACACACCACATGTAGTATTTTGGTACCATCACCAGTGAGAATACTGCATATACCAGCTCCCAGTTACACACGAACAACCACTTCTAATTTTAAAAAATGTAGGTCACATCCCCCAAAGTAGCAACCGCATGGAAGAAAGTAAAATCACCAAATTGCAATACACTACCAGCCGCCTACAGCATAATACCAATTGCTTTATTCTAGCATCAACAATACAATATTCTTGTAACACAAGATTAACCATCCCACATCTCAACAAACCAAACTAGCTAAAACAACTGAGAAACAAGCTAGCAACACCGTGGATCCATTCTGAATAACCATGCAGCCATCTAACAAAACCTTAGTGGCCACTAAGAAGCAAAATAGGGCTTTGATCCCTCACCCCCCTACCTCCGGCTTGGTTTCAAAGTCAAACAAACTATTTTTGGGGTGCTTCTTGCCACACTAGCAAATCCTACTTATGGGTCGGTTGAGGCTCCTATAAAGAATGGTGGATTTAGGGGTGTTGACAGGGTATAAGAAACTCACCACATATAACAGAAGCAAATGTCCGCTACTTATGCTCGGGTCTTGTGATTTCAGGACTTTATTTCCATCAAATGATCATACTTTACAGATTCAAATTGTAGTTTTCTGAGGAACTTTCAGTTTGTGTTCATTCTTGCACCCACTTTGGACAAAAGCGGTACTGTTACACTGCTGTGCATACCCATGACAAAAGCATTAAGAAAAACTATATAAAAATAGCATTCTTTGCACTGATGTTGCATGTTTGCATGTTTGTTACATGTCACTTCATCAGAGGGAAAATAAGACCGTTTCTGAAATATCAAAAAGTTCCTCGTAGCACCTTTAAACTTGGAAGTATAAAATCCTTTTTTATGAAATAGAAAACTCTTAATTGGATAGTTTTGAAGATGTAAAGGCTGGAGCGTTTTGGAAAATTGTCCAAATGCAAGCCCCAGTCAAAGGCAGGCTGTGGCAGACAGACAATTTCAACCATGACGGCAATGGAGAGCTGTTGGCCTTCATTTGACAGCTTGCAAATAACCATAACCTTACAATAGTCAAAGGAGACGAATGCCATTCTTTGAGCAAATATTGGTTATGTTTCTCTCTCATATGATGAACATACATCATTACTGTAACACCTTGTCATCTCTTCTACTCCTCCCTTGCTCTCTTGTGCTACCTGTGTTATTGTTTGTCAGGTCTCTTTCCCATTTTTTTCTGTAGATTTTTTTTTTTTCTAACCCCACCCCCGGTGCCCATGACGTCTATGTGCATTTCCCCCTTGTTACCAGGGGCAACATGGATGGAAAAAGACATGTGGATTTGTCAAGAACTGAATGCTAGAGGAACAAAGGCAAGCAAAGGGGAGCCAATCTGCAGGGCAATAACTGTAGTATATGCAGACCCTCAGACTGACCCACACCACACAAAAACACTACAAGAGCTGCACAACACAGAGAAACTGTGCACTGAAATGCATGAGATCACATTGAAAGCACCATGTGCAACTAGCATGGCCAAACATATCAATTCTCTGAAAACTTGTTTTGTCTGCAAAGAATCAGATAGTTCCCCTACCATCATATTGGGGCGTGGCCCTGCCCATTACACCCCCCATCCAGCCAGAACAACAGCATTTTTCGATTTGACCAGTTTGTTGTTTTTAATAAATAAACTTCTTAACCTTTATTTATACAGGTAAATCCCATTGAGACCGGAGACTCTTTTGCAAGGGAGACCTGTTTTCCTTTCCCACGTTACCATTCATACACCGATAGCAGGCTAACTATCGACATTCACACGAGGCAAGGTGGGTGAAGTGTCTTGCCCAAGGACACAACAACCATGACACAGATGGCAGGGCGGGGATCGAACCTCCAACCCTTTGATCATCAGCCGACCCGCTCTACCAACTGAGCCACAGTCGCCCCAAAAACACACCCTGTAGATATTAATAAATGAAAAACATCACATTTATGGTGGAAATGTTGTCCCTTAATTATGTACAATTCAAGTATTGAGTTTCTGAATGATTTTGTGTTATTTCCCTGTAAAAATCAAGAAATTATTATTTAGTTTATCTTGCAAAGCATTATCTTATAGCCTGTGGAAAGTAACGTAAGGCATGAACTCGCTAGCTAACTTATGTAACTAGTAAGAAATGCAGACTGCGCAGAAGTATCGCTATGTTCTCACATTAAATGATACCCTCAATTCAAAGCTCATGTTATTGGCTGAAACTGAATCTTACAGACATCTTATAGGCTACAGCTAATAGATAAAAGTGAATGAATTATATCCATCCTTCCTACTCAAGGCAGCAGCAGCACCAAGTGGTCCAAATAGTATTAATATTTACTGACATGACACCAATTGAACTGAGATAGTTATTCATTATAAGCATAGGACATATGGAAAATATCAATTGTTTTATTGTTTGTAGGGAAATTATGCCACATACATAGCATAGCACAGGTAGAGCCAATTGTCATTATGTTATGTTATGTTATGTTGTTAATGTTTCTTATTCATAAGCATTAATTCGAACCATGTACCCTATCCAAACACCAAACCAACACCCAACAACTCTTAGTTGGCATTTGATTTATTAGAGGAAACACTGCTGATACTTTATCACTGGAATCAAAAACTGTGAATGAACCACATACTTTCCCCACTCTCTGTCACTGTCAGCGAGTTGACACATAAAATGCAGTCCAATCTGAGAACAAATACACAACAAGACCTAACAAATGAACATAGAGATACCTCTCTGAGAGTCTCAATAACATTATAGGCTTCACACATGTATTCTCTCACTCTATTCACTCTTAAGCCTTGTTCTTATGTACTAGCATGTATGAAACACACACACACACACCAACACACACCAGATGTATTATTTAGTTTTGTTTGTATTTACCTCCTTTGTCAAGAAAACCCTGTTTGAAAAATGAGGGGCACAATGTCCACTCAAAAAAATGCATCTAAAATGGGTTTAAATTGGAGCTCAAGCCAAATATTGTTTGAAAGACTGGATGCCTTTCTTTTGGCATCATGCCCAAAGCACAGTCGGGAGTCTGGGTTGTTAGTAGAGTTATCTGAGTGACACTTCACTATTAAACCAGTGCACTTAATTTTAAAATATGTCCAATGATGTCTAAAAGTTTACTAAGAGTTATTACACATTCCTGTTGCTATAGTTACCGATTACAGAAATGCAGTCATCTACTCTACATCACATATGAATAGGAATTAGGGAGGGGTCATATTTGAAACAGTGAGCCCTTAAATAGCTTACAAGAGGAGGACCTGAAAGCATTATATTCCAACAGACACGGCACATCCACAACCTTAATGCAGCTCTGCCTCCCTCAAGTGGACATCTTCTGCCACTGTGAGATTCAGTGACCTCAATTCTGGTTCAGGAAACAGGCACAGTGTGGTTAGAAATGGTGACAATTGTTGGTTTGTATTTTTTTTCTTCTTCTTCTTCTTGATTTTTTTTATTTATTTTTTTAACATTTATACAGAAGGAGCATTATGCAGATTAGGTCGACACTATCGGATCAAATAAGCTTCAATATTTGGGCATTACCCCAGTGATTAGCAGATCATTTATTTGAAAAAGTTACTGCAGGTAGTAAGAAGACCAATCATCTGTGTTTACTGAAATTGTTTCTTTTACAAATGTATTTAAATGTGAAATTATAGCTATCACACACTCCAATTCCCACTGACAATGTGATAACTTACAGATAGTCTTTATCATACTCAAGTAAGATGAGCATTAAACTGCCTCCAGTATTAATTTGTACATTTTACAGAGTGAGATATGATAGCAATGCACAATTCATTTTCATGAACAACACATATAAACATACAGTACAAATGATGTAATATTAGGACGAATTAACTGTATATGTTTGACCAATAGATGGCAGCATTTGTTTAGAATTTTTTCTGGGAAAAGTGACTCGTCAGAAAGATTAAAGCTCCCATATTATACACTTTTCGGTTCTATTATACACCATATTATATGGTCTTAGTGGTCCCTAATACGTTTTTCTTTAATTGTTTGCTGAAAAAAACTTTCAGATAATTTATTGTACTATGCTGATGTTCAGCTAATCTTACAATGGCCTATTTTTTAAAAAGAGCTGCAGCTCCCCTCGTAAATATACAATCTTTGAGCTCCCCCCGCCCCCTGGCCAGAAGCGAAGCCAGATACGCCTCGCCCTCTGTCTGTCAGGGCCGTGGACCAATAAGAAATAGGGGTGTGGGCTGCACAGTGGAAGCTTCTGGCTTTCCAGTTTGTGAGGTCAGAAACGAGGAGTATATTTGGGGGGAGGGGTGGGTGTTTCAGAAAGGGGGAGAGTGAGAAAAGGAGAGATTGTTATTTTTTTTAATATTTTGGCAGTCTCTAGGCACACCGTGGACCCATGGATATGTTGGAACACATTTAAAAAGTGCATTTAGCATAATATGTGACCTTTAACAGCAACAGAGACGTGAGTGTTGATACAGTTTCACCTCTGTTAGTCTTTGATATAATGGCCACTTTGTAGAAGGCTCATTTCCATCTAAGGCCATGTGCGGTAACCACACCCTCACTTTACCGAAAATCACAATGTATAAACTGCCATATTAACACAATCACACACTGCTGGTAAAGAAGCAAACCGTTTTCCTCCGTTTGAGCAGTGACATTTTTCTTTATAATTTGAACATTTAAGGAACCGTCTGTTTCAGATGACTCACAGCCTGCGGTGAAAATAGACGGCCTTGTGTATGCAAAGATGGAGCCAGTCCACTCTTCTACAAAAAATATTATAAAGAAGAAATTCTGAAAAACAAACTGGACATTGAGTGTTAATTATCAACGCCTTTCTCATGTGTTTCAGAAAGGACAGTGGTAAAACAAAATGATACAAGATGTGGCATCAAGTGAACCATGGTATTACATCACTGCTCAACACCAGAGTACACAAATAGCACAGCCTAACGAGATCAAAATCAAATGCTGGAGGGAGCAAAAGAAAACCTTCCTGTAAGGACATCATCAAAATAAAACCAATTCAAACCACACGCAGTACTGCATTAAGAGATACAGTATTCTTTCAACATTAAACGGTTCTATTCTTATTGATGAATTTGAGGTTTCTGGTTTTGTTTTTTTAAGAATACAATACAAACACAGCTTATTTAACCATCTTTGCTATTTGTTTCAATCTACCGCTCCCCCATATTCAAGTACATCTTCCTGCCAGCCTGTACAGCTGGTCTCTGTGAGGTGATCTCACGGACAGTTAGGCGGCTAGCCCAGCTGTCATGTTCAAACTCGACGGGGACTGATGGTCAAAAGTCACTGTCCCCCCTCCTGGCCTAAAAACACACAAACACATTCTGGCACATATGCAGAGATGAATTTCAATGGACTGGCTGTGGTAGATAATAGGCTGCCAATGTTTCCGTTTGAGAATTGCAGATCTAAAAATCAGACAAGGTAATTAGGTTTCTTCTGCCTGTGGGCGGCTATGGGCTATGGTTTCACAAACATCAACTGCCCTGATGCCTTTTAAAGCCAGCAACAACATCTTAACTAAGGTCCAACGCTCACATCAATGGCTCAGTTTACTGAAGGAAAAATATAACAGATTAAAAGGAAATATTCCAAAAAACAGATTTTTCTGTTACAATTAATTTGACACTATTCTGATCAGTATTCAGCACTGCAATTCTCCAAGCAGTATGAGAGAAAGCCGATGTGCCAAGACCGAATGACACAGTTAAGCTAAAAACTTCAGGGAGTTTTCAGTTATTATTGGGTTCATTGGCAAGAAAAGAAGTAATGTAGACTCTGGCCATGATCCACTAGAATACTAATACAGGAACTTTTCATTAAAAGGTGTGCATGCGAACGTGCGTGCGCTTGAATGGCAGCCTTTGTGTGTCCCTTCTGATGTTCAGTTGCAATTATTTTGTGATATGAATTTGTAAAATACATGTTTCTTTATTGAACTGCATTCTGGGATACACTCAGACGAGAGGCAGAACAGAGGGGACAGAGGAGAGCGAGGGAGGAAACCAAGAGGAGCAGCTTGCCAAGCCAGATAGGGGCTTATGGGTAGGATGAAACTGATCAAGTGTACACACAGTAAATGAAAGTGGGTGAATACAAATGACCTCAGGGATAAGGAAGAAGAGGGGTTGTGAGGGGACGAGGGGGAGAGAGGAGGATAGGATGACCGGGATAGCTCCAGGAATAGCCCATGGACACAAACATGGTGGTCCCTGAAAGGCTGAACCTGCCTGTGGACATGTCTATTTGTACGTGCTTTTTTCCTGTTGGTACACATTTATATATACATGTAATGCTGTGTATTATGACTGTTTACGTGTGCATGTGTGCGTGTGTGCGTGTGTGTGTGTGTGTGTCGGTGGGTGTGTGTGTTTGTGTCAGTGGGTGTGTCAGTGGGTGTGTGTGTGTTGTGGGTGGGGAGAGATGAAGATGGGGGTAATGGTAAATGGTAAATGGACTTGTATAGCGCTATATCTCCGTTTATCACGGACCCAAAGCGCTTTACATTGTTTTTGTACACATTCACCCAGTCACACACACATTCATACACCGATAGCAGCACGCAGGGTAGGCTTAGCACTAGGGTGCTAAGCTAACTAAGCTAACTATCAGGAGCAATTCGGGGTTCAGTGTCTTGCCCAGGGACACTTCGACATGTGGCGCGGAGACGGGGGATCGAACCTCCGACCCTGCACACCAGAGGCGAACTCCCTACCCACTTTGCCACTGCCGCCTCAAGGTACCCTAGAGGTTAGGGTCATATCTGGTACATGAATTCAGCCCACTGGTTTTGTGATGCTGGAATCCACTTAATGTCAGTGATGGGAAGTTTTACACCTCACTGGTGTTCTAAATTACAAGCAACTGCTCGTGGCACACACCCAGTCCACTCCACACACATCAACACAAGAGAAAGCATTTGAGGTCAACGCAAACAAAGGAATGACTTTTCTCATTACAAATACTCAGTTCAATTAAATTAGAGTGTATAAAAATATGGCTCATTTGATTTAGGAGGGGAATAATATGGGGGGTGGTGTTGTGATTTTCAGACATGGCTGTGGAGTGGGCATTGAAGCATGATGAAAGGAAAATGACAAAACAACCGCTGTCATGTTTCCACTGTCAAACTCGTAGTCCTCAGCCCCGATCAATATCACCTCAAGTGACTGAGGTAACTAATAAGACTTCACACCCCTCCCTCTCCGGCCACAAAAGGCTTATAACCTTTTCAAATATGCAGTAGTGGCCTTCTCCCAAGGACCTGTAAACACACATTGATGTGTAGAATTTGTGTAGTTCCCCTTTAAGAAAATTGTTAGTCAATCTGATCACATTTTCTAACGTGACCTTTCTCATAGTAGGCATTTTGACATGTCAAAGTAGGAACGGCACAGGTGTAAATAACAGAATAATGGTGGCTGAATCCCCTGTTGTTGCTTTGGTGTCAGGCCCCTGTTCATTTGCATGCTGGCTCACTGTCACACTGATGTCCTGCTGGGACACTTGAATAGAACAAATCGTTAATGTTATGATCATAATTTATGACAAGTTGAAGTATCAGCGTAGAAATGGCCAATAAATTGGCCATTTTGGAGTGGCTTGTTTAAGACATGATGGATCATCTTGATGTGTTGAGTTTGCAGTCATCTTCATTTCTCCTTCAATTTATCTTAAAATTAAATTGTTATAAATTATATTAGTTAATTCTCGTGTTTTTGTTGTTTTTTTAACCTCAGTTGTTCAGCCAGGCAGAAAACCAAATTCAGAGGGCTGTTTCCAAACTCAGAGCCAATCCATGTCGAGTTTGGTCTCATTATCCCAAAATTTAAATGAGAATTTCCACAGTACAGTGTGTGCAGTTTGACCTGGTGCATAGAACAGCGCTGAAACTCAGCTGACATTTCACCAATACACAGCCACAGTATGTTACAAAAGAAGCATAAATGTTTAATGTAAAACTGATCACAAGAGAAAACAGTGAAATGAATATCAACTTGAAAAAAGGGACAATAAAAAGATAATTAACACTTTTAATTCATTATCGTATTTTATAAGGAGGGGGGTTGCAGAGGGCAATAAGGGAAATTGGAGAAGGTGGGGTTATTAAAAAAGGGGGACCTGGTCTAAAAACAAATCAATGCAAAATGTGTACGCCTGTGCATGTTTCCTAGTATCACTAAACTAAAACATTTACATTTTAAAATCAGTGTCAAATCTAAACAGTCAAGCATTTTCTATTAAGTATCTCTTTATTTTAACAAAATGCGTAATTTGAAGATAACAAACCTTATTTGTGTGTACTTAAATATATAAGATAGGTGACTTTTTCGTGTCTTGTATGATATTTTTCATTACATTTTTGAATATGCTAAACTAATCCATAGAGAATCATATCTGATCTTTTTCTTTCGTGGACTAGGGGTATGTAAGGAAATAGAGCAAACTGACTCTCAACCAGTTTTCTATTACTTTGCTGTTTTCCATGTTTTCAGTGAGGCTAAGCTGAGGATTTACAAGACCGGTTTGGTACAGAGTCAAACCTCACACAGTTTAGCTGCCCAGTTCAGACTCCTGCTTATTAGTGCCTCTTTCTACTCCAGTACACTGACAGAGAGATACAGAGAGGAAAACCTTGAATCTCAAGCAAGCATATAAATCTTTCACACACCCACGCCAAAGGTATGACACTAGCCAAAGAAAAGCAGTTCAATCCACAGTTTCCAAGCCACACTCTGGCACAACAAAGAGCACAACAGTGGAAGACTGTGAGAACTGCTAAGTGATGGGAATAAAAGTGAGGCGAATGGGAAAATAAAAGTTCACAGCTATTTTCTTTCTGCTGATCTCATCACAGCTTAGAGAAGCTACGGCAGTTAAAGAGACCGAAGCCAATTTACTGTTATTGCCTTGGAGACTTTCTTATTTCTCATTTTTGTCACGTAAATTCACTTATAATACTTCCATACAATTTGCCTAGAGTAAATTGAAGTTCAGTTCATTTGGTAAAGACACTGTTATGATTTTGTGTTTTTATTGAAAACATAATTATCTAATGATTGAAATTCCAGAAAAAGCCACAATGCAAATTGTATCACTTCTTACTTTCCCCTCAGATTGCAACAATAAAATATAGATGAGGTTAGTATTGCCTCAATACAAGAAGAAAAGGGGTTGCGAGGTATGAGGTGAGAGACAAACCATATAAAGGAATAACTGTGATCAGGCCAGAAGGACATAGCGGAGGAGGCGGCTGTTTTTCGGACCGAGTAATCAAAATCAGAATGTTTGAAAATCTACTCTTCGAAAAATCGAATCTTCGAAAAACAGTATCCTGGCAATTCTTAAAAGCATTATTCATTAACATTTGGCATTAAACTGAACCCAAGGGCAACATATGACCCAGCCTAATAATACAAATAAAAAAGGAAAAACATAAAATCACCAAAATATCTAAACACTTGGAAAAATGATAGTAACAGGCAGACTTTCTGGACCAATTTATGTAAATTAAATGGCACAAGATCCGATTTAGCAATTTAAGTGTAGATAAGTAAGTTGTCGCAATTTATAGCATTGTTTCTTGAGGGACAGGAGTTGTACTATTAGTTTTAAGAGATACGAGGGACAGTGGCAGGTGCTGATACTGTACACAGTGTTTTTAGATCATTAATGTTCCATGTTGTTTTCTTGAGAAGAGATCTTTGTGAGGTTATGGGGTGCTGGTTTGCCATAAAAGAAACACCATGCTGAAATATTAGAAGTGGTTTAATTGTGCATTTCATTGTTGAATAAACTGTCCAATTAAAGTGTCTGTTTATAATGCACTCGGGTGTAAACAAAATGGCAATGAGCAATATACTAGAAAGCAAAGTGTGCTCCATTTTAAAGTTCATAGCTATCATCTCAGCCGTAATGCATTCCCTATTACTCTTGTGCCAGTGACTTTTTTTAATGTCCTACCCGCATGGTAATTTTTTCATTTATAGAATCTGTGCACAAACCAAAGCCAGCTATTACTATCATTAATTCAGCTGTTACGAGTCTCCATGCTCTGGAGGGCAAGAGATCATCATATTTCACCTGGGACAGAGAGATGATAAAGTATCGTAATGTTTATCTACTGCAAGATAGCGCATCCTCACCTCTTTGGGGACACTGTTGATACCATATATGATAGCATATTATATAGAGTCAGCATAGAGGTTTTGATCTTATTAAAAGCACACACAACAAGCTCACTGCGGTGATAGCTTTGTATTAGTTATCCTCACGTCACCATTCTTATTTTCTCGAAAGCAGCTGTTCTGCTCTTGGCCTTTCCACTCAGAAATAATATCTGTGCTGTAGCCTTCTCCCAGCCTCAGAGTGCAGCATCATCCACTCTGCCTCACACCCCACCCCCCAACCCTGAATGAATGTGGGAAGAGTTCTTTGTTCTCTCCACTGTGCTCCCTTTAGGTGAAAAAAAAATATTCCCAGTGCCATTTCTGCTCTGTTCAGCATCATTTAGTTGCCTTTACCTCTGCTCCAAGCAGATCGGATAGCTTTTGTAACATTATTGGCGAGCCCTCTGATATTAATGAGATGGAAGTGCGCAAATACCGCATTCTCACAACTCGTGGATGAAAGGAATGTGCAATGATTTACAGCTTGAGAAATTACGGTACACATGAAAAGGATATCTTTCAAAAGAAAATATGTGAAGACTTTTCTTTGCCTAATGACGTTCCAAGCTAACCCTGAAAAGGTTCCCGCACAACCATTTCATGGCAAAGCCTGGAGCATGCATGGGTCTTTACAAAACATATTCAGCCTGTTGCTCTGAGACTCCCTTGTCAAACTAAAGGACCACTCAAACTCTCCAAGGTAATACACTAATAAGAGCCGCCTCACTTGACCTCCTTGTCCATATTGTACTACTTAATATGCAAAGTTCTCTAGTCTTTCTCTAGAGACGTTTGAGTGCTCACTTGGAGATGCAAAAGAAGTAAAGAGAAAAAAAGTTTAGTGTTACTGTATGCTCTGTAAAACTGAATATTTTAGTTGATATTCGGATTTCTAAACGAGAATGCACTTCTACAAACTCTTTTAAAGTTACCCATACAAATTAAAGATAAGGTAGTGGGGGTAAAGATATGGAAAGATGAAAAGATGACATTTGAGTACAAAAGAGAAAAGAAGAAAGTCAGGCTGTCAGTTTGCAGTCAAGGGAAGTCGAGTGCTCACACTCGCCAATTTTCTGCCTGCACAAATTCACCCTGCTTCTTTTCTGTGCCTGTAACCGAAGAATCACTCAGGGCTCTGAGCTGCACTTTCATCTCTTCTAGAGTAACGTTATCAGGCATTTAGGTGTCTCTCACCACTTCAAATAACAACCAGATCTCTCGGTGGGCCTTCTCCCTGCCTCTCTGATGTAAAGCTTATTAGTACAGTCATGTACAGTATGTGGGGTAATGACTTATTAATGTGATTTTGCTTGTGTGAGTATTCTAAGCTAGCACACATATACTAATGTTGTTTCTGACCGATTATTTCATAACTGCATTCCCTCTACCCTTTGGTAGATTCTATTAAAACACAGAAAATCAAATTGACATGGTTCAAGTGAAAGTACAAAATGCTTCTTGACTTCCAGACAAGGAGAAAGCTCCATTGAGGAAATTTCCATATTCCAGCAAGTGCATCTGCAATAATGATTTGTCTAATTTGCTTCCCACCAGATACACTTAGAACAGTCTTAGCCTTCCTCTATCGGCCACTTAGCAGAGTTTCTGGGTACTTCTGGCTGCTGAGTGCCTTGCTCAAAAGCACACCAGCAATATATTTCTTGAGAAAAGACATTGTATTTACCGTTTACTGGTCTCCATTAAGATTGTGCCAACGTGTCTGGAATCCAAAGCAGTCACACACATGTTTGTTCTCTCAACTCTCAGCTGACTCCGAGGCTGTGCCTCCGGCCATGCTCACACATGGAAAGAAACACAAACAAGAGGAGAAATGGCAACATAAAAGATGCAGCGCCTATGTGTGTGGCACCTCCAAGAGAATATAAGCAAGTGTTTTTTAGAATGCACAGACACGGACAGTGCGGCCGAGCTGAGCAAAACAGCACAAAAGTGTTTAATGTATATTTTCAAAAAGCTGACAGAAATACATGGTTGTTCCATTATCCACTAAAAGAGTGAGGGAGAAAAGCAAATTGGCTGGCTGACTGACTGACTAAATGCCAAGGTGCTTGGCAGATGGTGAATCACCTGACTGGCAGCTTGCTCACTGGATGGATCTTTGGTTTGGAAGCTGTCTGTTGTTTCTGCTCTTTCCTCGGCGGGGGAATTGCTTATATGGCTGCCTTTCTGATAGGCTGACTGGTTGGCTTGGCCCACCTTCTGTTCTCCAAGAGGCCACAAAACACACACACACACACACACACACACACACAGAGACTTAGTCACACCCTCATTTAACCTTCTTTCTCATTTTCAAGGCCCTGTGTATATACATCCATTCTCCATGGTGTTGTTGTCATTAATGAGCACCCTTGAGATTTTGCTGTTTACTCACTTACTGTACCTTACACTCCTAGACCCCAATGCTAGTGCATACTTTGTTGATGTTTGCTATAGCTGAAACCATGCCATCTCTATACAACAACCTCCATTGTACATTTTCACCTCCCAGCCAAACCTCTACAAAGGCATTCTCTTTCCCACGTCTCTACATCGCTCTATTCATCTTTTACCATTTAACATTTGAGAATGTCACCTTGTCCCCGAGATAAGAGCTAGTACAAAGTTAAGCCACACTGGAGCTCCACCAGCACAATTACATTTCCATCAGTGTTAATGAATGGGTCTGACTATAAGCAGGATATCGCAAAAAAATATATGATGTATGTAACATGTAATAAAAGGTGACATAAGGAACAGCTCGACACATTTGGCCGCTGTTCCAGACCACAGATTGCTCCTGTTAAAGAAAAGTAACTGTAAAGACTTATTTATATTAAATGAACCAAAGTAGCCTGAGACTTCATTAATTAACTTTGGTTATGGTCTGCAGAGGTTTTTATTCTTCAAATGCCTCGTCATCCAAATACACAACCAACTTTTCAGATGAAAGTTTGATGCAATTGCGTAATTTATTTTGCTTGGAAACATACGAGATGGTGACTGATTGAAATGCGTTTATTTCATCAATAATGGCTGGAGGCAGGGGCGGATCTAGAAAAATATTCATGGGGTGGCAAGAGGGTGGCAGGAGATTTTAAGGGGTGGCAACCTGTGGCGGATGTATACAGTATGCCGATTTAATTAAAGCCATATAAATAAATATTTACTTGGGAAAGCCCCCACATTTAGATATGTTGACTAAATAACATAATACTTAATGTATTGTAGCACAAGTGAAGCCTTACATTTAAACATAAAAGGTGTCAGACAAAATGTTAAAGATTATTATTACTGGGGGCGCCTTTAGCTCAGTTGGTAAGGCGTCCCCCTCCCGGGCTGGGCCCAGCAGCAAACCGGGTTCGATTCCCACCCACGGTCGTTCTCTGCATGTCACTCCCCTCTCTGCCCCATTTCACCTCTGTCTCTCTGCACTATCAATAAAGCATAAAAATGCCCAAAAAATATCTTAAAAAAAAGATTATTATTACTGAATAATTACTGCATTACCTGCCTCACAACAAGCACCTGCACTAATATACCAGCATGGGGTTCAAAAGCTATGCAAATAGGGCTGCAATAAGTACTTAGTTAACAGTGAGTCTTTGGTATTTGTCTGTGTTAATATGAGATACTCAAATCAGATGTCAATCCTCAGTCTAACTTGAGTTTAAATATCAAATTATTCAAATACTCTAGTAATTTACATACAATACAGATAAAATCATTCATATAAATATTGTGTGGCATGTTCCTATGTTTGGTCACAAACAGTGACCTGTTAAACACACTGTAAATGGGAAGAGGTTCAGTAATGTCCAACACAGAAATAGGCCTACTGGTTATTATGAGCAATTGATAAGCACGACCTAAGACTTTAATTTAAAATAGTGTGATAAAAATTAGGAAGTATATCCTTATACAAAGGCCTATAGATACAATTAAACAAAATAATTGATGAATTTCAAGGGTGTAGGTTGTGATTAAACCTTGGTTTAGGATACTTTTTAAATGGGGGGGTCTGGGGGTGTCCCCCCAGAAATTTTTGAGCATTCATCACTTCATTTCCTGCATTCCGGTGAATTTGTTTGCATCAAGTTTATGTAAAGTAATTGACAACATTTAGGTTCCCAGTGACAAAAATAGAATAAAATAAAATGCAGTAATATCATGCATTCTGTATTGCTTTCAAATATTGATTCTCCTCTATTGTTAAAAAAAATGGTTTAGATAGTAAAACAATAAGAAGTGATTATTCACGTCTATCATTGAGAATGTAGTGGCTGGTGGTATTTTACTTGCCTGCAATCTTCAAATATTCAAAAATAACAAAGTGCAAAATGAGGTTTTAATCCTCATGTACTTCCTTTAAGCTACTAGTGACTAAGTGTGCAGTGGACAAAGGGAGGAAGAGATTGCTTTATTTTATAATTTAGCTTTTTGATTTGAGAGTGATCCTCGCTGACTTTAGACTGACTCCCGCTGTCTGCTCCGTGAGGCTCGAGCCCTTCAGCTGAGCGAACAGCTGTCCGACACGGAGATGAAAAACGAAACTTAACTATCCTGTCCTGCCTGGGCTGACTTAAGGTGGAGCAACCAAATATAAATGAATAAATATTGTACTAAACTGTAACACAAGTAATGAGTTGGAATTTGGATCAGTAGCCTACAGTAGTGCAAAATCGTCGCTCATGTGAACGTTATTGTAGTTTTTCCGAAGCATTCACGAGTTCCTAACATTATTATTAACCTCTAGGGCTAGGCATTGTCACAACACAGCAGCATAATAACTTTATAGGAAAACTACCACTACATTAGCCCTGCTCTTTTCTCATTATTGTCATTTCTTCATAGATAGACAGTTGATCAGTAATACCTGGAGAGTGTAGTCTCTCCTGTGCTGCTTGCTTCGTTAGTCTAGAGGTTTGGATCCGTCTCTCGCGCACCTTCCTTGTATTCAAAATCAGTGCCGTTGGGAGCGGTTAGGAGTCTCGGGAGTGGGTCGGGGGGATCGGGTTTGGGCAATATTACCTGGCTGCATTCACTTGCAGTCGGACATTTGAAACTCGCGCTCGTAAATGTCTCTTAACAGCCAGAAATAAATGTTTAATTGGGCGCTGCCAACTGGGGTGGCAGCAAGGCTTTTTTTAGGGTGGCAGTTGCCACCCCATGCCACCCCGGTAGATCCGCCCCTGGCTGGAGGAAATAGTAAAGAGTAATTGCACTGCTCTGTTTTGTAAGTAAAGCTTTAAAAAAAACAAGCTTCCAGTTCCACAGCTGCTTCTGATGACAACATTTAACGACTATATTCCATCGAAGATTCAATCTACATGTTTAACCGCAGCCCCCGCAGAATGTTCTTGGTGCTTTCATTTTCCAGGATTGAAAGGATCTAGAGAGGCTGCTCATTTGGGTAGACAACTCATTAGTGCAGCACACATCAGGTAAAACATCTGCAGAAGAGTAGTGAACCGTGTAACAACATTGTCAACTACTCAAGCCAGGTGCTTCGACAGGATAAACCCCAGAGGGATCACTTGAAAACAGCAAAATAGCTCACACATGACGAGACATAACTGTCAGGGATTCACTCGGGAACCTTGAAAAGTGTTTAGTGCAATTTTAAAACCTTAAGCAGATGCATGTTTTAATAATAATTTTTTTAATAACTCCTGCAAAACAATTTTGAATGTAACTTGTGTAAATTGACAAATAAAGAAACTTGACTTCAAAAGAAACTTAACTAAATAGATCAGCATAATTCCATCCTGCTCTCTGCTGTCAATTATAAAGCCAATGTAACATTTCTGAATAATTTGCAAGATGCGTTTTGTGACAATTTAAATTTCAAACAGCCAAAAGACAAGATCTAATTTTAACCTCATGTGGGGGGGAAACATTTCAATGCTTTATATGATTTTATGTAAACTTAGCAGTGGTTTTATAGTTGTATAGCTTTTGACATCCTTTGCTGTATCTTTCCACCACGGGAACCAAAGAAGAAATACAGTGATTGTGGAAAATGCTTGAAGAGTATTTATCTTGATTATACTGAATGTTTATCTAGCCAGAGTATATATGTGGACATGTTTTAATTGGGGCTGTATATTGACTTAAGAATAACTTTGTTCATTTATTACTCTATATAGAATCATACACTCAACAAAAATATAAACGCAACACTTTTGTTTTTGCTCCCATTTTTCATGAGATGGACTTATAGATCTAAAATTCATTCCAGATACACAATTGTACCATTTATCTCAAACATTGTCTAAATGTGTGATAGTGAGCACTTCTGCTTTGCTGAGATAATCCATTCCACCTCACAGGTGTGCCACATCAAGATGCTGATCTGACATCATGATTAGTGCACAGGTGTGCCTTAGACCGTCCACAATAAAAGGCCACTCTGAAATGTGCATTTTTTTGCTTTATTGGGGGTCTGGGGACTCAGAACCAGTCAGTATCTGGTGTGACCACCATTTGCCTCATGCAGTGCAACACATCTTCTTCGCATAGAGTTTATCAGATTGTCAATTGTGGCCTGTGGAATGTTGGTCCACTCCTCTTCAATGGCTGTGCGAAGTTGCTGGATATTAGTGGGAAGTGGTGCACGCTGTCGTATACACCGGTCAAGCACATCCCAAACATGCTCAATGGGTGACATGTCAGGTGAGTAACTGGGACATTTTCAGCTTCCAAGAATTGTGTACAGATCCTTGCAACATGGGGCCGTGCATTATCTTGCTGAAACGTGAGGTGATGTTCATGGATGTATGGCACAACAATGGGCCTCAGGATCTCATCACGGTATCTATAACCCCACCACCACCATGGGCCACTCGATCCACAACATTGACATCAGCAAAACTCTCACCCACATGACGCCACACACGCTGTCTGCCATCTGCCCTGAACAATGTAAACCGAGATTCATCCGTGAAGAGAACACCTCTCCAACGTGCCAGACGCCATCGAATGTGAGCATTTGCCAACTCAAATCTGTTACGGCGACGAGCTGGAGTCAGGTCAAGACCCCGATGAGGACGACGAGCATGCACTTGAGCTTCCCTGAGACGGTTTCTGACAGTTTGTGCAGAAATTGTTTGGTTATGCAAACCAATTGTTTCAGCTGCTGTCTCAGTGGCTGGTCTCAGACGATCTTGGAGGTGAACCTGCTGGATGTGGGGGTCCTGGGCTGGTGTGGCTACATGTGGTCTGTGGTTGTGAGGCCGGTTGGATGTACTGCCATATTCTCTGAAACGCCTTTGGAGACGGCTTATGGTGGAGAAATGAACATTCAATGCACAAGCAACAGATCTGGTTGACATTCCTGCTGTCAGCATGCCAATTGCACGCTCCCTCAATGCTTGTGGCATCTGTGGCATTTTGCTGTGAGACAAAACTGCACATTTCAGGGTGGCCTTTTATTGTGGACAGTCTAAGGCACACCTGTGCACTAATCATGATGTCAGATCAGCATCTTGATGTGGCCCACCTGTGAGGTGGGATGGATTATCTCAGCAAAGCAGAAGTGCTCACTATCACACATTTAGACAGATTTGTGAACAATGTTTGAGAGAAATGGTAATATTGTGTATCTGGAATGAATTTTAGATCTTTAAGTCCATCTCATGAAAAATGGGAGCAAAAACAAAAGTGTTGCGTTTATATTTTTGTTGAGTGTATGATTCTATATAGAGTAATAAATGAACAAAGTTATTCTTAAGTCAATATACAGCCCCAATTAAAACATGTCCATATATATACTCTGGCTAGATAAACATTCAGTATAATGAAGATAAATACTCTTCAAGCATTTTTCACAATCACTGTATTGAGTGTACATTAGATAACAAGTACACTTATTGACTGATGTGCTTATAGTAGTCAATAGATACCCTAAATAAACAATTGAATGTCTTGTCTCTGACGATTCTGACCAGAAAATGTAAAGGTTATAGTGATACAGATTTCCCAAGACTGTCTTTCAGTACCGTTATCTGCTGAATGCCACACGTGGAGAAAGATATCGGCCTGTTGTGTGAGGTGAACACAGCAACAGGCTCAGCCATCAATGGAACTCAGTCCATTGTGCCTGACACATATTGGAAAAAAAATTCAAGGGCTTTTTTTTTAAAGATTTTTTTTGTGGCATTTTTGCTTAATTAGACAGTTTGGAGAGATAGGACCGAGCCTCATGGGGGGGAGGGGACTGTAACCACTACACGACTACACCACGAGCACCCCTGACTAGCACAACTAGCACTAGGGCTTTTGGTAGAAGGAATAAATAATCATCTATTCAGCAAACAGTCAAACTAAAAAAATATACAGTCCCCTCCATAAGCATCGGAACAGTGAGGCCAATTCCTTTATTTTTGCTGTGGACTGGAAACATTTGGGTTTGACACCAAAATATGAATATGAGACAATAGATCAACATTTAAGCTTTCATTTCCAGGTATTTACATCTGGATCAACTGAGAAGATAGCATTTTTTGTAAAGGAACACCACATTGTTAGGTGAGCAAAAGTATTGGAACAGATAGACTTAAAGTAAATTAAAGTGAATAAGACTTAATATTTTGTTGCAAATCCTTCGCTTGTGTCAAACCCAAATGTTTCCAGTCTACAGCAAAAATAATAGATTTTGGTCTCACTGTTCCGATACTTATGGAGGGGACTGTATATCTGTTCAAATAACATGATTATGAATACCTGAGGTACTGTAAACATTTTTTTTTAAAGTACTATCAATGTAGTACATTTACTTCCTCCAAGCAGAGGATACACACGCTGTTTATTCCACTTCCCATGGACCAGTACCACATGTCTGTTCTTTTTTCTTCATCTCAGATGTACAATTTAGCAAGTGGCAATAAGAAGGGTGAAATTCAAAATGTAAGCAACAATTCACCAATAGAAACTGTATCCATTGCCAGGGCTGTCTGCATTCCTCTGACAGGGCAGTTTACAAATGTAGGCCATGACACTTATCAAGCCAGCATGGCAACCACATCTTCTCAATATCCAGAATGGTTTCGGCTCTATGAGTTTGGGAGCATTTGCTGTTGCTCAGACGTGATATTTTTCTAACAGAATCGAACAGTGCAGCCTTTGTGGCCTCAATATTCTAAATAAGCCCTGGATTTTCTCGTTTGATGGGAGGTTTGATTGTGGTGGTATGTCACCCACTTTGGTCTCTAACCTGAATATATCTCCACAATTGGATGGGCTGACATGACATTTTGTTAACAAATTCATGGTCGACAGAGGACAAATCCTACTGACGTTTGCTTTAGCCATAGAATACTTTGGTATATGACAACATACCTACAAAATGAATGACATTCCTATCAGCCTCAATCTTACTTTATGGTCTACAGAGCAGGCTAAACTAAGATAAAATCCTGAAGTCGTTGATGTAAGCATTAAGCTGCAGCCACTAGCATTGCTGACTCTAGGCATTTGTATGCATTATTTCTGAAAAAATTCAGAAAATATATAATAAATCTTTAAGAACAAGATAAGAAAAATTAATGCACACTGTTGACTCATGCAAAACTACTCACACGTCTTTATAGTTTGCGAAGTAAACATTTCACATTCAGTCAGGCACACATTCTTATTCAGTACAGCAGTAGAAGACAAATCCTCAGTTTGGCTTCAATAGATCTCAGTTATGTGGCAGCAGTGGGACAGTGGTTTATAGGCACTGTCTATTTGGAGCAGTTTAAATCTTGACTTTGTTCCGATCGAGGGAGCTTTATCCAACACCAGAGAATATTCAGCGAAAAAAAGTGGTTTTGGGGTTAAGTTACTCTTTAAATACATTTTGAAAGAAAAGGTAAAAAAACATAGTTTTTTCTTTAACAGTCTAAGTTGCCTTGCAAGAACTTCTGGAATGCTAATTGCAATCCTCAAACCGCAAGGCATTCAGCAAACCGCGCTTTCTGAACCCTCCAT
The DNA here is from genome assembly GCA_949357725.1 of Hyperoplus immaculatus. Taxonomy (NCBI): domain Eukaryota; kingdom Metazoa; phylum Chordata; class Actinopteri; order Uranoscopiformes; family Ammodytidae; genus Hyperoplus; species Hyperoplus immaculatus. Next base: position 23,735,304 of record OX442351.1, read on the forward strand.
TAAAGGAAAGATAGTAAAAATAAATCTAAACTTGAATAGTAATCCCACTACAGATTTCTCCACTTGAAAGCATGATTTTAATCCTGGTAAACCACAAAATATTTACATGTGCGACAATCAAAGTTCACCTAGAAAAATGGAATGAACAATTGGTATGTGGCTACATTAAACACATGTTTTACGGTATGAATATATTCTGGCTCATTTACTTTCAATTAGTAGCTACCACTTTAAATCATTTGGATAAACATGGAGTCTAAAGACACCATATTTCTTCACAATATTTAGGGGTAATAATATACAATTGTTTGCAATAAAATAATATAAAAAATAAAAATAATATAAAATAAAATAATATTTGCATTGCTGTCTGTCTCATACAGTATATGTCATATGGTCATTGCTACTCTCTGAAAAAGGTTGTAAAAGCTTGATGTTTTTAAACTGAGATGTATAAATCTGATGTCTCACATGTCTCACAATCAGCCCAGCTGACTGATAAGGTGTTTGTGGATGCTTGAAATGTGCGTGGTTAAATGGCATGCACATTTTCAGAGTACACACTTGAAAAAAGAAAAGAAAGTCCAGCTTGATTTTGTTCTGCACGATACGAGTGTATAGCTTAATGAAAAAGAGAGCCGCATCATGTGTTAAGGACACCAACCTTGAAGCAACACTATGTAAGGCTTCCACTTAAATAAACCAGTTTCAAAGTGTGTCTAAAATTCCAATACGTTTAAACATGGAGAATGGCGTCTGTCCCATTCTCACACAACACCCCGGTTGCCTGCTTTCAGCACTATGTGATTCGTACTAGTGTGTGCTGCTCTACAGCATTAGCAGTGTTAGCTCACACAACAGCCTTTAGTGACATAGCAGCCAGATAGAGCATGTCTCTGTACAATTTCAACCAATGGTTTATGCTAAGATGCTGAGAGACACAAGAGGACGGTAACAGATGACCCGAGAAAGAAAAACAGAGAAAATTACAGAGCAACTATAATATTTTATATACAGTCTAAGGACACATACGTCACGTTTACTGGTTACCGAAAGTCATGTAATCCAAGTTATGTCTAAGGCTTTCATACAAATAAATAAATCAATCAATCAGTCCATTGTATGCCAAGAAGTGTCTCTTTCTGGTTGATTTTCCTCTTATCTTTATAAGTTTGGAGTCTTACAAACCAATATTTACTGATGTTAGATACATTAGATATCTCGATAAACTAGTAAGGAAACATTGATCAGACAGATCCTTGAATGGCGTTGCGTACCCAGTGTGTTTTAGAAGGTTTTTCTTTATATGGTAGGTACAATGTAGAAAGTCTTTTGGAACAGGAAAATGGCCAACTTCAGTGTATATAGTGTAAGAGATGGGAGTGATTCAATATGATGGAAAGACCTGCAGTTTCATTAAATAGTGACTCAGGGGAAATATGCTAGAGAGCATACCTCACTCATAATGACACACAAGCTGTATTTCACCTGTTTACTGTACAGCTCAAAACTTTAAAGTTAGTCTTTCTAATTACAGTGCACGGTGGGTAAGTGCTCCAATAAAGCAGATGTGTGTAGTAAATGCACCACATTAGATATCAATTATTATTCTCTCTCTCTCACACACACACACACACACACACACACACACACACACACACACACACACACACACACACACACACACACACACACACACACTGCCCATTTGCAGCTAATGCAAGTCCTGACAGTGATAAATGGAGCGGGCGAAGAGAAGCCAAATGGGTTATGATAATGCTGAGATGTCAGTCCAGTGCACTGTATGGGGCTGGCGTGGTTTCAGAGTGTCAGGTGAGCCTGAAACCACCTGGCTGGGAAGTTTGCCTCTGAGAAAACACAATGAAGAATGACAATGCGATCAACCTCCTTTCACAACCTTAAGTAAAAGCATGAGTGTGGCAAACTCAAAAGGGGTGACTCATTGTGATGACCTTTCAAGTTATATTACCCTGCACGTTTAGGAATATATCTAAGTAATAGCATTGTGATTTTGTGCTTTCAACCAGCCATGATCATAGCAAAAAACTACTGATTTGTTCTAATCATCTTGAATTTACTCTTTGACTTTACAGAATATTAACTACGTAAGCAGCCGGGAAAGTAAAGTTGTGTCTTGAATGACAGAATGTAAACAAACACTGCAAAAAGTATATGAACCACACACACACACACACACACACACACCACACACAATCAGCACACATTTCCAAACCCTGCAGCATTTGGAATGTGAATTGCACACAGGCAGATAGGGCATTCCAGTGGGAATAGAGGGATGTGTGGCACAGCCGTTCAGGGCTCAAAATGTGCGCTGCAGACACATAATTTTTTCTTTGTTTTTTGTAATCGCTGCTGGATCTAGAAAAATACATCAGGTGTAACAGGCTACATCAATTTTCCTATCCATGAAACTTGAATTTCCATACAAACAAGAAACGTGTGCAAAACACCAGACCAGCATCAGACACATTTGTATTTTAGAGTGTATAAAAAGAATAAAATAGGCCTACTTCAATTTTCCAGCAAGATTTTTTCATCTTTCGTTTCAAAAAGCTGTCAAAATAAACCAGTGTGATTACCAATGTCTGGTAATCTTTCAACTCTAGCTTCAATACAAATAATAAATGTTTTAAAGTTAACAGGTGCATAACTCGCATCATATGCATCTTTTCCCTTTCATAGTAGTTTACTGCTTTGTGTGCTTCATATTTAAGAGGTAGAAGAGATTCGGCTACTCGTTTTTTCTCCATGATATAAACGGTATGGCCAAATCGCTATCTGTAGATATATTTCTACCTTCGCTTAGGTACACTTTTATATCGTGCTATACTCACATCATGGGGCTGTGAGACTTTTCCTTCCTTCCTTCTTGCTCAAAACCCACTGCCAGGCAAACTTTTGTTGACATGAATCTTGACTGAATGCTAATCAAGTCTATAATCTGTAATCCTAATGCCGAGGAAGAAAGCTATCCCACAAATTAAAAGGGACTGTATAGTTTATTGTAAAGAGTCAAAGTCAGGTTAACATGTTGTGTTGGTCACCAAAACACATTGTGTGTATCCTTGAATCTGAGTATTTATACAGATGGTGAATGACACGCTGAACAAATACTGTAAACATTGCAGGGGGAAACTGTTTGTGTAGAAGCTTTCCAGAACTAGGCCATAAGAAGCATTTTGAGAAAGATGCACGGCTAAACGTATGAGTAAAAACAGATCTACAGCATCAGGGAAAAATAAAGACTTTTTAGTTTTGCTTTTACAAAAACATGTATACCAGACAACATTTATAAAATAATAATGCTGTGAAAATGTCCTTGATATGGTACCAAAGTTTTGGAAAAATCAGGTACGTAGCTCACAATCATTATAAATTGTAAAATCCAGCAAAGCCAGGAAGCCATATCCAACTTGTGATAATTATGTCACCGAAGGATTGCTACACAATCTGAAGATTTGTACTTAGTGTAGTGGGAGCCCACAAGACCGGGCTCTCTATTCCTCCCTATGGGTCTTCTTCAAAATCCATCCCCTGTTAATAAGAAAAAGGGACTGGGCCCATTTAATAGAAAATATAATCCCCAATACTGACATGAATATGAGTCAGGATACATTGTCTTAAAACTGGTACTCCACCTAAAATCTTTTCAATATCAAATAAACGCATACCCATACTGGGTATGCTACCCAGTAGGTGTGTTAGTAAGCAGTAAATAATAACTGCATTCTCCATACGGAGCTTGACATGCTGAACTTGAATTCATGTCAGTTGCAGTGGGTCAGGGAAAAAATAGAAACTGTTCAAACAACTCCTGGGTGGGTGGGTGAAGTGTCTTGCCCAAGGACACAACAACCATGACACAAGTGGCAGGGCGGGAATCGAACCTACAACCCTTTGATCATCAGCCGACCCGCTCTACCACCTGAGCCACTGTCGCCCCATTTTATATTAGGGCACGGGCAATCTCCTCTCAATCAAGTGGATTATCTCTATTGTACCTTTCCTGTACTGAAGAACATAGTTGTCTTGTTATGTACTTCTATGTATTGTACTGCTACGAATGTAATGATTGATTGATATTTAATGTATGGGTTTTTGTTGCAGATGTTGTCAGCACTTTTTTACCCAAAACAAATTTCCTCTGGTACAATGAGGTATATCTTATCTTATCCTAACACTGATGTAAAGCTAGAAGAAGGCTGCAATTCAAGCTCTGGGGATGCAACCCTGTAGGGTTTCTTTCATGTTTCTTGACCAGAGAAGGCTGGATGTGATGTGAAGTGTATGTGGCAGGCAGGTCTTTAAATGAGAGCTGACAGACGCGGCAGAAGACATCTGGTCCCAAGAGGCCAAGCATTCAGGCCGTATATGCTAAAAGAGGAAGGGGAATCAATAGACATAAACAGCATGTATGAGAGCAAAAGAGACAAAGAGAAAAATACCATAGGAAAGCTGGAAGGACAAGATGAAAACAGAGCAGTAACTGTATGTGAGTATGTGCACACACCCGTGTTGTTATTTTTGAGCGTGACTGTGTTTGCGTCAGTAAATCAGGAGGTGAAGAAAAAATGCCTCAAGAGAACATAGTGATTGAAAGAGAAAAAAGGGGAATTGGCAGTCGGAAAAAAAGAATAGAATAATCAAAAGCTGAGGGAAGTAATCAGAGAAATCAAGCACCATGCATGGCGCATTTAGAGCCCTGCATGACTGACAGCTCCCACGACAGCCCCCTTCAATACAGTTTGAACACTGATCATTTTCATGGAACTGACTGTCAGGATGGTTATCTCCTGTGAATATCTCCAAGTAGATGTTATCCAATAATGTTGCCACCCTTCTATCTGTTGCAACCTAACTGCTATATTACAGTCATTGGGTGAGATCCTGTCATATCATTGTGATATCACTGGATGTGCGGAAAGGTGTTGCTCCCCAATGTTGTCTACTTGATCAGCATGCCATTGAGTATTAAGTATGATTTCTGATTGGTCAAAGTTAACATGAGCTGTACACTTTGACCTATCAGAGCGAGGCTCCGATTGTCTGTTCTTATTGGCTGTTGGCACTGTCCATTTACTTTGGCACGACTTTGTTGGTGTAGAGCGTGTCAGGGAGGGACCATAGGACAGGGACCAAAGAGAACAAGTGGAGCTGTTGATGTATTTGAATTCGAATCTCTATCCCAACTGTAATTTTCTCCCCAAATCCTCCACCCCAGCTTTAAGCATATTAATCTGCAACAGACAATTTTTTTTTAAGTCTCACTCCTGCCCAATCCCAATGATAAGCAATCCCACTGCCACCCGCTTTAAGGGAGAGCCTGATCACCACCACTTAAACTTCCTAGGAGGAACTTGTAAATGTTAATTAAATGGTCTAATATTTTCTCTGATGATCATAAACGAGGCCGTCGGCTAAAACAAGGATATTTTTATAAAGTTTTTATTTATGCATTTGCCTAACACCGTTTGCATTTTACATGCTTCCACTCATGCAAATATTAAGTCATTTTAGCAAGATATCTCTTTCATTATCAAGTAGACGATAATCAGTCCTACATTTCGTTTGAAACTTAAAATGTCTCAAACTACGGAATTCTCTTAGCTCCAAAAAAGATTGAATGGTAAAAAAAAACAATTCTACTAATAAAACACAAGTTCTCATTTATGCCACTGATGATGTTGTCCCCAAGGAAATGGATATGCTTGGCTCTTATTAACGTATGCTGGTAAACCTATAGTCCTTATCTGGGCATATCTAATGGCAGGGCTTTGAGTCTGGACCGACATGTAAATAGCTTGGTTTGCTCCTGTTTTCACCAGTTGAGAAACATTGTCAAACACCAGGATGGAGATGATTATACTACATGCCTTTATTTCATCCAAGCTTGATTATAGTTATTCACTTTCCTCTATTTATAGCAAAAAAAACAATTGGTCCAGAATGCTGCTGCTGCTGTCAAGTTCCTGACAAAGTGTTTCAAAAGGTCCCACGCTACTCCAATCGTAAAGTCTTTACACTAGTTTCTCTGTGTTTCTTGTGTGTTTTTGGCATTTATTGTCTTAAGCTCTTTCACTTATTATTTTTTGTTTTAAAGATGATCTTTTGCATTCTCAAGCTTTATTTGATAATAGGGAGAGAAACAGAGTTGAAATGGGGAGACAGAGAGGGGGGATGACATGCAGTAAAGGTCCACGGGTCGGATTTGAACCTGCGACCACTGCGAAAAAGACTCAGTCCACATGGTATGCTCTCTACCCACTACACCAACGCAGAGGCCTGCTTGTTTGTTTTTTGATGTACTTTGTGACGCCTGCTCTTGAAAAATTAAATATATAATCAACAATTATTATTAATCATTTTACATAGTCTGGCATCACAACAAAGCAACTTTGATGGATATTAAAGATGATGCGATTAGTGGAGTTCTGCAATACCCTTTTCCTTATAAAGTGTTATTGATGCTGACAAGTAATTACTGTTTACGTAGTTGTCTCCGCAGCTTTAAAAAAGATATCTTGAGAGAAATACACAATAATTAATATGTCCTTATTTTTTTTCTCTCATAGCAGAGCCTAGACCAGAGCAGTCACTAGACCAGCCAGAGTCTTTATCATCCAGCTGAGTGTAATTTGATTAGTACAGCACAGCAGCTCACAAGAGCTCAGGGAATCACCCAGCATCAAGCAGGCAGTCTAGAGAGGATTTGGCTTGTAGCCCTTTACAAGGCTGTCCTTCGAAAATGAATTCATGAATTTTATTAGCCTAGCAGATGATCAGTGAGGAAAACGGACCCATGGGGGAGCTATGGAAAACAAATATATGTTCTGGGTGGTTAAATTAAATGACCAATCTTCGCTTCAAACAAGCTGTGTTTCTATTCGAAATATGACCGTAATAATACACCAATTTCATGGAGCAGCAACACTTTCCTAGAGCCAGTAACAGACATTGGCCTATGACTCCTGCTGGACATTGTTATGTTTTCACATTGGACAAACATGTTCCTTAAGAATGTTGTCTTAAAGCAGTGCTCAACAACAACAGCATTAAGCGTTCATTCTTCCAGTGGAGTAATCAGTATTTATTTTACCCACAACTTACTCTAACAAAATGTCCCTTTTTCCTTTGTATGCAGATATGAAAATAGCTGTATTATGGATTAATCTCAAAGAATTGCCTGTGTCGACTTCAAATCGAATATCTGCTGCAACCTTTTTTGTTCCAACACTGAAATAATAAGAAATCGATTAGAAAATGATATGTTATCACTGCCTGTTCCTCAAAAGAGCATCAAGGGCAGCTATGATGGCTAACCAGTTCCACATGAAGTACTCTTTTATAGATTGCAGGGTTCAACATAACTTTTTTTTCCGACTGGCCCGGCGGGCCAGTGGATCCGAGTTTTACTGGATATGCACACAGTTTTTTTTTTTTTTTTTTTTTGTGTCAATAATTATAAAACAGTATAGAAGTTCCCTTTTAGATTTGGTTATTTTTCTTTTAGTTAATGATATAAAATATTGATATTGCTCATACACATAATATAAAACCAGGCAAACATATTGAATTTCAAGCTTACAACTGAAAGTATGTGAAAGGAGTGGGCCAGTATTTCAAAGTCCAGTAGTTTGATGAGTGTTTTTATTCTTGAATTTGGGCAGTTTAATGAATAGTTCACCTGTTATAAGAGGTGTGGTAGGCAGTGTTTATCACTTTCTCCATATGCAGTGGGGATGTTTTCCACTCGAGCTCAAGTCGACTTTAAAAATAGAAATACGAAAATCAGGGGGTTATACCCTTTTTCTTTTATGTGAGATGTCACTGTATGCGAGTTCAAGTCTGGTCGTGAGCGCGCTGCAGGAGCGTCACTTCTGCATGAAGTGTCAGCTTCACATAAGCAGTGCAAAATATGCAGCATAAGTTAAACGCTCGTCTAAGACTATGATGTTAAATCACCTTAGAAACACACAATGCCTAGTGCGAGCGAAGCAGCGTTTCACCGTGAAATTTCGCCAGTGAGCCGCCGCGCGGAAGAACTCCGTGGTTTGACTACTAAAATAATAACCGGGGATATTCTCCCCGTTAGCGATGTCAATGGGGAAGGCTTCCGCGATCTGATCTTGAGCCAAACACAGAGCCATGTCGCAAACAAACTGCGCGACTATAGGAACTGTACAGTGATCCGCCTCCCCCCGTTAGTTTCTGTCTACAGCCAACACAATTAAGGTGGCAACACACTGCACACCGCCGCGCAGCGAGTTTACATAGAAAGTCAATGTATTTCGAGCGCCGCCGCGCGAATGGGCGGCCGGCGGCGAGCGGTTCACGCGGCGCGCCGCAGGAGTTGGAATTATTGAACTTTCCGCCGCCGGCCGCGCCGCGGTAGCCAATCAGCGTTGAGCTCCTCCCGACGTCACTCACTTCGGGACGACGGACAGAGGAAATTAAGATGGATGAAAACATAATAGTCACAGTTTACTCCCATAAGTTCTGTGAATAGCCTGTGTCTGTTGCCTGCTGTGTGCAGCTATCAGTTTTGCTTTATGAACCAAGTTAGCACCGGTTAGCTTGGGTAAAGCACCATCAGCACAGCAGACATGGTGCTCTCAGCACCGGTTAGCACCAGCACCAGCATGTCCCCAGAGTAGGAGAAGGCTACTCTGGTCGGGCGGCCGGCGGCGGACACAATATGACCCAATACCTGCCGCCGCGCGGAGTGCAGTGTGTTCGTACCTTTACAATCACCTGAGATGCATTCACAGCGGTTAAATAAAGCCTCTCATTTGTATTACCATTAGTGCTTTGATGCAACTACTTAAACATTACGGCGGCAGCTAAAGGAAGAGCGCAGTTTTCACCTCAACCTCTGCTTTGGGAAGAAAAAAAAGGGGGCAAAGTAAGTTGATTGATTTGTTGACTCGCGATCTTAATAAGTCGTTCACATCCCTAATATTGAGTTGACTCTCGGTATTGTCCCGCTCGCGGAGCGGATCGGAGGGTAGGCCAACAGCTCTGCCAAGGGAGCGAGAGTGTGCCCGCTTGTTGCTCCGCCTGTCAAAACGCCCACGCATAGTGTGTCCACTGGCCTTTCATTAAAGAGGACCTATTATGCTACTTTTCTGGTCTTAATTTCTTGTTTTACACTGCTATAGAGCAACCTGACACGAATCACATCACAAAAAACTATGTAGATTTTCGGGAAGCTCTTTCTCTTATTTTGGCGATCCAGCACATCCTGTCAACACTTGAGTGTGTGTGCTTCGGCTCCCTCCGCCTGTGCTTCGGCCATCTCCGCTCCCCTCCCCCCCTCCTGCAAACCCCACTCCGTTGTGATTGGTTACCTTCCTTCCGGAACACTTTCAGTGGCGGGAAGCGCGAGCATGGACCTATAAGGGCGCGAGGCAGACGCGAGGCAGACGCGAACAGGGAAGTGACAGCATTACCATACATGGAAACATCCGCGTGGAGACGTCACAAAGTTTTATGCGACGTAACAAATTATGAAAGGGTAGACCGCTTTGAACACGTGACTTCTCGACTGGCTAGAATAGTGTTTAGTGCTCTGCACAGACACCCCAGACGGTCAGCAGGGAATATGTCGAAATGCATGTAAGTCATTATTTGATAATTTAGTATGGTTAAGCATGACTATGAATCATCATAACAACGTTTATAGGTCATAAAAGTCAAAAAGCATCATAGGTCCTCTTTAAAAAATATATGATATATTATGTATATTATAATGAGTCTTAAAAAAACACTGCTTTCATTACGACTCTCAGCACGCATTTCAGTGAACCATGGTGTAGTCTACAAAAAGACACTGATCTGTGATTGGCCGGGCCAGTGACTGGCCAATCAACTTGCCCTGCATATGATTTTACTGGCCCCGGGCCAGCGGGCCATTGGTTATGTCGAACCCTGGATTGCTGTCTGTGCATTAAGCTTGGCTAGGAAGTCAGCTTATCCATTCTCTACTCTTTAGAAATTGTGTTTTTAGCTGAAATAACGTTTGAGTTACAAAGAAGAAAAGTATTTATCCCCTCATTTGATATAATTGTAAATATATATATGTATACTTTCAGAATATATCTGTTGGCTTGCACTACTTTACCTGCGAATCAACTCAAGCAGATCTGATCATTTGGCTTTCTCCTAAGGGACTGTGGCTTTATCCCATGTTTGACAGACTCGGTTTTCCACTTCAATATGTCTCTCTATCAGCTAATTCCCATTGCACATGCTCATATTTCAAAGCCCATTTAAGTCAACGAACCGGTCTCACGAACATACTCAATACGCTTTCCTTTTCCCGCTGAATGAACAGGTCAATAAAACCCAGATAAAAGGGCTGACATTCACATAATTATCAGCTCTGGCTGCATTACACGCTGTGCGATTCTAAAATACAGAATAAAATCTCACAAGATGTTTGATGCTGGTCTCTGCTAATGGGAAGTTTAGTAGCATGTCCGCTATTTGTTCGTTAGCATGCTATTTGTTCGTTAGCATGTTCCAGAAATCTTTCATAATGCCTTGGAGTAAAGCCATACAGTACATATATACTATTAGTGATGGTGGTTCTGTAGCAGCCTATGCTGTAGGACTGTGATTATAGCCGTGATATGGGTTAAATATAGACACATATAGCAGTTCTTGCCTTTCTCACTTACACCCCTGGGGATATTACTATATAGACAGGGTGTATGCCTTATACTGGCTAAAATACTCACTCTGGCAGTGACAGCCACAGAAGGAGCAGAACTGTCTGGAGAAAAAAATCAACGACTGCTAAATACAGCGTGAAGTGACAGGGCAGGGTTAGGTTTTCCAATCTGCCAAGGGGAAAAAATGTCCAGATGGAGAACCTTCCATTCCTTTCCCTCCATACTTAGGAGGTTTCATTTTTTCTTGTCGTTTCCTTTTTTTCACCGGCAAATCTTTAATGGGAATTTTGACAGAGGAGAGAAATCATCAACCTCCTTCCTGACTGACAGTCCCCTGCAGCGCTCCCATGGCAGGGTCAGGCAGGGCCGTATGGAAGGAGGAATAGGAGAAATGCCAGCTCCTCATCAAAAGATGCTCCAGATTCTTGTAGAGGTCTTGAAGAGGGCCTTGAGCAGCGTCACTGGCCACGCGTAGATTGTGACACATTTGGGTGATGTGTTTAACCTTGGGGCTGCTGGACCTTGCGCCAAAACCAGCCACTCAGCCACAAACAGCAACATCAACAATCCTCTGGGCGGAGGAGGATTTGCTGTCTCTCTCTATACACAAGATTGATATCAAGTGCATGTGTTGAGCAACTACCCGCCTCTTCATATTAGTTGTCTACAGGGACACAGCCTCGGAAGTTTTTTATTTCTGTCTGCTATAATCAAGAAAGTCGTCTTGTCTTTCTGACTTGCAGCAACAAACTTGGATGCTCAGTTTTTTCATGTGACCTGCTGCTGCCTTTAATTGGAAAAGTCGATGAAGTGCATTTCAATGTAATACACACATGGATTGCACACCACCTCTGTGTCAGCTTATCTGTAAAGTGTGACTATACTGAGTAACGATATTATTATTCTTATAAAGGTCGCCATCTTCCTTTAGATTAGCTGCATGTTTACAAAGGCTGTTAAAAGGCTTTTAAAATCAATGCAAGATATTAGGGATGGGGCCTATCCGATCCAGTATCGGTATCGGCTCCGATATGGGCGAAATCTACGGTTCAGATATCGGACTGACAGCTCCGATATAAAATCCGATAAAAAAAAAATAAAAAAAAAAAAATTAATTTTTTAATTTTTTTTTTATTTATTTTTTATAAACTATGAAAGAGCGAAAGCCCCGCGCGAGCAGATGCCGACGTTCGGTGGAGGGAGATAGGATTTGAATACTCGTTCTAAAAAAACACCAAAGTCTGAGTTTCTTACTTTTCCCCTTGGAAGCGAACACAGCTGTTGTTCCGTTCCAAATCAGCTGTGCCATCGTAGTTTATTAATCCATCCTGGAACATGCATTTTCGGGGATTTATAAATCCATACAAAAGATCCAATATTGATAGTCTTTTGTGTCCATATTATATCCATTATTGACCGCGTATTCCTATGATGCAAGGCAGTCACTGTTGATTGGCAATAGCAGTGCTGCATATGGAATGAAAACAAACAGCTAAGCTAAGCTAACGTTAGCATTTTCGCCGAGCACTGCTTTCCCTTCCGAGATCCTGCTAATGTTGTGGTATAAGTTAAGGGAAACACATATGCTGATATTCTTCCTCCCTCTCTGTATTCCTACTGCGCTTGGTGCCGCTTTTACTTTGCCTCGCTCTGACAATGTCACGTAGCCAACAGCTGGTGTATCACCGATTGCTCTTGGTGGCCAACTAGGTCAAAGTTCAAATAATTTGATAATTTACTTTAAATGAGCATTAAATTTATATTTTAACAATTGTTGTATATATAACGTGTATATCTGAGTAGTAATATTTGCTGACAACATATATTGCAGTTTAAGCTACCTGTGCAAAAAAAAACATCATAAAATATATATATAAAATATATATATTTGGAATACTGAATTGAGCTTCGAATACAAACTTAAACAAGTTTTTGGATATTCGAATTATTCGGCCCGGCCCGAATGCATTCGTGTATTTCTTGCTCTTTTAAATAAGAATTGCTTAAGCCTTCCTAGCCTTACACATAAAGTCACCACAAACAAAGAATTGTATAATAATTATGATATCGTATCGGACAGTATCGGTATCGGCCGATATCCAAAACCCAGATATCGGAATCGGATCGGAACTAAAAATAGTGGATCGGTGCATCCCTACAAGATATGCAATAAAAGCCAAGAGGACAAACTCACTGGTGTTTAGACAATAGTCAAAAAGGCAATATACTAAGCTTGTTGTTGCCATGAACCAAATGAAATAACTTGTAATAATAATTTGTCTGTGCCAGTGTGCTATTAGAAGGTTTAAGTGTCATGTAATTTACACATTTGAACTGCCGCTGTCTTTCTTTGACACAACAGCTGCTGTTCTGCTTGTCTTGCAATATGCTGTGCGTCACATTATCACCTCCGTTGTTACTGCAAACAATGCGCCATGAAAAGGACTGTATATTGTGATTGCCACCCCTAATAAAAAGGTGTGTTCCTCTAATGATGTCCAGAACAGATGGAAACCCTTAAGAGGCACACTGGCATGCAACCCAATGGACGAACAGAAACAAAAAACAATCTACAAATAGTTGTGTGCTGACATGTTGTGGTCAAGGGCATAATTTGATTTGGCCTTATAGTGTGTATGTGCTGGAGTGCAATGTGCCTCTTAAACAACAAACCTTCTGTCTAAAATTCAATTTGTTTCAGCTCATTTGTGAATAATTACCCTCCTGAAGCAGATGTCAAAAGATTGAGTGATCTTCGATGCAGTTGAATTGCATGAACATTTCCTATTAAATATAATAATGATAATAATTACAATGCAGCATTCTAACATCACATGGGTGTTTTAGCCCAGCACAACACTTTACAATGTCACTTCCATCTGTGCTGTCATCACTCCCTTCCCTCTCTCCTCCGTGTGACTGTTTTGCAACTGTGCAACAGGGACCACTCTGCCTGTCGGCTATAGACAAGCCAGTAGGCTTTTCTATAGTGGACAAATAACAAAAAACTCATATCTGAAGCAATGTATTTAATTTTTTTTACAAAATGAAGAAAGAAAGGAAACAGTGAACTTGCTTGGGAGAAACATACATCCTTAACAGTCACTTAAGCCAGGCAGCTGAGGTGACCTTCTCAGATTTCATTTCAGTTGGTCTTTTTTTTTTCTTTTTTCCTCCCTCCTTCCCAGAACAAGTGAGTAATTAGAGCAGAAACATTTCCCCAACACACCCGGGCTGTCTGAGTGCAGAGCTGCTTTTTGTATCTATCTTTACATAGCCAAGACTTCACTTAAACAGCAAACATTACATTACATCCTCAAACACAAGCTACTCTGGTATAATAATGTGCAAGCAAAAAGACCCAGCACTTTCTCAGAAACGAGCGATTCAGATTCATGTGCATGTTATTTCAGAGAATGTGGTCGCTGTGAATTAGAGGTGAGGTAAATCCCCTCTCTACCAGAGAGTAGTTCCAGTTACACACATGAAAAAGGATGATACTCTGATCCTCAAGCTAATGGGGGAGTAATCCCTTAAGATCAATAAACACATATCGTAAAGGACACAATGTGGCTTCTGCCTGCATGTGTTGTATTCAGGGAAAAGGGCATATGAATGTTGCCAGTGAGCTGCCTTTAGTCAACGCCTACCTTTCATTTCCATCAGTATATTATGTCATTCTACACCGAATCCACCATCACTGCCTGCCAAGTGTGCCATATATAGCCTGACTAACAGATATGAGCATACTCGTAAAATCCTGTGATACCTAAACCACTCACTTAAGTTAACCCTTCTGACTTTAACCTTTGTTTGGACAGATTTACGCATCCTTGAGGATACATCTTTCTGAGCTATTTCACACAAAAGCGCCAGTGACCTCCCTTAAAAATATTGGGAAAAAAATGATAAGTTGTGGAAAAGGTATGAAGAGAAACATAAAGCTCTACATTCTAATGGTGATATATATTTTTTCAATCTCTTTTCTTGTTTCCCTATTTCGCTACCGACCGACTTTATCCATCCTTCCTTTGCCATTAACAATTGGCGGGGATAAGAACTACTTTCGACAGTTTAAAACAAAAAGTGATGTTAAGCAAATATCAAGTATATAGGCCGAGCAAAAATGTCATCTAACGTCCTCAAAGTTAAGTACTAAAAACGAGCCAAAATACTTATCCGCTCTCTCGCATCAGGCAGGCAGGCACACGCACACACACATACACACACACAACGCCCATCTTCACCGAGGGATATTAGAAAGACAACACAACGATGAAAGGTTTTGTCCCCGTGGAACCTACCGTCGAAGACCTTGAAACGATGACGGCCACGACATCCTAGATTTCTTCAGCCCAGGTCGGTGCCCCGTGTCCACCGCGTAAGTCCGGTCCATGTTCCTCGGCTTGAGGTATCTCTCGGTGTCAGAAAAGCCCCTTTGTCTCACTCGTTCGTTCTTGCGCACAACCAGCGCGTGGTGGTGGTGGAGGAGCGGAGAGAGCGCTGGCTGATGAGACTGCTGCCTCCACAGATGTTTGGGCGCCTTCGCACTCACGCCGGTTCCGCCGCCGCCGGTGACCAGAGACGCCGACCCCACTGTCCCGCAGGCAGGGTCCATCCTCCTCGCCACGTTTTGGATGCCAATTACAGATAGGCTATGTATATTTTCGGAAAATTAAAAACACTTCTAGAGCATTCGATTTGAATGACCCGAGTAAAGGGATTTTTCCCCCAGGATAAAAAATAAAATTAGTTAAATTAAGAAAAAGCCCCGAAGGCTAAATTATAATCCTCGAAGTAGCTTTATTGAGAACAACTTGTTATTTTTCTCGCGCTTCACGTCCAATTTTGATCTCACGTAGGCTGCAAGTTTAAATCCACAAACTTTATCCTCACTGCCCTGCGGAAACACACTGGATATTGCAAAAAAAAATGAACCCATTTAGGCATCACGACGTAAACCTCAATGACAGCAGGGTTTGGAAGAGGGGGGAAAGTGTCCACGAATGAGGCTACGATGAGAAACTCTCAATTGAGTCCGCTTTCCAAGTGCACCCCGTTTCCTTCGTGCACTCCCATTTCAGCAAGGTGCCTTTGTTGCTGCGACTGTGCGAGATGTTCAGTGCAGGACACTCCACACACGGGCGCGATAGGTTTCTCCTCGATATCAAGAAAACTTCTGCAAACCCCCGCAGCTGTAGTCCACTTGACGGACGGTCCACGCGTAAGTCCATCCAGACATGACAACAACACAACACTGTCGTCCCCCTTCTTCTCTAGTGCCCTGCAGGAACAAGCGCCGACGGATAGGTAACGTGATAATACATTTAACATGAGGGACCCACCCAGCGCACCTCCCATGAAAGTCTCCGTGAGTGAAACGCAGGAGGCGGGAGTGATGAGTCAGGCCAAATCAATAAAGCGACACACGAGCAGCTCATTGATCCAGTAGGTATAGTCCAGATGAGATTTGGGTATTTGGTAGTGCTGTTGAAGTGGACATACACTGGGGAAGAATTGACTGAATAGATTAGGCCTACTTTGTGTAACAGAAGTCGTAAAACACCCTGTGAGTAAAATAAGCTCACCTTCACAGAGTAATTCGTTTAACTGTGGGTCATTGTGATGTCAGTGCAGTGGCAGAAGTGCAAACATCCAGCCACCTTGCTAAATATCTCCCTCCTCTGCTCTGTTTGTTTGTCCTCATTCCCCAGGGAAGGGGATTTCAGGGAAGGCTGCTTTCATTCCTTCCTCTCCCTATACCACCATTTCAGCTCAAGCCCATACTCTAGAAAGTCACTGAGTGGGGAATGCAATCTCCCCTGCTTTAATAGTAGAAACCGTATTGAGAAAGAAATAAGGTGACTAAAAACAGAATTGGCAGGTAAGTGTAATAGTGGCGGGATGTCACAGAGCAAAGAGAATAGGTGCACATGCGTGCCACACATGCACAAATGAGCAGCATGTGCATTGACTCTGGGTTGGTTCACCCTTACCAGCTGGAGATAACCCAACTCCCTGCTGGGACACACCGATACAGCACATGCAGCAAAACTAAAAAGTGCTCATACTGAGAGCCGATCTGAAATTTAATTTATATATTGATATAATGTATTTTACATTGTTTTGATCATATGTCACGGGAAAGGTCACTCCCAGCGTGCAGTGGATGTCACCCTCTTCAAACAATATACAGGATAAGCAACTTTGAATGTTAGCACACCTTGCATAAATGTTTGTGGCTGCACTTAATAACTTTGTAAACGTCTGTTGAAATGTTAACCTGTCAGCAGTAGTTAATATTGTTTATATATGCCGTAATGTGCTGTCAGTCAGCATGTTGAAAAGACTTATTATATCTGTTTTGATATGTTATCTTCGATTTAATTTATATACTAGTCACTATCAGTGCAGTTGATAATTATCGATCCTTGGGAATACTGACCTTATTAAACAGAACATGTTATCAACAAAAACTGATCGATTCACAGTATGTGGTGTCCTAGTTAACACACACTATTTTAAAACCATCCAGGATTTAATTCAAATTTGTACTCATTTAAGAAACCTAATGTCTAGTGTCAGTCTAATGTTACCTTACACATAGAATAATGATTCCTATCAGTTCCACACAACAAGCTAAAACAGCACTGGTATCCATGCACAAATAGTTGGGTTTTGGAAATTGCTATCATGAAAATGGGGTCCTTTCATCAGTATCTATCTGTATGTATATGTGTTTGTAGAAGTGAAAAAGGAGGGAGAACAACTGTTCATTTCCAATTGATCTCTGACACAGGCTAATGCATTTAACTATTGACATTTTAGAGTTTGGAAAATCAATGTACTGATGGATGCCTGTTTTGATCCAGCACTAAGCCAATATCCAATACTATTATTGATTATGGTACAGACTCTGTCAGTATAAATGTACATCTAAACACACCTGTGCTTCAGTCCATTACGTTGGTAATTTAATTTTCCTTTATCTAACCTCGAAAGACCAATTGAGGGGTGACCCTCTTTTACAATGACGTTGAAGTTAATTACATATACAATATACAATGAAAATACACAACAAGCTTACAAAGAGACAACAACAATCAAAACATTCAGATCAATTGAATGAAGCAGAATAGCCTAAAAAGCTCAAAGCAGTTTTACCAAGCTCAGACCGGGTGTATGGAACATATAACATGAGCATGTCAGTTGAGCGGGTTTGATAAAGCTGAAAATAAGCAGCATTTCTGTCAAATAGAGTGGTAACTTTCCGGTAATGAATTATGCTATTGGTTGAACAAACGTCATAGGCCTACTAGATAATTATTTGTATGTCACTAATGAGAGACAAAGACAATGGCACTGGTAGTGTTAAATGGGCAGAATCATTGGCCTGTGCAGTAACACCACAACAGTCTCATTTATCCACACACAAAGTTTATTATTCGTTAAGCTATAGTGTGGCATGTCTTTCATTCTTAATGTTTCACAACTTTATATCTTCTGTGCTCAATTTGAGATGAATGAAGCTTAAAGCAAAGTTAAGATGTATGGGCTTCTTTAAAATGCTACATATCACCCAAGTCCAACATTTATTAACTTGTCAATACCTATGTTTTGTTATGAGAGTAGTCAAATTGGATTGATGTAGTGTTAAAATGTTGGAACATGACTGATGCCTTAATACAATGGGTAGGCTTTTTTTCAGACAAGGATGAATAATGATACGTCGAAACAGTTATATAATCCAAGACAATAATGTTGTCATGCCTACTACTGTATATTACAAACAAAGCACTGATCTCACATCAGATTGTGTTTCTTTTTTTGGTGCTGCAGGCAATTGGACAAAAAACCTTTCGCTTTTGAAGTACTCTTCCAAGAAGAAGACAAAAAAAAAGCAATGACATAATTGAAAAAAGTCGATACCACCATCTGAAGTAGAGGAGGGAGTGACAGGCCTGTCCAGCCTTTGTCTACATTCAAGATAATTACACAACCCTCTTTTTAAACTACCCAATTTTTACCCAGTCAATCTAACATGTTTTTCAAGGAGTGCTCAGTTGTACACACTTGGGAAAAGTTTGCCCTTTTCTGAAATTCACATAAAAGTTTGCTGAGAGCACAGGTTTCAAATTAATGCCTGATACTTTTGGCATAACCACACTGATAGAAAGGAAAATATTCTAGTTTTTACTGTGTTTCTTCATTATGGGAGGCACAGACTGTCTACAGTAATGTTGTTAACAACGTAGATGTGTGACACACTTAGCCACTGACAAAAAATGTCAGAAACATAGACAAGAATACACTGACTGTCCTGAAAACCAACATGTCCTTGCAGCCATTTTTCAGTGGAGAGAACTATTTAACAAATGTGGTGCATCAGAAATGCCACAAAAATTGTTCTGCTGTCTACGGCCTCCACACACATCCTACCTCTACTGCGCGTCTACCTCGCGTCTGCGTCTGACTTTATGTCACTGACAGTGTAATCAACCTAGAGCGGGCACACATCCAACCTCAAACGCACTGCTGATGCGCGTCGGAGGCATGTCTGCAGCGACTCCCCTTTACCTCAGGAGGCTCGCCTATTTTTTTCTGAGAGCAGCGCGTCTCTCTCGGGTCTCTCTGCTTTAACTGATAGAGAAATACTCTCCTGCGAGTCATATTAGCTTCATTCCAATAGTAGTTGCACTTCCCCTCTTTCATTTACCCTCAGCCCTTGGTATGACGTAACAGCATACGTTGCACGGAGGGAACTTGGAGAGCGGAGGGAGACTGGGCGGGGGAGGAGCGGAGGATTTAAATGGAACTCACTTGCCCACTTGCCCTTGTAGTCGCAATGGACCGTCAGTTACATAGGTAAATCTGAATGCAAATAATACAGAATTATAGCCTAACATTCTGCTAAGGTAGCCTATGTTGCAGAAAGCCATTTCCATAGCATAACAAACATTGAATTTCGACACGGTAACTCAGATTATCAAGATATTGTTACTTACACATGTAAATTGTTTGCTCCGACATATTTTCTTATTTATACTCAACAAAAATATAAACGCAACACTTTTGTTTTTGCTCCCATTTTTCATGAGATGGACTTAAAGATCTAAAATTCATTCCAGATACACAATTGTACCATTACTCTCAAACATTGTTCACAAATCTGTCTAAATGTGTGATAGTGAGCACTTCTGCTTTGCTGAGATAATCCATCCCACCTCACAGGTGTGCCACATCAAGATGCTGATCTGACATCATGATTAGTGCACAGGTGTGCCTTAGACTGTCCACAATAAAAGGCCACCCTGAAATGTGCAGTTTTGTCTCACAGCAAAATGCCACAGATGCCACAAGCATTGAGGGAGCGTGCAATTGGCATGCTGACAGCAGGAATGTCAACCAGATCTGTTGCTCGTGCATTGAATGTTCATTTCTCCACCATAAGCCGTCTCCAGCAACTTCGCACAGCCATTGAAGAGGAGTGGACCAACATTCCACAGGTCACAATTGACAATCTGATAAACTCTATGCGAAGAAGATGTGTTGCACTGCATGAGGCAAATGGTGGTCACACCAGATACTGACTGGTTCTGAGTCCCCAGACCCCCAATAAAGCAAAAAAAATGCACATTTCAGGGTGGCCTTTTATTGTGGACAGTCTAAGGCACACCTGTGCACTAATCATGATGTCAGATCAGCATCTTGATGTGGCACACCTGTGAGGTGGGATGGATTATCTCAGCAAAGCAGAAGTGCTCACTACCACACATTTAGACAGATTTGTGAACAATGTTTGAGAGAAATGGTACAATTGTGTATCTGGAATGAATTTTAGATCTTTAAGTCCATCTCATGAAAAATGGGAGCAAAAACAAAAGTGTTGCGTTTATATTTTTGTTGAGTGTATGTTAGTTTCAACCAAAAACATTTGTTTTAAATAGTCCTCTAATTGGCAGCCATCTGTGTTATAGCAGCAATGTGTAAACTGCAATACATTCACTGGATTGTTCGTATGGAAATAGGATAGCCTAATTGAGGCGTTTTGGAATATATTTATATAAATATATATATATTTGTCCTGCGGGTGGCCGCGATGTCCCTAAAAGCATACAGTCTACCGGAAAATAAAAGGAGAAGAAGAAGAAGACGAACTGCAATGCACTGTGGGTGATATCCACCTCGGAGTGACCATGGATGTTCACTTGATCACTCAGCCCTCCGAGGGTCTATATCACGAAGTTCACTTCAGTTTCCAGACAATTGGAACGACACTTAAGATGGCGGCGGGGATTCCCCCGAGGGCAAGTGCCTAGGGCAAGTGAACGAGGGCATGTTGAACGGGTATTGGAACGCAGGGACAGACTTCATACCGGCAGCTTTCGCTGTAGTTTCACCATTTCCTGGTGTGTCCCTTTCAAAATAAGACTTCCAACAAGCGAAAATTTAGAAAAAAAAAAGAAAAAGGCAATGAGGCGCACGGATTACTGTCCAGACTCAATATTAGACTCAATATAAATCATATGCATCACAAATGACAGGAAAGAACTTCATTTTTAATGGGAGTTATCTATGAAAACTCTATGTAGAAAGATAGGGCTTTTAGAAGCAGCGCTGAGACGTTCCTTGTGTGTCCGAGAAAAGTCCGAGAGACGCAGCAGTAAGGTAAGACGACACGCTCCAGAGGTAG
The DNA here is from genome assembly GCA_949357725.1 of Hyperoplus immaculatus. Lineage (NCBI taxonomy): Eukaryota > Metazoa > Chordata > Actinopteri > Uranoscopiformes > Ammodytidae > Hyperoplus > Hyperoplus immaculatus. Next base: position 23,756,712 of record OX442351.1, read on the forward strand.
ACGCAGGATGTGTGTGGAGGCCGTAAAAATATGAAATAACAAAGTGACACCAACATTTCTTGTTTCCCTATGAAGAAGTCTCTAAGTCAATAACACTCTCTTTTTGTTTTAAGTGTCTCTACTAATAACATATTCTCCAATTAAAGCTATTCTAACAAGCTTAGGCCTTTACAATAAGCTGTGCCTCACTACTAATTTCCATATAGTTAATTCACAATGTGAGAGCCCTGCAGTCCCATCATCCAAGTCAGAGGAGCACCACTTTGTCCTTGCCAGCCAAGTCAACGCTGTCTTCTGTTTACATGTATAGTTTTTCCCCTGGCAGATAGTGGTGACCATTTAAATAGTATGACATTTCCAACTAGCCGCCGCCGGATATACTTCTGCACCGTTTGCAGTTGCTGCAAAGTTAAATTATGACTTCCACATTGAACCACTACCTTCGACACAGAATGCTGTTTTGGTATGTTGTTTTTCGGTCTTTGCCCAGACAATCAAGCTGATTGGACAATTGTTGTCTGTCTCTGCCAGACATCATTTCATCTGAACCACTGTGATACCTTATTCAGCACTCTAAAGGCGGGCAGGGTGTGATTTTTCTCTCAATTGGTGTATGGGCTGGTTTTCCGAGCATGAGGGACTGAATGCACAATAAAAGGAGTGCTGAACATTTCCCATTTGTTTGTGCCCTTTTTGTGTTGTCCAACTGAAAGAAAAAAAATCCATATACCCTCCAAAACTTTGACTTTAGGATATGTTAGACAAAATGTCACAAATATAACATATAATAAATAATAATATATTATAGTTTAAAAAAAGAGATAACTGACACGTATAAGACCACTGTGTTGTAGATTAATCCAAGCCACATTGCCAAATGTGACAATACTTTGTGACAAAGGTTTTTCTGAAACAAAAAGGGAACAAATCTTGATTGTGATATTCTGAGAGGTTGCTTTTATCTTCTTTATCATATTTCTGAAAGTCAATTACATTTTGTGTTTTAAGATTAGCAAGTGACAGTGGTGACAAACATAAATCTATTTGTTAATGGATGAGTCACACTCCTTACAGCATGTAGACAGTCAGGGATGGTTTCAATACCAGTCGTTTGCATAATAACGATACACATCAAGCATATTTCGCTTTACTGTCAACCATTTTTCCAAGTGATTTCCTAGCTTTCAGACTGCCATTGGTTCCTGTTCTTTTCGCCATACGAAACTCAATTTGCAGAGACTTTAAAGTTGTGTTGGGAAGGTAATCCATCACACTGAAAATTCTGTCGCCTGTATATGTATTTTCAGTTTTCATTTGTGTTTGTTATGATCACGCGGCAGCTGAAAATAGGATGGATGTTATAGCTTTCTTTGTTTTTATTTTAACTACACTCTGCAAAATGAGAGTTGACTGTGGATTAACACATTTTTATACATAAAAATGTGTTAATTGTGATTAATATTATGACGACTTAAGGTACGGCCACACCAAACGCGTTAGGCGCGGTAGAGGCGTAGAAAATCGGCATTTTTGTATAGGGAACCATTGGTTTAGGTGCGTTGATGCGTTACTCGTGGTAAAGCCGCACCAACGCATCAACGCGCGAGTTCAAAAAATTTAACTTTTTACGCTCCAACGCGTGACATTTAGCTGCGGTAGCCAATCAGCCTGGAGAATGACCCGCAGTCACGGACATCGGCACCGTGGGAGGACAGTGTACACAGAGGCTGAGAAACACTGAGGAGGAAATGTATTTGCGGGCGGCTGGTGCTGTATGCCGCTCGGGGTTAGAAGACGTGGGGAAAGTGAGCCAGGAGAATGGGCTTCCTGGTTAATTCAGTGAATATGTGCGGCTGTGCTTGAGCACCGGTCGGATAGCATTAGTTAACTCACCCGGTTGTGTGCGGCCTCCATGTAATGAACCCAAACATAACGGCTAAGTCCGGGGAACTTTCACGACAAGTACAGCGAAGCACCAGTGTTTATATCTACGCCAGCCATGGTCCCCTGTCACAGCCAGGTAGGGTAATGTAGGCTACTTGCCTTTATTTTGTACTGCCGTGCACACAATGCTGCTGTACTAAATGTGTTTGGTATGGTGCTGCCTTGCTGTTTGTGTTCATTTCCGAGAGGCGTGAATCTGCAATGCTGTTTTAAGGCTATTTGTTCCATTCAGTTGCTGTTTATTTGTCTTTTGGCACAATTGTTGGCCGTGTTGTTGTTGTTTTTGTACGGACGTGATCGCTGTTGTGTCGGGTCGGGTCTGATCGCCTCCATGGTTGATTAGGGGAATAAATATATCGGGAGGGAGACTAGGTGCGTTGGGCACGTTGAACCATTTTTTGACACAAAATGATCAAGGGCCAGATCAGGTGCGTTGGGCGCGTTGGCCACCGCACCCAACGCGTTTGGTGTGGGCGCACCTTTACTCTGCCACTTGAGGTATAGTTGTCAGTTTATTGATTGTTTTTCCTGCACAGGCTAAGGATGCTGAACATAGACTCTAGGACACTCGGCAGCTTTGAAAGTTGCACCCAATAACTACCGCCTCAAACTGTTGTGGCAGACTGTACCGCAGCATCTGACCCCACACCAGCAGGGTCAGGGTCATCTAGCAGGACTTGAGCTCTCAAACTCACCACTTGTAACTTTACCCACACTGCTACACTTTACCTTAAACTTTTTGTACTTCAAAGTACAACCTGTTTACACAAGTCTGTCAGAGTATTGTATTATATTTTATTGTATTGTATAGTATTTTATTTTATTTCTATCGGTTAACCTTAATTTCCATCATTTCTTTCCACATTAAACACACATTTACAACCAGTTACTGTGGTATACAAATCTTTTTCTTCTCATTGCAGTCACCACAATATATATATTTAGCAAACAACAACAAATTATGCAGATTATGTTTTCCTCTTCTTGTCATTTGGTGGTGAGTATCACTGATTGTCTCCATGTAAACATGGCTCTTTATCCAGACTTAGCCTGGGGAGTGGGTCAATCTTTATTTTGATGAATCGGTGGGATTCACATTATTCTAATCAAAATGCAAAATTAAGACCAGCTCAACAATACCAGTCGAAAATATATATTTGCACAAAAATTATTTAGTTTTGACATTGCCTTTAAGCAGCTGACTGTCAAATCTTGGATGTTGTAGCAGCTTTAAACTCAAATTATACAAAGTTGTTCTGCTTAAAACTGCATTAATAATGCAACAATTACATAAATGAAACAACTAAAAGTAAAGGCAATGAGATGTTTACTCTGATGGAGTGATTATTGCAAGAATATTGTAAGTGCTTTTAGGGAGATTTGTATACCGTACTGAAACAAATGGAGTCTCAAAAATGTGAGTATATTCTGGGAAATGATGGCAAATATCTAAAATACACTTAATTTACATTTATAGCAGATGAGTTAACCCACCAGTAACCACCATTAAAATACCTGCAAGCACAGGCCCGGGTACTTAGCAAGTGATGTGTCTTCTGTCACTTTAGTTGCTGTATTGATCCACTGCAGCCTACTCAACCCTTACTCTAATGACCCATTCCAAGAGACATTTTGTCAGTGCAAAAGACGCACATCCGTTTTCCTACCTGCTTGTGTCAGCAGAGGTGATGGCAATGAGTGGTGGAGTTCGTAGTGGCAGTGTGGTGGGCCGTGGTGGGACCGTGACTGTGTCCGTCTCAGGCCTGCGATCACAGTAGTACTGTTCCGCCTGTCTGAAAGCCAAAGGGGGCAACTGGATCATCCGGCAAGACAACCTCCGTACAAGGAAGGGCTCCAAGCAGCCGACTGGCTCCGGCTCTGGGGAGTCCGACGAATTGTCAGACACCTGGATGAGAGGGGGAAAGACGGGTAAAGAAATTAAATTATTTAAAAGGAAAAGAAAGACCAAACACGGGAAAAAAATTAGAACATTCATAATTAATTTAATGACAACTAGAATTTTCCCAATAGGGATTTAACAGAACATGCTAAACAAAAGCATAAACAAACAGCAATGGTGAGAAGGTGGACTTCAATCACATGGTGTATTTAGACAATGTAGAAGGTCTTTGTGAAAAAAGCTCAATCTCAGGTTTTAGGAGATAAGGTTTTTATAACAACAACTCTCAATGTAATTTCTTGTGATCTCTAGTGAATCGCTAACTTGAATAGAAAAGACACTTCAGGGGGCGCCCTTAGCTCAGTTGGTAGGACGTGCTCCATTTCACCTCTGTCTCTACACTATCAATAAAGCATAAAAATGCCAAAACAATATCTTTAAAAAAAAGAAAAGAAAAACACTTCAGTTTCCATATTAGTAGCTACACCCAGCTACAACCAGTGCAATTCAACACCACAGTCCTGCAATAAATCCTACCCTAGTAACATCTATAATGTCCCAAAATGATCATAAAGTGTAATCAACACCTCTTTAAATCCGATTAGAACATTCATGTATACCTCCATGAATTAAGACTTTACTGCAGCACAGAGGTGTATTTAATAAACTGTCAACTTAGTGAAAATGATAGTCTACAAAATAGGAAAGGTTTATCTTTTGAATTAGGGATGTTGTTGCTATGTCAATTGGGGAGCATAGTGCTTCCGGCTAGCTTGCTCCAGTGGATCTCAGAAGCAATTCAACAAAGCATTGAAGCGAACATTTGCTTATTGTGTACCGTTGAATATGCATAAGCAAACCAGCAGTCAATTATCCCGCACTCTGCAGTTCCTTCTCGGCTCTAAGTCTTTACGCATTTCACATCTTTTTTTCCCCTTTTTATTTAATCCTAAAATTATACAGTTTTCTTTTAATCTGACAACTCAAATCAAAGTTGTTTTCAGCTACCAACAATAACACTCTTATATAAAATACCTCCCCAGTGCCAAGGTACACACCACACAGGCAAAGTAAGCAACTCGCTGATGAACATAGAGGACTCCAACAGGTAAAGACCCTGATATACTGTCTACCTCTCAAGATGAGATACCAAAATATAACAAGAAGGAGAATGGCTATTGGATTTACTTCAGCCAAGTGGCCAAAACGGGTCTCCAAATGAATGCTAACATTGTTCTGTGTCTGCTGAAAGGGTAAAGGGCCAGCTGCTAGCCAACAGCTGGCTCGTTAGGGCCCTGCACACAGGGCCGGATCTAGGCATAGGCATTCTAGGCACGTGCCTAGGGCCCATTTCCACAAGGGGGCCCAGTGAAAAGGAAAAAATAAATAAATAAATACAAATAAAAATTTAGTACGGTATGTGTTTGATATTAACATCATATTATGCAAATGTAAGTTATCACACAAAAAAAGGAATACAATGTTTTGGTCTGGATAGTTAATAGCCTATTAATTTAATCAGTTCATCCAAGGTTAACTTATCACTCGGTATTGAGTTTATTTAAAAAAATTGGAAATTGGGCTGCCCTCAGTTGCCCATGCACTGTGTATACTGTAGTCTATAGCCTATTTCAGCCTCATCTGTGGAAAAAAAAAAGCTGGACAACAGAGTTCTTCTGCTTCGTTCCTCTCACTGCATTTAAATGCATTCATAATATTAAAGAGAAATATGTCCCATAAAAGAAAAAAAAGCACCATCCCAGAGGACACTGAAATATATTTTTTATTTTATTTATATATTATATTTTTTCTATATTAATATTTTTATGGAAAATCTATGTCTTTCTTCAATAGCTTTTAATTCTACTTCATTCGAGCCAGTATCTCCAAATTATTTGTTCACACAAAATTCCTCAGATTTAGCCTCTTAATTTCCCTCTCAAAGTGCACCAAATTCATGCATTTCACTTTAAAAAGGTAAAAAAATCTCCCGGGGGGGCATACCCCTGGACCCCCTAGGAGAGTCAGGATCTCGGCTGGCTACTATTTTCACTAAGCTGGACATTGGAGGCAGTAGCGATGAACTGGGTGTGTGAATGACATTTAACAATAGTCAATCATTTGGCCACGATAACATTGGAGAGGGGGGCCCTAATCAAATTCGGTTTAGGGCCCCATGAAGGCTTGGGCCGGCTCTGCTCCCCGGTTATAATTTTAGTCGTCAAACCAGAGTTTTTCTGTGCTGCGTCTCACACCGGCGATGTCTCACTGTGAATTTCGCCGTTACCCACCACAGAGTTCCACGCCAGGTTTCACCAGGTGAATCGCTGCTTCGCTCACGCAAGGCTTTTGTGTTAGATCAGGCTTGCACGAGCGTTTTAACTTTATGCTGAATAAAGCATTGCTCTGCACTGTTTTTCATCCAGTTTGAAAAATTGCTCCCACACTGGACTCTGCACGCACCTTACAGAAATGCTCCTGCAGTGAGCTCCCGAACAGACTTGAACTCGCACACTCGGTTACGTTTCTCTTTACTCCCGTTTGCAAACGCGCAACTCTTAAACAAATGAATGAGCATAATACTCTTGTGGCAGTTCAAATGTTTGTAGTTTTTTCACCAAATCGTGAAGTATCCATTTGGAGGGGGCCCGAAAAAATGCTGTATGCCTAGTGTAATCTTTCCTCTTAATCCGGGCCTGCCTGCACAACCACCCATGTCCATACTTTTACTTAATTTGGCTGATTAGATTGGTAGTCAGGTTAAAGGTTGTAATATGCAGATTGCTTATTTTGCTTGCTTTGTGTCACCACAAGAGAAGCTTTTGTTCTTCTTTATTGAGCACAAATGATAACTTGGACCCTGAAGGGACAGAAGTCAATAGGAGGAGCTCAATTGTGTGTCCTTTCGTTGGTAACCTTCCTAAGGGATAGCACAGACCGCACAGAGGTAATCAGTTATTTGCGTATTGAGTGGGTCCAGAACTCTTTAATTCAGGACACAGTTCAATACACACACACACACACACACACACACACACACACACACACACACACACACACACACACACACACACACAGGGCTGGACATCATTATATAGATTCATTCATCTTGACGCAGACCATGACGCATTTATATGTTCTGTGTAACTAAAATGGTTCCCCCCGTTGAGTAAGGGTCACCCATAAACATTAACATTACACACAGATTTTGGACGTGTGTTGTTAGTGTGTGGTCATTTGATCAAATACAAGATAGTATGAATGTTAAATTCAGACACTAGGTTCTCCTTTAAGACAGGGCCACACAAAATAGCTAGTAATGCAGGACTCTCATTAAAGATGTTGTAGTCTGACTCTGAGGCCGTTGCTTTTTTGCCTAAAGTCTGTTAATAAGCCTTACTTAAAATAACCTAGTAACAATAGCAAACTGAAAATAATTTTGCTTTTTTTTTTTTTTTTTTTTTTTACTATTTTATGTTTTGTGTCTTTACAAGTAGAGAGTAGATTTATCTGCTTTGCCAAAGTAGAGGTGCTCAATGGCACATTTGTGGCCAGGGGCAGCCTGCTGAATGAAACACCTACATGCCCTTCGATTGCAAAAAAAATAGTTATCTTGGCAGTTAGCACTATACGCTGCCCCTCAGAGCATTTTGTATCTATTAGAACATAAGTTCCTTGAGTCTGATCTGACTGTGTGTGTGTGTGTGTGTGTGTGTGTGTGTGTGTGTGTGTGTGTGTGTGTGTGTGTGTGTCTCTGCTCTCCCTCTTTGTCGTGACTCGTGACTGTTCACTCACATGGTACAGCCAAACACCTCAACCGCCCCTCCCTGCACATACACCCACTGCATCCATCAAGATGCCAATCTTCATCAAGGAAGCCATTGAGCTTTCATTCCCACGTAATTACCTATTAGACTCAATTCCACAGATGGTGGTTTACAGAAGGAGCAGACATGATTACGGCTCACTTTTCAGGAGGCTAAACGTAAAGCAAAAGCGATGATGGATGTAACGAGTCAATAAAAGGAAATGAGTATTAACCATGAACCCGTTGGACAGCATGTTCAGAGACCACTAAATAATTTGTGTAATAATGGCCCTTGCACGTTTTTTATTATTACAATGATGTAGGGCGATGCTCTTCTTACATTTGGACTTGCTCTTTTTTTTATGCACCAGTCAGTTTTTGCTCAGTGGTGTATCTCCCTTGATCTATATTTGCTGTGTTTGGAAAGTGAATTGTATACATTTCTAAATAATAGACAGATTTCCAGAGTAACAGAAAAACTGAAAGAATGATGGATAGCAAGTGAAAATGATCAAAGGCCATAGGTGATAGGTGGGACATAACGGACTGCCAAGAGTACAAAGGTTAGGACATCCAACAAGTACGAGTGTGTTTTCCCATTGTAGATTATACACACAGTCCTTCATTTTCACTCACTCGACGCGTGCTGTGTCTTTAATACCTGTAGTGGCTCTTTATGATAAGTGGGATCAGTGAAAAGGTTAATTGGTCTACTGTGACTCAGTCCCTATGTTACTTCAGATGTCAATTCCTTCGGTCCAGTCAAACTGCTTGGCCAAGGCAAGGCAGTTGTTCAGACAGTCTCGTAAACATCCAACTCCTTGTAAGAAGACGTAAATAAATAGTAATTCTCGATCAGATTCAGGTCAACGTAAATAATGGCAAGTCATTATAAAGAATATAAACAACAAAATATTATAAAAACAGAAATATGTACAGTTATATGTTTAAAAAAAGAAGAGCTGTACAATTTTGTAGTAGCGAAAGTTGTCATAAATGACTGTTGGCGAAACCCCAACCCCACTTACGGTGTAAACGAGAACATATTTGAGACTGTCATTTTATTATTTGGGGGATTGCAGACAAAGATTGAAAAATACTGCTTCTTGTTTGTTGCTGGCTGAAATAACAGCTTTAACTGATAAAGGTTATTTGTTGTTACTCCTGACAAGCTAATCAACATTAACTCTTTGGTTGAAAATAAAACAACAAATTGAACTTCTGATTGGTTTGTATGTTTCAAACTGAAGGTTTCGGTTGTACAGAAGTAGGAAGTGTTACTTCAAGTGTAATTACTGGATTTGTTTACACTGTAGAGATAAAGCTACATTGTTGTTCCATAAATCATTTGGAGACTGCGGTGAAGAAGAATTTTATTCACTTCAGCAAGATGAGGTAGGCATATAAATGAGTATTTGTGGTTGAGTGATTCAATAAATCAATTTAATATGGGTCCTGTTTTGACTTGAGCCCTTAGCTTAACATGTATTCGCATGGCCCTGAGAGAACATTGGAGATGAAAGAGGGTACTGTCTGTAAGGAGTGGACAGAAAGGTAGAACACAGCATAGTTAAAAAAAAAGCATTTCTTTAAAGAGCCTGCGGATACAGCATGTATGATTACTGCCAAGTCAAATCTCTTCTTCACCTATTATAAAATATGTATTTTGCAGTCCAGAGCTCAAGTCGATAAACAAGCCTTGAAAAAACGAAAACACATGGGGGCGCCTTTAGCTCAGTTGGTAAGGCGTCACCCTCCCGGGCCGGGCCCAGCAGCAGACCCGGGTTCGATTCCCACCCGTGGTCGTTCTCTGCATGTCACTCCCCTCTCTGCCCCATTTCACCTCTGTCTCTCTGCACTATCAATAAAGCATAAAAATGCCCCAAAAAAAAGAAAAAATGAAAACACACACTTTGTTGTAATTTGTGCCTTGATTATTTAGATGGTGTCTTAAAAATGTATGTGAATTGGAATTTATTTGACAAGAAAATGAATTTACCATTTTTCGTGCAGTGTCCTTTGATGAAGGCTCCTGGTGAGAGCCTTCTTAGATATTAAGGTGGTTCAATACTGGCTCCATGCAGGTATTTTTCCCACATGCAGATCTCAAATACATGTAAGGACTGACAGACGGCCTCCTCTTATTTCATGTTTTTACAATCCCTTCATCTTAAATCAGTCTTCCTCTGCTTCTCCCCTGGCTTTGTGATGAGGCCAAACGATTTGGACTCCCTTCCACTGTTTCACCTTTCTAATCGTCCTGCTGCACATCAATCATTAGGCATCTGTTTACCATCCGTTTTCAATTTGTAAGCTACATCACAGAGGATCAAACTCGTGGGGATCTGCTATTAAGGATTTTGAAATCCCTCCCTCCCTCGTGCATGATTTAATTTTAATTTAGAAATTATTCCATTTTGTCAGCAAATATGAAGCCATGCCCTTCTCCATAAATTGCATTTTTCATTAGCAATTTTTTGCTTCTGTTGACCTTTTAAGAGATTGAGATGGCACCTAACAACCGTTGGGTGTTGCTTGGCCTTTTAAATTTTGAGTTCACAGTAGGAACAGCATCTACTTGTAGACAAGAGCTCGGCCCTGACAGCTGTTTTAGTTTGAAAATGATTATGCTGATGTAGAAATTGTGTGAAATGAACATTAATTAACATGTGGAGATATGTATCTTTTCACAGCTTAACCTAGTGATACCATCTTCTGAGTCAGGTTATTACCTGAATCGAGATGAGAGGCATTCCTTTCTTAGAAAAAATGCAATCACCATTTCAGTATCTGATTACATTATTTAAATGAATCCTACAATATCGTTTGTTTCAAGACTGGAGAGACTGAATCAGGATCCTCTTGGATAAGATTTTCCCAAAAAAACTGTATATTGATATTGGATTATAGGACCACAACATACAGGAATCACACTCAACAGAGTGGTTTTGCTGGGTAACTAACATGCTTCAAAGTTTGGATTCAAATACAGGAACGCAGCATCAACACTTCAAGCCATGAGGTGACTGCATTTACTCAGTATGTGCAACCCTGCATTGTCAGCGCCATCATTTATCTCTGTGTTCTGAATTTAGCAATTGATTTTTATCAGAAAATGAATCTTAAATGGATTGTGGGTAAATCCCGGGAGCAATGGGAGAAGTGTCTAGGAAATAAAGTTAACAAAGACAAAGGGACGAAGAGAGAGAGAAAGGGAAAGAGAGAGGAGATGAAAAAGAAAGATTAAGATGGGAGGAGATGCAATAAATCACCCAGTTGAAAAAAAATATTCAGTTTTGCCATTTATCTGCCGGTTCAAAGGCAGCTCTCCGCTTTTTTGGAAGTTGACACTATGTTTAAAATCAAACAACAGAGACTGAGGGTTTTATCTACATGACCACTTTTCTCCTTCCCCCCTCTATCTGGAAAGCTTTTGCCGTGAGGAGAAAGCATTCTGTATTGATTAACTGTCACGGCACATGCTGTCTCAATAGAAGGGTTGCCTCAACAACACAGGTGAATCTGGTGAGAGTAACTTGTATTTACAACCGAAGTGTTTGTTTTTTACAGCTGTAAAACACAGTATTATGTGAGGTAATAAAAATTAACTCAGTTCATCTCCTTCAGTACACAGTATTCACAGCTTCATGGCAGATTTCACATGTATCAGGGTTAGAGGAGGAGGAAAAGTGGGGCAGTGGTGGACTGGAATTGGGAATTTTTTACAGTCTCACCCTGCTCTTCAGCTTGACTCCACATTATGAATAATTCTACATAAACGGATTAATATTATGGGTCATGGGGTACATAAATGGGAATAGTTTTGGCATTGACAGACAGCACAGTGCACTGTTTAAATAAAACAAGGGCAACTCCTATTGCACTTGGAAATGGCATAGTGAAACACTGACTTTAGCTGTCAAGTGTATAATTATATGTGTGTTATTTTCAATGCCAAGTAAACACCTTATTTTATTTTCATTTTTGAAATGTTCAATATGAAGAGGGAAGGTAACAGGTGGAGTGGTTTTCTTTTATCTTTCAATATACTATGTACAGTAGAAAGGTTTTTACTGGAAGGTGCAGTAAATTGTTTCGACCTTTATTGGTTCTTAATTTTCCATCAGTCATCAGAATACCTCAGTTTCATCACACATTTTTTGTGTGAAATACAGAGTGGCATTATGGAGAATTCAAACATTCTTCCTGTTGTTAACCATCTTTTGTCTGGGATGTATCTAACACCTCTGCTGCTACCGTTATATGCAAATTGCCTTTCTATTCTTAGACATTCATGGTATAGGCTACTTGGAGACATGAGACATTTCCCCCCTTTTCAACATCAAGAAACATTTCCATGTACATACACATTTGCGTCACCACTTGGGCAGCACAATTTGAATAATATATATGTATTGTCATTTTGATCTGACATAGCATGTCATAGACCAACATTATGCCTTTAACAAGGTTGGAAAGCATCTCAAAATGTGGCAGCAGGATATAGTAGATTGTAAGGGGGAAAAACACACAGAGGACACTGTAGCAGCTATCATCTTGTTTCCTATTTATCTCAGCAAGCAAAAATGAGAAAAACAAGACGTGAGTAAAGATTAAGGGCGGGAAAACTAGCAGGACAGTTGATAAAGGAGAAACAATGGTGTGCTGTGGTGTCATATTGGAGGTGAGGGAGATGAATTAGACCTAGCATCTTCCTTGGCTTTGGGCAAGGCTCTGTGATGCATCGGTGTGTGGAAAAGCCCCAATCCTCCAGGGAAGGGGAAACTTTTGCAGCTAGATGGAGTAATCAATCTACCAGTACGAAGGAAGCTTTCCACAATACAACACTGATAGGTGTCCGATAGGCTGAAGTGAATCAACACTCACAACACAATTTCTGTATTTTTCCTGCTCTGTGCAAAAGGTAACTGCACTCCACTATAAAGAGATAAGGCGGAACTGACTCGCAGTGTTCTTTATCTATACATAATACAGCTGCTATGAAGAAAAGGCATTAGTGTCCTGATGCTTTTGTAACAGGAAAAGGAGAAGGAGAAATACTGCGTGTCATCCATGAATTTAATCTTGGTAAACTGTGACAATAAAAAGAGAGAGGCAGCTTCATCACGCTGTGAATCCTCCATGTCGACCTCGCCAGGCAAAGTTCACACGCTTCTCTTTAAGCATTGATCCCACATCCGTGCTGAGCCCGCTGCCAAACACATTATGCGAGATTAATCACACTGTAAATACAGTCAACAGGCTGTGAAATGAGAACCACTATCTAGTGGTAATTTCTCTTTGCACAAGGTGTAGAAGAATAAATAAATATCCAGCCTGCCTACCTCATTTTACCTATGCACGTGGATGATTGTATACGTGGCTGCCTTTAAGTGCCGGCTCCACACAGAAAACCCAACAGGCAGACAGACGCTGACAAGTACTTTGGGGAGATGAAGTGAATTCCCCCCCCCCACCCCCGGTCAAGTTTTGGCAGGCTTGAGGTGGAAAAACACATAATTTCTCTGAGTGCCTGAATATGTCCTCATTGTATGGACCTCCCCGCTAATCTAATTACATGTTTCAAATATGCAGCAGATTGCTCCACTCTGTGATAAATAAATAAGCAGGTAGATAAGCAGTGGCTCAAACACAATTAACATTTGTTTGCCCTAGGCCTTTCAAATCAACGATAAGAAGACTGCTATTATCTGGTTTCGGGAACAATGACCTTTTTTCTGTGTGTATGATGCAGTAAAATGTTAATTTGAATGAAATAGTGTAAAGGGGCAGGGCTGTACGCTTATTTTTTTAGGTGGTAGCACTGGTGCTAGCAAGCAAAAAAATTCAGTAGCACAAAAATAAATTTGGTAGCACACAAAGTATGATCGAAAACTTGCATAACCTTAACCCTTGCATTTTGCTCTAATTACCTTTGAGCATGTTATCTTTGTCTCATTTGAGATTCTCAATTAATATTATATCCTAGTGTGTGCAGTAATAATTATAGAAGAATGAATAGGGGTGCACTGATTGCAATTTAGACAAAATAATCTAACCTGCCAATTGCAATTTTTTGCTGATTCAGAATTATTATTATTATAATGTCCTTCTGTTAATTAAAACCAAACTTTAAAACATTAAACATAGCCTATTAAATAAATAAGTTTACATATTGGTACAATTTAGGATAAATTAAATAGGTTGTTGTGAATGTGTTGGGAGTAGCTTTTCAGTGGCTTATTTAAAACTTTGTTTAAATAGACTAGGCTACTGTTGACTGCTCGCTGCAGCTGAAGGAGTTGCCTTTCGAGCTAGAAAAAAGCGCTAACTTCCTGTTCTTACCGGCTTCAAAATAAAAGTCAACTCACGTTTGGCTAGTAACAGGCTTTTAATGTGAAGGCGCACAGGAAATGTTGTTTGTACACGCGCTAACTTAACTGCGGTAATGTGCCGTCTCCTTCCGGTTATTACCGTTTGGTGAAGTTTTTATACCTAGAATCGCTGCACGAGCACAGATCCCGAGGACACATATCTTTCACCAGCCAAAGTGGAGGGTGGACTCAAAAACTTACTTGCCTAAGTCTACATTTACCCCCATTTGGAGAGTGTTAATGTAGAGCAAGCAGTGTTGTGCATCTCTCCTCTGTGTTTCAAAGACAGCCTCTCCTCATTAGCAGCCTGTCGCACGAGTGCGAATGGACTTGTATTCATCATCGCACGTGATCAATTTCAGTAGCAAATGCGATCAAAACTGTCGCACTGTACAGCCCTTTAAGGGGGGATTAAGAAAGAGAAAGATAACCTTCCTCCCTGAGCTGAGATATTTCTTGTTTTAGATAGGAGCGGTACCTATCTTTAATGGGTTTCTCAAATCCTGAAGGGGATTACAAGAAGTGTTAAGAGTGCTAGAGTATAGTGGCTTTTGGGGAATTGATCATGGTGCTGTCCCCTTTTTTGTAAATTGTCTGTAAGAGGGTAGGGAATTATATAAATCTTCACATGTCCTAGCCCTTTATCCCATTACCCCTACATCCATTTTCCTTATTTGATCTGCTGCCGCCATCTCTTGTCCTGCTCATCGTTCAGTTACTTTTCTGCTTCTACATGATAATGTTCTCGTTCTCCGTTCCTGTTCAATCTAATTTCCCTGCTCCATTAATTTCATATCTTGACAACCACTTCCCCTCTGCTCATACTCAGCCCTCACCTGTATATGTTTATGTTCCACAGGTGATTTATGCAATTTAAAGCCATAGTGTGTAATTTCTGTTACCCCCATAATGAAATTCTGAGAAGAATCAACAACTGAAACATTTCCTTGGTTGCTTCTTGGGATTTTTCTAAGCCCCTGCGGCACCAGTATGTGAACGCTTCCATACTTAGGAATCCGAAGGGAGTTTTGTGTAGCTGATTGCCTTGATCAACTTTGTATCAACTTGTTTGCCGATGGTTTGAATGTAACCGACGTTCATTTATATGAAAAAGGTTACGCACTATAGCTTTGTTGAATAGTTGATTCCAAATCCTTCCTTCTCTTCCTCTCTCTCTCTCTCTCTCTCTCTCTGCACTCCTTCCTTAACCATTTAATCCTCTAACCATAATATTCACTGTATCCCCTCTGTCCCGTCAGCACACTCAAACCCCCACCTCTCTATATCCTTGAGGCCAGAGAGAAGCACCTGAGCACATGACCTGGATGCTCCCCTGCTGGGCTGTAATTGGTGATCAGGATGTGCGCTGGAAGGAGTCCTAGCGGCCGTTTGGCCCATTTTCTATTCCCTCATCGCGTTTACTAGGGCCACAGTCACATTTGCGTTTCCATGGCATCAACGGCACTTCCTGATTGGACGGCCCCAGAGAGCCTAGATGAAAAAAACTGTATTCATCAAGCGAGAGCCCCTGTGTCCCTGGTCTACCTCAATATGCCCTTCAGGATGAGGAAGCGTCTCCGCTGCTCTCAGTTTGTTTTTCACATCCCATTTCTTGACTTAACATCCACCCTCCACCTCTCCTCTCTTCTCTCTAATTACCTGTCCTCTCTTAATATCCCGCCCATTCCTCACACAACACTTGTCTCTCTTCTCTTCCACCGCTGCCCTGCTCTTTATGCTTCACTTAATTGATGAAGACGTTAATCACAGGCACATTTGACATGAACTATTGCTTGCCTCATCAAACTTTCTTACTGCTGCTCGGTTACAAAACCCGCTCATATCTTACAATTGTGTTTTCATAGCAAAATGTAATTGCAGCACTCACTTCAGAGTCCTTTTCTTACTACTAACAAAGGAAGGGGAAAAAATTCAATACTGTTTCCTCAGGACATGTTGTTTAATTTTAAAATACATTGCCTCCTCAGAGACACACAATGTGAATCACCAATTGGTTTCTGTTCCATTAGTAATGGTTTTATTCCATTGTAAAGGTCATTTGTTTCCATCGCTGTCAGTTTTTTTTAATAACCATTTTTATTTATGCCGCTGTTTTTAATATTGTGTCCCAGTGGGACTGAATGCGTTTTGTTCTAATGTAATGTTGTGCATCAGTTGGAGCGATCTGCCTTGCAGGCAATCATGTCTTTGGTTGCTTTTTCATTGGTGACCTCTGGCTTTAGTGTTTCCCCACAGGAGATAAACAAACAGTTAATTATTAGCATCAATTTAGATACAGTGAAAAGGACAGTTTACAGCACTGTTTATTACATATTCTTTAGTAAAACATGTACAGTTCACAAATATACCATGGAGTTAAACAGCAAAGTGCATTAGTCTGTAAAGCAGATATAGGATTTGGTTTCTATACACACCAAGGCAAAATGGAACTATGTGGGAAACCCAGCCCTGGGCTGTAATGGCCATTTTGACATTTCTGTCTCAACGTTCACTTTTATTCACATATGAGATGTGGGTCATGTGGTAAACCAGCAGCAAACACGGAAATAGATTTTTTCTATTCATCTGAAATCTTTCCACAAGACACCTACCTCTGCATATTCCATGTAAGTCCTCTCTGGTTTGACAGACTTGCAGTCCAATCGTATGTTTTATGTTCAATTCAAGGTCAAAAACCGTATGATTGAATTTGTAATTCATGCATGTGATGATAAGCCTGACTGTCTGCTACTCAGCCACTCCATTCTAGTTGAACACTGCAGATCTGACCTATCTATTTGTTTGTTAGGATTTCAAGGAAGCTGCCTATTAAATCCAGATGGATCATAGTGGGTGATGGACAGCTTGCAAACAACTCTGACAACATCTTGTCAGAGCCTAGATAGAGTGGGTTAGATGCTATAGTGAAGCTGTTATTGGGGATAGGTGATAAACAGTGTTCGGCAGTAAAGCGCAATATATAACTTTTTGCAATAACAAGTGTCACCAGTTACAAACCGAATCTCAGTAATCTCAGTTACTCGTTACAACAAAATAAAAAAACTTGTTACAATGTTACTTTTATTGATTCTTTGGGATAGTGTTTGCAAAGTAATTGTTGCAAAACGAGTCATAACATGCTGCTAAATTACACGCACTGGCCAGACCGGACACAGAGCAGCCGCTAGCTTGGAATATGGGAGGGAAAGATTGACAGGAGAGCTCAAATTATTAGTCGATTAATCAGCAACTATTTTGCTCATATTCCAGTATATTTTAAGCAAGAATGCCACACATTCTCTTGTTTCAGCTTCTGAATGTTAAAGATTTTATTTTTTTCTTTATCTTATGTTTTAAGATAATTTGGGGTTTTAGATGGATGATTGAAAAAAGCAAAATTGGGAATTTTTCACTATTTTCTCCTATTGACCAGACAATCAATTGATGAAGAAAAAAACAAGGAAATATTGAAAATGAAAATAATCACTCAGCGCCACCCTAGTATTACACATTAACAAGTATCCTGCGGGCATGGACTTGTCAACACACGCATTGTTAACAGTTCGATCTATGAATGTGATGTGTCATAAACATGCGTTTTGATTGGCCAGATGCAAAAAACGAAGCCGAAATAAATAATCTTGGTAAAATCGGCATCGGTCCGGACTCACACACATGAAATATACAAAATAAAACTAATTGATTTTTTATTTTTTTTTTATTATTATTCTTCCGGACAATTACACACAATAAACAATTTTCTCTTTGCATATTCACACATATTACTTTATGTTATCGTCCGAAGGGTGGCAGGAGAAGCCAAAGGCTTATTAGGTCCCGCCCCCACTGCCATAAGATTCAGATACACAGATACACAGCTACTGATACAGTTAAAACATTTTTTTTTTTTTTTTTGATGCATTCCAATACACAGACAATTTTAGGTCTCCTTATTCATTGACAGTGTACAACATACATGCTTTCCATTTTCCTCTCTGCCTGTGACAATGCAGATAGTGATATGGCCTTGTCCATTTCTTCTCTGGTAGTCTAAACACATCTGCAAAAGTATTCAAAACAGTCAGTATGTCTGCTGACCTAGGCTGCAGTCCCATAACATGCAGTGTATTTACAAATTCTTCAGTCAGTGAATGAGTTTTTTTTTTAAGTAAATCAATGTTTGTATCCCCACAGATAAATATCTTCTTTTGATTTGCCTTTGAAAGTAATTCTCCCACGTATTCTATAAAGTCTTCCATTTTTGAATCGGGTGTTCTGTACACACAGCTGATAATTAACATTTATCTTTGATTTGAATTTCAAAAGTCATACATTCCATTAGGTTATCAATTGCAGAGCACATTATATTTACGATTTCAAACCTTATATTTTGACACAAACCAGTTTAAATCCCTTTAGTTCAAAGTCCATGCTTTTGCCTTCTTTAATCCATGTTTCTGACACTGCAATGATGTTGAATTGGTTGGAGAATTTCTGTAGATATTCCTTAATTTGTGAAAAGTTAGTGTAGAGACTTCTGCTATTAAAAATTAATGATGGACAATTTCCCATTTTTTTTAAAGCATCTGATGAATTAATCCTCATTATGGTAATGACAGTCTCTTTTTCCGATAGTGTAGAAGTGATTGTCTGGGTCAATGATTTCATTTGGGTCCGATAATAATGATTAGCTAATAACTCCAGACTTTCATGATCATTTATCCAAGCGGATGTTTTGCTCATTCTCGCTGCTTGGGTTGATCAGATCCTCGTCCCTCCGGAATTGATCCAAATCCTCCTCCGTTTTGATTTGCACAATGTTGGCTTCTTCGGGTGTAGCTCCATTCATTTTGATGAAGATTCTTCCATCTCTCGTCCAAGTTTGTTGGACCTGTCCACATTTTTTTAACCCTCTCGCTTGATAGGCCAAATAAGCCTTTCTCATTCTCTCGCTTTCTCTTTCACTTCCCAATCAGTGTGAGCCTTAGCATTACAAATACACTTCAGGTGAGCTCAGCTTCTTAGTGAGACAGTAAGAGTCAGGGGAAGAGGACAAGAGAGAGCGGTAGGAGGACGAGGACAAAGAAGGCAACAGATGGAGACAGGGTCACTGTAGTGGACCATGTTATAGATCATGGCCTATCAATATAGGAGCCTGGGCAGAAAGTCCAGCCTAACTACACAATAGCTCCATAATTAGATCATTTAGACTGGATATCAGGAATATTTTCGCTGTTGGTTCTCAAAGGATGACATTGCATGTGATGTCAATGAGGCGATGTGGCCAGACGCAAGCGTGAGGCGATATCCAAAGGGTTCATAATCCACCCGCCCCATTCCATACAACACTGTTTTTTTATTTTCTCGTAATTGTTTCAGAGTTTACAGTATAGTAGTGACACACTGAATTGCTTTTTGAACTGCATCCTACCTATTGTTTTTTTTGTTTGCCAAATCCATGACATTGCAAAATACACTTTTTTTCAGAAGCTTTTTTATTTTTATTTTTATATGTCTAGATGAACTGTAGTGAATCAGTCTTTCACAAAAAAAATCAGTATGAGACTTAAAGTCAAAAACCATCCAAAGTACTGAATACAGCTGTGTTTTGCATAAAGCACATCTGTGTGCTGTTGCTGCTAAGAAAGAGTAATTCAAAGGTGCATGTGTGTAGGGGAGAACGGGGTAATTTGTCACACGGGTTGGTTGTCACAATCGTTATATCTCGGAACCAGAAGGCGCTGTCTGTGATATTTTGGTATGTAAATATCCAGAATTGGGATCAGAGGTCACCTACATAGTCTTCCTTGGAGTTAGACTGCTGAATTTGAGGTGAGACGACTGTTTGTGTTTTTCATGTCAAATTGAAAATATTTAGCTCCTCTGTATTTTTCTTCTAGGCTTTTACACAATGGGTTTATAACAAAACACTTGTTACCCATACAAAGTGTGAAGGGTAAACTATAGTTTAGATTGTGGTTAGAAAGCTAATTAGTTGTCAGATGGTTGTTGGCCTTGATGCTAGCAAGAAATTCAAGTTGGGGTTGGTCGTCACATTTTTGGGGGGGTTGGTTGTCACATGTTATCTCAAGGCTGCAGCCAGAAAAGGAACCCAATAACGAAATAAATTGTCAAGCTGTATCCTCACTGACACCCTAGAGAAGGAAAGAATAGAGCAGGAAAAGGCAGCTAGCATGCAAAAGAAAAAAGGGCAACACAATCAAAACAACCCAGTGCATCCCAAACTAGACCAGCTGCCAAGGCTACAGTAAGTTATGTAAGCCTATTTGTCAACTTGACAATGCAATTAAACTTTCAAATTTAGTTCTACTTTCTTGCCTTCTTTTTAAGATTATTCCCATTAAGATAACATTGTGACAAACAACCCCATAGTGTTTGACAACCAACCCCTTGATGGGGTTGGTTGTCACAATGTGTAAGGGTGTCTTTGATGATTAATTTCTTCTTTATTACAATAAGATAGAAAAAGTGAGGGGTACACATTTCAAGCCAACACCTTAAGCTTCAATTTAATGTAGGAATGACAATTGAAAGATGTTTAGGTGATGAGCAATTCCCACTAGAGTAAAAAGTGTGCCTACTTACCCTGTTCTCCCCTATTGTTTTGATGCTAAAAACAGTTTTGAAATGGGATTGTTAGGTTTTGTTTCAAGAGCTTCATTTTGCCGTATAAGTTAGAAGTTTGTCTCCATGTGCTTTGTCGTATTCGGCCTGTGTGTTAAGTTTTGACACAGTGGGCCAAAGTCTGAAACATGTGTGTAAACAATCGGCAAAAA
The DNA here is from genome assembly GCA_949357725.1 of Hyperoplus immaculatus. Lineage (NCBI taxonomy): Eukaryota > Metazoa > Chordata > Actinopteri > Uranoscopiformes > Ammodytidae > Hyperoplus > Hyperoplus immaculatus. Next base: position 23,777,535 of record OX442351.1, read on the forward strand.
CTGTAAGCATTAGGCAAAAAATGTAAAGCGAAAATTAAACGCACCGCTGTTCAAAGGCTTTTTCAAAAATGAAAAAGTCTAAAATGCAGAGTTATGCAAAGATGAAAGATAAAAGGTGTACAGGGTAAAATAAAATGTGATACAAATTCAAAAACACAAAGCTGGTGTTCACTTACACTGTCCCGCTGGTTGTCGTCCCCGGACCGGTCATTCTTTTGCATGGTGCGTGCCACCTCTGAAAACGAGCGGTCTTCAGTCACACAATTAATCAGAAAGGGGCCTAGAAAAAAAATAAGAAAGAAACACAGAAAAAACATTTGTGAGGCACAGCCCTTCTCAAGTAATTCCTAAACAAGTCATGTCAACTTTATAAAAGAAATCAAAAGTGATTAGATTTTTTAAAAATAGCTTTTGGTGATTTTAGTTTTGACTAAATAACGTTAAAAACACACATTATTAATTGTAAAAATCTGTGAAAAATCAAAGTCATATCATTATTTATAAGTGAGGATGAGGTTAGTTTATACCACCTTGCAGGGCTTTTGTGGTTTGAGAATATGAATGTTTTGATCTCCATGACAACCAGGTACTTGTGTGTACATGTGTATTTGTACAATATGTGTATGTGTATGTGTGTGTGTGTGTGTGTGTGTGTGTGTGTGTGTGTGTGTGTGTGTGTGTGTGTGTGTGTGTGTGTGTGTGTGTGTGTCAAGCCATGCTGGGATCCACTGGCCAATTAGAATGCATTAGAGTGTAAAGGTAAAGGTCAGTGAATTATCAGGCAGAGTTACACAACCCTGTTCTGTTTACCTGGCCTACTAACCCGAACCTACACCTGCCTCTCGCTCCTCTCTCTCTCTCTCGATGCCCCTCTCTTTTGCACGCACACACACACACACACTCTCTCTCTCTCTCTCTCTCTCTCTCTCTCTCTCTCACACACACACATACACACTCTCTCTCTCTCTCACACACACACACACACACACACACACACACACACACACACACACATACACACAAATCGTGCTGAACTGGATGTTTACAAATCTTCACAGTCTGAAGTGTTGTGACATATGTGGAAAAATCCCGAAGGAATTCAAAGAGGTTAATAATCAAATTTTGATGTGGTATGATTGGAGCAGGCTGTGGAACTGTTTAGCATTCCAGTCAAGTTTCTCTTGTAGTTACCTACTGTACATAGAAGCTATTCTCTGATTATTTCTATCAGGTTTAATATATGTTATATGCAGTCCTGGAATATTATACTTTCAGTCTAAAAAATAACTTTTATTAGCTTATCCTATGCAATGCAACAAATAGTTACCTGCCATGTAAGACACATAGTAAGCCCTCGAGTACATGGTTCGCAAGCTCATAATCAACACCAATCCCCCTCTTTCTACTAGGACTTGTCAGTTACACTGGATGTACTTTGAATGAGAGATCAGCTAAACAGGTCACACATTATCCTCTCAGGTCCTTTAGCTCAGGCCAATCTCCACTAAATAGATGTGGCCAAGTAATTACCACCACAGACAAAAACATACAGAGCTGGCTGGCAAGTCTCCATCGACTGATGAGAAGAGAAGAGAGGAGAGTTAGTTTTGTTCATATTGGCTTGTGAAAACAATGCCATGCAATCACGGCAAAATAATGTAAATAAAATATTTAGATTTGGTCCACTTCTTCTGTATGTGAACCGCAGTGGGGTTCTGTAAAGTGAGTGAGTCCTTTGAAATTAATCTAAAAGGTGTTATGGCATAAGGCACACAAGGAAGACAATCATGAACACAGAGCTAAAGAGAAACCCAGGGCAAACCACAGCCTTGACTTTGTCATTTTTAGCTATATCTGCAACTAAGCATTCAACGCTAAGAACCATCCCTCATAATCACAGTTACAGGCTCTCGAATCAAATTATTCTCAACACAACCACCCAAAAACTCCTATTATAGCAACATTTTTAAAGAAAAATGTTAATTTTCAGTATAAAGGTTTCTTGGCATCTCCATTTTCCAACTCGTCTGCAGTCATTAAGTGTTAAAATAATGTCCTTGTGATTGTGCTGTCTGAACAAGTCTTGCTGGCATTGAATGAATTTGACACATCCTTTACAGTTGCATGTCTATGGTACCAGTGCCTGTCTGGAAAACCCAGGCAATTATTTCAAAATGTGTCCAGACTGCAGTTTTGAAAAGAGTAAAGAGCTATTTCAATCGATGCTGTTCATATCTGATTGGAAATGGCACTCGGCACAGCCTTAAAATGCTGAGAAAACTGTAACTCTAATTAACAGACCAAATGCTACAAACGTAGTGTAAATGGCAATGTAGTTGGCATTTTGCAGCTGTCGAGAACTCAGTGTCTTGTCTTTAGTGGCCACTCAACCTTGCAAATGATTTGTGATAGCTAAAGGTTTGAATTAAAATGAAAGAGCTGTTAACATGACTGGAATAAACTCTCGCTTTTTCCATCACTCCCTCTCTCATTAGGGTGGGTTTACAGCCAAAATAAAGATTATCCAACTTAATCTAGATCCTAAACCGTGAACGCACAGGCTTAATTTAGCAAAAAACTGAATCCGCAAGAAATTGAAACATACAACTTGAATGAATTGAATGAATTGAAGGAACTTCAAGCCGTGAATGTGAAGAAAGATCAGCTCTTGAAAGAGCTTGGAGATAAAATTGATGACCAAGATCAACAAGCAAAAAACAGAGATGTGATAATAACTGGTTTGGACATTAAACCAAGGTCGTATGTAGCTGCCGTGAGTGGAGAAGAAGAGGGCGATACAAGGAATGTGTCGGTGGATAACCAGGTTGAAAGGTTCCTGAGAAGCAAAGGCATTAGTCTGGATCTGGAGAACGTGGAGTCTTGTTTTCTTCTCCCGAAGGGAAAATTGGCCAAAAAGCGTGCTGTTATTCTGAAATTTGTGAGTAGAAAGCATAAGATAAATTTGCTCAGTCAAGGCAAGAAGCTTAAAGGCGAACAAATTGGAATGAGTGAAAACTTAACCAAGAGAAATGCTAATCTGGCCTACCAAGCAAGAGGGTTAAAAAAATGTGGACGGGTCCAACAAACATGGACAAGAGATGGAAGAATCTTCATCAAATCGAATGGAGCTACACCCGAAGAAGCTAAAATTGTGCAAATCAGAACGGAGGAGGATCTGGTTCAATTCCGGAGGGAAGAGGACCTGATCAACCCAAGCAGCAAGAATGAGCAACATACCTGATGGGATAAATTATCATGAAAGTCTGGAGTTATTAGCTAATCTTTACGAGGAACCTAGATTATCAGACCCAAATGACATTATTACATTATTACAAATGACATTATAGCATGGACAATTTGAATTAATGTTGGCATGGTCTTTGAATTAAAGGGATTTAAACTGGTTTGTGTCATAATATAAGGTTTGAAATTGTAAATACAATGTGCTCTGCTATTGATAACCTAATGGAATGTGTGACTATTGAAATTTAAATGAAAGATACATGTTAATTATCAGCTGTGTGTTCAGAACACCCGAGTTAAAATTGGAAGACTTTCTCTGACTGAAGAATTTGTAAATACACTGCATGTTATGGGACTGTAGTCAAGGTCAGCAGACACACCAGGGGTTGACACTAAGGTTTCAAATGCACTTGCCCATAGGGCAAGTACAGGTAATGTTTTACTTGCCCGAATGTTGTGTTCACTTGCCCAAAAAAAAAAAAAAAAACTGTTAAACAATGATATATACAGTATAGGCTAATTGAATTATACATTTTAGCGATCTCTTATCTCTTAAATGCAAACACTGCTTACTAGTCTCATCCTGACCACATAAAACGAACAACAATTCATATAAGCCTATATATCATGACATCACACAACACCAAGCGCTTGGTCCTGCTGCAGCATCGTGAAAGGGCCTCTTTTTGCCATGCACCTGTCACAGGGGCTCAGAAAACTCAGTCTAGCTCAGAGTCAAGCTGAATGTTAGCTTCCACAGAAAAATGTTACTTATTTAAAACGGTCACATTGTGCCAAAAAGTGATCGTGTGCCATAAAATTATTAAAGTCCACCATGTTAAAGCTATTGCCCAGTTATACTGTAAGTAAGGAGGGGGATCATTCATTTCTATTCATATTGATACCATTATAAAGACTCCACAATCCAAATCTTTATCGATACCTTTCTATTATTTTGTTTAAAGAGAACTGGTATTATTGCTTTAATTGCTTACAAGAGGAGCAGAGCTCAGGATAGGACTTTAAGCAGGTCATAATTCCATATTTAGGCCTACTATTTAGTTTATATTGCTGGGAAAACAAGTTTTTTTACCCAAACTGTAGGCTATTATTCAAGCTTCCCGCGAAAAACTCAAATTTCTTATTTTCTTGATGTTACATTTGAACACATCATGATGTCATTTTATTGACCTTTGCCTAATAATCATTTTGCTGAGCCGACCTGAACACATCACATTTGAACCGTTTGCGATTTTTTTTAGCTAACTAGGTCTTATCCTGCAGATTTGAATATGGATTTTAAAACTATCCGATTTTTTAACTGCGGGACTTGTCACTTGCTACAGTCTCTCGTCTGTTGATCACTGCTGCATTGAATGAATGATGAGACGGACGGTGCGGAGCCCGTCTGCAGCGGCAGCGGCTCAGCAGACAAGAGTTTTTTTTTTTTTTTGGAGACGGAGCTGGTGGAAGGAGTTTCTTCAAGACAGTCGAAGGTAGAACACTTTTACAGTCCATGATGCGGTCCAGTGATGGAATAATACGCTGAAGTAGGCCTAATTAGATGAAGATGACCCGACTCGATATTTAAAATGATATAATGTGACCTAGCCTACTGGACTCCATAGTGGTATCGATAAGCTCAAACGTTATTGATTTCTGGGTTTTGAATATAGCGGAACCAGGTCCGTAGGATAGAGCCGGCTTTCGGAACGTAGACAGCGAAACTGCGCGCACACAGGCTGTATGTGTGTGTGTGTGTGTGTGAGAGAGAGAGAGAGAGAGCGAGCGAGAGATAGAGAGAGATCGAGTGCGAAAGAGCGACCGTGATGCTGCTGGCTGCTGCGCGCAGCTGCTCAATTGCAATATAGCCGATCTATTTTGTGTGAGTTAGCGGAAAAAAAAATGTTTTACAGACTATAAAACACATGAATACATAGCCTAGACTACAGACAAACCCTCTAAAATCCACTTGCCCGTCCGGGCAACCAAGAAGCAATCTCAACTTGCCCAAACATTATTTTCAGTTGCCCCGGGCAAGCGGGCAACCGTTAGTGTCAACCACTGCACACTGACTGTTTTGAATACTTTTGCAGAGGTGTTTAGGCTACTAGAGAAGAAATGGACAAGGCCATATCTGCATTGTCACAGGGAGAGAGGAAAATAGAGACCTAAAATTATTTGTGTATTAGAATGAATCTTCTTAAAAAAAAAAAAGAAAAAAAAAATGTGTTCTAACTGTAGTAGCTGTGTATCTGAATCTTATGGCAGTGGGGGCGGGACTCGATAAGCCTTTGGCTTCTCCTGCTACCCTTCGGACGATAACACAAAGTAATATGTATGAATATGCAATGTGAAAATTATGTATTATGTGTAATTGTCCGGAAGAATAATAATAAATAAATAACATGGCGCAGATACAATGTGCACATAAATAAATATAGACGGTCTGATCTCAGCCAGCCATTATTATCAGCCTTGTTATACATGCTCCTGAAGGCAACAATACGAGAGTAAAATTCAATTCAATTCAATTCAAAGTGTGTATTGTCATATGCACAATAAGAAACATGTTCTCAGTCATACAATGAAATTCTTCCTTTGTTTTCCACAGAGTGAATGCCAAGAAAGAAACATGAAAATATGCGATATACAAGTAAAATAGAAAAGAAGCAGCAACAATACAGAATATTCAATTTACAAAGCAAATAGAAGAGCAGCAACTAGGTAAAACCACACATTTAAGTTAAAATAAAATAAAACGGAATGGTGCAAATCCAAGAAAGTGTGCATATCCAAAATGTAAAAATGTAAACAGTGGTGGCACTCCTTAGGTATAATAACAATAACAACAGTAACAGCAGACTCCTATCTGTTGTTATGGAGTCTGAGGGAAATGGGGAAGAAAGAGTTCTTTAGTCTGGTTGTACAACAATACAAAAAGTATTATGAGTATTTTCAATAAAAAATGCAGCCAACGACTGCTAAAGCTAAATGGTCGCCACCACAGTGATCCGAGCTGGGTTATAAAGACTGTTGCATGCATGTGTGTGTACTCTCTGTGACGCAAACACATTTTCAGATTGAATAACCGGTCACATACACACTCTTCTCTTGTCTTGCTGATCCTCGCAAGAACTGCCAGTCAGGAACACCAGTGTTTATGCACTATCCCCAACAGATCTGGTCTTTTTTTTTGTTTGCTTTTGCAGGCAGCAGGAAGCCATTATTGTTTTCGTGTCTTTGTGTGTCTTTGTGTGTCTTTGTGTGTGTGTGTGTGTGTGTGTGTGTGTGTGTGTGTGTGTGTGTGTGTGTGTGTGTGTGTGTGTGTGTGTGTGTGTGTGATGGATCAGTGTGGCAGCAAAGCATGTGCCAGCAGTGCAAACCACAGGGGGTGGATTTCTGTCTCGGCACAAGCATTAGATACACCAATGGTGACTAGACCTACAGACCCCTGACCAGAGAGATCTAGATACATTATGTATGTATGAAAATTGCCCTCTGCAGATGCCCGCGCTTCCCCTGTCCCTTTGATACATCCCCTACTGGCGTTTTCAATTAATTTCTTGCCATCTTTGGGAGAGCAATGACAGTTTATCCTCTGTGATCAAATTAAGAAAGTGAGCCAAAAATTGAGCTGAGCTATAACTTCCATTGACCCATGCAGCAGAAGGTCATGGCTGGCTGTCTAATGTGCTGTAAATTTCCGCTGCTGTATGAAACCGACAACTCTTTTTTTTTCCCTTTTCTTGCTGACCTCCCACAGGTCTCTCAAAAGTATCTTATCCTTTTATTGTAGCCTTTCATTAAATGAGCTGATATGAGCAGCAGGCGCTGTTGCTTTGTTGAAATAGCCAGTCACTTTTATTCTCTTTGAAGGCAGATCTGCGTAGACCATTTTTTGTTGCATTTGTCCAGCTAATATTTTGGAAAAGCCACTGGAACATCATTGACATTCATAGTTAAGCTCAGACGGTATATGCAAAAATGAAGCAATCAAAAAACAAAATCAGTCAAAGCTGTTGCAAAGCGCCATTTTAGATACTTCAAATTAAAATAAATTACAACCCATTATACAGCACATCACAGTGTTTTGAGATTAAATAGGCAGTGACACTTGTTTGATGCTCACTAAAAGCTTCCAAATTTCCATCCAATCAATCTATTTCTCTCAGTCGTTGAATGAAGTGGATTTTCCCCCCCTGTGGAGTTCCTTCGCTTATCTTAGAGTGGCAAAGGAAATTATTTTCCTATTGATTTAGTCATTGTATTTTGGATACTGATTGTTGCATTAATAACAACAATGCTGAACCACTTCTGAAGTAAGATTGGTTCTTGTAGGAGTATTGATTCAATAGAACAGAAGCCTCAGCTCTTAGTGTTGAGCAGCAGCAGTGGTCTGCCAATCAGCCGACTGAGCCAAAACATAGCAGTGGCTCCTCCAAGTGGTGCTACCCTTACTAGACATTATAGTAAAAATAATGAAGCCAACTTTCATCTCCATTTGATATCCTCAGCAGTCTTTGTAGCCTCAGTAGCCTTTATTCGACTGACCTTGCCTGTGTCCTTCACACTGAGGAGAACTACCATTAACTGCCTGATTGCATACATCACATAAATCAGCTTCAAACCACTGAGCAGCTGTCACTTCCTTTAGTACAAGCACACTAACAGACACTCACACACTGGAACTCAATGGCATACCAACTACACATGCACTCACACACGCACACACACACACACACACACACACACACATCCACACCCCAACTTTCAAATGATAGATGTTTTGTTTGTTTTCATTTGGCACAGACTGGGGAATGGACAGTCCTTACTCTTTACACTTTATCATATGCAGTTCCAGGACAAGCTCACACTCACTCTCAAATATGGACAAATTGAAATATAGTACGTTCTTATCAAGGCATACCTTACAAAACATCTCAATCTACTCTCCATTCATTCCCTTATCACTTCGTCGGAGTGATGAGTCCTTTGTAGCAACTCAAAAAACTATTTCACAGCTAGGTGGACCAGAGAACAAAATATGTAAATCAGCTCTCACACTTCAAGCTCCCAGGATAATAATTGTCTAATATTCCACCTTGTCTTGCAGGCTCAAGTATGAGTCACACATGTTATTGTTTGCTGTTTGTGCTGGGAAATTAAAATCATCAGCTGTGAGACTGTTTGAAAACATTTTGATATTCTATTGTGCATTGACAATGAAGCTCTGTCTAATTTAAATGAATGTGTGGTGGGGATGTGGGGGCAAAATAATTCAACAACGAAGCCTGTGCCATAAAATAAAGCATTTTTGCTATAAAAAAATGGATGGTAAATTAGACTATACGTAAGCTTATGGTGCATACAGTTTCCCTCTGCTGAGCACCGCAGGAAATATAGTACAGCTGAACCTGGCATATGTGTCTACGTCATTCCCTGATGGGAGCTGCGACCGAGAAAAGCTTTCTAAGTCCTCTACCAGAGTTGTCATGTACCCATTTTAACGTCTGGTGGGATTACTTGAGGGAAATGTCTTACTTTGTTTTTGTTTTCTTTTTAGTTCAGTCTTTGGTAAATCATGTGCATCTAATAAAAGCTTTGTCATGTTCAACATGTGATATAAAAACATTCTCATTTTAAACAAAGCATTGATTCTGGTCATGGACTTACCAACAAAGGCTACGCCTGCTGTCAAAATACTATTTTCACCAATGACCACTAAAATGATGGTTAGATAATAATAATAAACAGAGTAGCACAACAAAGACAATGGAAGAAAGCATGCAAACAAATAAGGCAAATTAAGAAATAAATAGAAGTAATAGTGAGAGCGGTGGAAGGTGATGAGTTATAGTAAAGGTCGTGGTGAACAGATGGGTTTGAAAAGAATTGCACTTAGATGTTGCACTTATATGTAGCACTTAGTAGTTTGGCTTATTTGCAGCTAATGTACTTGCATTATTCTTGCTATTGCTGGGTACATGCCCTCATGGGTAAATGCACTTATTGGAAGTCGCTAGAAGCTTCAAATAAATGAAAGATAATGAAATAAGAAAATGTATCATCAGAGTCAATCCACCTACAGTTATTCACACATGAAGTTGAGTATACTTGTCATGGGGAAAATTACTCATCCAGTAAAAATGTTATACAAAATCCTCTACAATATGTTCTGTTGCTCCAGGGAGCTTTCTGAAGACTGAACATTTACCAGGCAGGGAGGGTTTCATAAAAAATGAAATGGAGTAGAACTGTGGGAAGTGTATGGTGTGCTCCTAAAAGGTACTTACTGTACCGATATCTCAATGCAATTCAATCTTTAGTATTGATTTGACCAGCAACTTTACTGTTTGGTTCACTCTTACCATACTCATCAATCTGTGTTCCAGTCACAGCACTGTTTACAGGAAAAAAGCCAATAACTTCATAAAGTAATGCCAAGCTTACAGCTTGTTTGGCTTACCCCCAAGTGGCCAAAAAAAAGATCAATTGATGCTGCTTTAATACAAGGTCAATATTATTCCAATTTATTGTCACATTGATATCAGACAAAAAATACCAGACCTCATGGTAAATGGTAAATGGACTTGTATAGCGCTATATCTCCGTTTATCACAGACTCAAAGCGCTTTACATTGTTTTTTTGTACACATTCACCCAGTCACACACACATTCATACACCGATAGCAGCAGCTACCATGCAGGCTAACTAAGCTAACTATCGGGAGCAATTCGGGGTTCAGTGTCTTGCCCAGGGACACTTCGACATGTGGCGGGGAGACGGGGGATCGAACCTCCGACCCTGCACACCAGAGGCGAACTCCCTACCCACTTCGCCACTGCCGCCCCATATTGTTATACCACTATGATTGAATGAGTCTTGGCCATAAACTGTAGTCTGTCAAGTTAGTTTACGGCAAGGTATTGTAAGAGCCAATTTGAAGACTTATTGAAGGAAAGAGACTAGTGTCTCTGGCCTTTAAAACTGATCCTTTAAAACGTCTTTCTTCTTAATGCTGAGGGATAATTAAGTAAACCTTTTTGAGTCAGTATTAGTTTATAGCTATTTGTGGACCAGTTAACACAAAGACAGGGTTGTGAAAAGCCTGTCACAAGTGTCACAGTCAGTGGCAGCAGAAACGCACACTCATATATGGTGCGCAAACAGTAGGAAGTAGGAAACATTAGAAAAATGTAAGTCATACTACAATTAAAATATTCCTACAGTTGAATTCAAGGCCTACAGTAGGTGTAGATGGAAGAAAGCAGTGTGCTGCTCCTCTATGAAGTGCCAGCAGAGGTCACCAGAGAGCTATAGTTGCCGGTATGTCTGTCCACTATTTCATTCCAGATACTGAGGTACCATTAGGATAAAAAGAGAACATGCTACAAAATAAGATGTTTTAGAAATAATCCACAGTAGGAATCTATATGTAGATTAAACATGATTAAAAATCACAGGGCCCTACTATACTATCCACCACTTAAAGTTTTGCTCATAAAATTGTAAAATTTTAGACATTTCTGGTGCATCTCTATTTTTTATCATGAAATGGGAGCCTCTTTACCACTTCCATTTACACACACACACAAATACTCAAGGCATCGTCGACAATCCCATTTCTTTCACACACATGGACCACTACAGCCTGATGATGACACGACTGACCCAAGGCAGATATATGGCCCTGCAGCGCTATAGGGATGAGTCACTATCTGTACAACATAGAATACAAGCAACGTGTGCTGAATCTCAGCCTGCATCTCTGCCATCAGATGTGATCAAATATGGACACTGCTGATGACTGACTTAGGAAAGCAAAGCAGCCTGCTCAATGGCATGCTCACAAACCCAAACCTTGTTGTTTCCTCTCCGTTTAATGACTTGGCTATAATAGAACGGCAAGACAGCACAATTAATGCTGTGTGCCTCGCTATTCATTTTCCATACATTACCATAGGGCACGGAAAGTATTGCCAAATTATACACAGAAGAAAAGACAAACGCTTTTCTATTCTAGAAAGGCATTATTTTCCTGTTTCAAACATAACTAGAAGCAGACTTACTTATTTCATATACAACTCAAAATTCTTAAATTGCAGTGTCATCACAACACATAGGCCAAAGATTTAATTTACTTTCCAGTATATTGTTGCCCATAGTGAAGCTCACTGTACACAGCCCTTATGTCACAAATTTGCTAAACACATACACACATACAGTACACAAACACACACAGTAAAATCCCTGACGATGTGTCCAAGAACATTGGAACTTTTTGGAACAACACGGTTTTTCCCTTGGCACAATAGCTTCAGATCCTGTGAATGCAAATAATAATTTTATTTTTATCAATTTAAAAAAATGCTAAGTGAGGGAACAAGGTTATACTGGATATGCAAGGTCTCTCCCAGACAAAGATTTCAAAGCAGACTAGGGGTTTCAAGATGTGCTGCTCGTTTGACGAAGCACAAATAAACGGTGGATGGCCGAGAAACTTAGTGCAGCAGATGAAATGTATATCGAGCTTATTTCCCATAGAAATCAGAAGATGTCCAACAGTAGATATATGGCCCTGCAGCGCTATAGGGACACCAGCGTAGCAAGCGCTGCCGTTAAGGCCCCGTTCGGGGCACTTGTTACATCTCCATGTAGCACTTACTTGTGGCACTTTGTAGTTTGGTTTATATGCAGCTATAGTAATGACAGGATTCTTGTTTGTTCTGAGTTTGTACCTTCATTGTTGAATGCACTTTCTGGAAGTCGCTTTGGATAAAAGCGTCAGCTAATTAAAATGTAATGTAACGAAACACCAAACACCGTGTTTGTAGATGTTAAAAATAAACGGTTGGGCTCATACAATTAAAAGGGGGGTTTGGGTCCCCCCCCAGAAAAAATTGAGCTTCAAAGACACTGTTTCCCCTTATTCTAGCGACTTTATAAACACCAAAATGAGTTGTTCACATCATTGTGCACTTTCACATTTTAGCCAAAGAAGGGAGGATGCCTTGCTGCTTTCATCTTTACTAACATTTAAATTAGACTGGAGAAAAATCAATGTGCCGCTACCATACAGTCTTTGACCGCTGACAGCCACATACGGAAAAATTGAAGGAAGTTTTCCTTCATGTTGAGGTGATAGTTGACTATCATCGTCTCTCTCGCATGAAATGACCTATACTTGAATGAGGAACGGATCTTGAACGCTCAAATAATTTATATACATTTTAAACGGATTAAATTTTTCCTTGGCACTAATTGCGCTTTTCCACTATGGGTACGGACATAGCCTACTCTTAATCCGCTTTTTGCTTCGTTATCCAGTGGTGATTTAAGCACCACTCGATGTAGCTGTTTGTCATAGCGACGCCACATGAACGCAACGCCTCTTTCGCGTTTCCCGTTCGTCAACTACCAAAGAGAGGAACGGCTGCACCTCATAAGCTTAGCTAACCACAATATGTTTTTTCGGTTTGCCATATTCTTGCTCCAGAGGGCACATCCACATCATCATCATTTAGGCCTATTGTATGGAGGGGCAACCTAGGGCACTCAATAATTTTTGTTCATCTTTTTCTCGTTTTCACCACCATGGAGGGCACTTTAGCAACACTTTTTCAACAGTCTGTATGCTGTGTTCATAGATTCGGAATCTCCGTTATGAGAGGAAGCTGCCTTCAAGAGGTTGTCAATTAAGGGTTCCCCCTAGGATTGAGACATAGCTGCGTCCTAGCAGCATAGATTTATTTGGAAAATGTGCAATTCCGTAACATAAAACCACTTGGCTATATGATCATATAAAAACTCTAGAAAATATATTGTCCTTATTTGCCCTCCTTCCAAAACATTGACAGAGGTTTAACCCCTAGTTCCCTTTCTAGCGTTACCTAGTTACCTTACCTCCTCCTCATCAATCAGCCTAACAGTGGGACACAAAATTAATGTAGGGAAACCACTGCATACAGTATAGCTGGTTTCCACAGCTTCAGGCCCACACTCCCTCTCCTTTGCAGCAGCATCCAAAACTTTTTGTAGAACTGTTTCAGAACATAACCTATTGAAAAAATAAAAATCATAAGAACCGATTTTATATTTGTCATATTCTACAGCAACGGTTTGCACAACGATATGCAAGTCCTCAAAGCTCATAACATATTATTTGTTGATATTTGGTTATTTGTGTGTTTTTGAAACATTATTTTCAACATATTGGGTTGCGGTTTGTACGCGGTCTTACCGAGTGTTTTGATAAGAAAAGTTTCATTCATGTCATCATAATCTGGTTGTGCACCGGGGAGGCAGACTGGTCCGAGATGTGCTAGCTAGTAGCTAGCCCTTCTCTGCAAGCCGGGTGTAATGGCTGGATGTAGGCCTATTGTATGGACAGGCAGGTAGCCCTGATGAAAATAGGGGGAATAAACATGCCGCTTTACACTATGGTTTGTTTAATAAGTTGCATTCCTAGCTGGCTTGCTAACTTTGGCCACTGGTAAGCCGAAACTCAATAATATGTTTGCCTTTGTTCATAGTTGCGGCTTCACTGTGCGCACGGCACTTGTCTGTCGGAACGTCGAGTGCAGTTCAGAGACTACAGGTGGGGGCTAACGCGGGGCTTTGGGCTTTAGAAGAGTTTAGTAGCCTATGAGTGATGCTAGCTGATGGTGAATATTTCCTCCAAGCTGAAAGCTGGCTGTTTGTCAAGAAAAAGAAATTCTAGTAGTTTTCTAATTCCACATACGTATGTGTTGTTGTTTTTTGTTGCTTTTTTAAAAGATATTTTGGGGAGCATTTTCACCTTTATTATTGGAAAGTTAGAAAGCTGAAAGGCGGACAGAATAGACATAATTGTACTCATAGTTTGTTTCTTTCATGGCATGAGGGACATAATTCACCTGGCTGCCAGCTAGTGATACGTAGGCCTATACTTATTGAATCCAGTTTTCTAGTTATAGTAGCCTATAGTTCTAGCTAAATTAATTTTGATCTTTCCTCTACTACTTTTTCTATAGGCCTATGTCATATTTTTTTATGATCACTGTCAGTGATTTTTTGTTAAAATACTGTTTTCACAGTTGCACAATTGCTTGTAGTAAATCTATCTATAAAGCAAGAAACGTCTGTGTGTCTGTGGCTCACATATCTCTCTGAGTTTTGGTCAGATCGGCATGAGCTTCCGGATATTGCTTAAACACAGCACGAAGGTGTGCATCCTTCATCCTTCATTTTGAAGTTGTAGAAGTTATCATATTTATATCATGCTGGCGAATAGTAGCTTAGGCTACGTGCGTACAGCGCCGACTAAACCCCGCCTCCCTGTGACGAGCGGGACACACACACAGCAGACCGACACAGCCTTACTTCCTCAACAACTCCTCATCAACTCCTCATCTGCTCCACCTGTCCGATTTAGTGGTAAAGACTGCACTTCACGCTATTTTCACTGTTATAATACAGCACGGTCTCGGATGTTTCAACAAAATGTTTTATATCCGTTTAAAATCTAAACTGAAAACCCGAGGGCGACCGCGCGCACACAAGTCCGCAAACACACACCGAGCGCGTGTGCGCGCACATCAGTCCCCCCCCCCACAAACACACACACACACTGCTGCCTGCTACTGACACGTTAACGTTAATTGACAGCATGGTCTCGGATGCGGACGCCTGCGCGCGGACACAAGTCCCCCCCCCCCACACACACACACAGCTGACTGCTACTGACACAGTAACGTTAATTGACAGTTATCCAAACTCTGTCTTATCTTTCAAATACCTAACAGTAGCCTAATGGTAATGGGGTTGACAATGTTGTCATGGCGTGCAGCATAGACTCCTTTTATACACAGTGCAGCCATTTACTACATAGGCAACTGATTGTAAGTTTGAGTGCATTGTGCAGTAAGGATGGCAGTTTGCAAGGTACCATAATATCAGATTGTATAGGTAACACCTGTACAGCTCGATTCTTCTTTAGGATTCAACACTTAATTAATTAACACATTTTCTGTTTCATTTCACTTAAAACTGCAGTTGAGAGTTTTTTTTTACTGTAATATTTGGCAAAACTGTCATAATGGCCATTCAGCTATATGTAGGTGAAGTGGTCTGAAAATATTTTTTTATGACTTTGCTCCCCCCTGCCTCTGTGTGCTGCCCCCCAAAATTGCCACTGCTCATGTTAATTTTGACCAATCAGAGCGAGGTCAGATTCTCCGTTCTTATTGGCTGTGGGACCTTGGCAACGACGTTGATGCGTCAGTTGCGTGAGCGTTCACGACCCTAGCAGTCTGACACTAGCCTACTGTTTGGTACTAGGCTACTACGGCGGACAGCGAGTAGCAATGTCTTCACAAACGAACCCTCAATTTACCATTCCCAGGATACCAACAACTAACACCGCTAAGACAGCAAAAAAACGAGGAAAGACGAATGTTGAAAAGTTAACTGCTGAAAGGGAGACGGAGAGAGCTCGAAAAAAAGTACACCGGCCATGTCTTCTTGCCCTATCACATCAAGACATCTCCGACCGCGACCTCGTCCCCTTCCTCTGCCCCTAGGCTGCCTGCCGCTAGCAGCAGGACGTCCGCTGGCCTCGTCCTGTGCTCAGTGTTGCCAACTCAAAGCGATTTTGTCGCTATATTTAGGCCTAGTGAGTTTTCAGCCCCCCTGGCGACTTTTTTTTTTCAAAACAGCGACAAGCGACAAATCTAGATTTTTTTTCTGGTGTTATTGGTGACTTTTTTCGCCAAAGCAAGTATCACCTCTTCTCAACGAGCACCGGGAGCACTGACACACAGCCCGCTCCTCGCGCAGCAGCCCCGAGCAGCCCCTCCCAGCTGCGGTCAGAGCAGGAGCATAGATAGTAGGAGATACACACACACCTCTCCGCTCTGTTACAATTAGTTTGCTATCTTGCCTGGCTGTTACAGCTACTTTTGTTAGGCCTACCAGCACACTTACAATGATTTTAAGCTAACATACATGGTATGTCTGTGATTAAAATGTATGCTCAATATGTACGTATGTTAATGTTTAATCACCTCGGAATCGGACATGGTGTTTGTCTCCTGTCAATGTAACTCAATTCACATGAACGCGCATAGCTGTCGTTCGGAGGGAGGAGCTACAGCTGGTAGAGCGTTGCGAAAACAGCCGTTGGGATCCCAACGGCTGAAACTCTCAAGCTTTAACAAAACACATGGAATTAGTTTGTGGTTATCTTTACACAATACACTAAGGAATGTTGCCCTACTCTATAGCCAACTTCTACAAAGTAACTTACTGATAATAACCTTTAACAGTGTAAAATTAGCCATCACTGATAGCAGCCAAATGTACTGTCTAATATGTTTCTTTGTTTACCTGCTTCCTAGGGGCACTGCACTAGTACTTCAAAGAACAACTGCTGTCTTAACTTTGTTGGAGGATTGTAGCTTAGTTGTTTCTGTGCACTAATGGGAAAAGTGAGGGCAGCAGAGTAGCCTATTTATGCTGCATTCCAATACACAATAGGCCTACATCCTTGCTATTTAGAATGGTAGAAAATGTATGTTCCAGTAGGCCTACATGATTTCAAATGCAGCATGCTCAAATACCCAGATTCCCTATTACATCCTGTCATAACTAAGTATGTAACAAATTCTGACCTATCACTGTGCAGCAAAAGGTATGTCACATGGACTGAGCCTCTTAGTGAAAATAACTAGCAATGCAGACTATTACTTATTACTATAAGAGGCAAGTTCAAGGCGAGTAATGTTATGAAGAAATAAATAAGTTAAAGTTTGTCCCAATTGTATGTCTCCTGCATACAAACTGCGTACATATGGTCAGCTGTATAGGCCTACTGTATGTAGAATAGTTAAGAGAAAGAATAGCCTCAGTGCTTTGGAACCAGTTTTTTTTTGTTGCTAAGTCTAAGCTAGGTTCAAACTCTGCTCTACAGCCTTGACTTTTTTTCAACATCCACTTTCCTGTAACGGAAAACAAAAACCACAGCTGCATAGCTTTTTGCATTAGATCATGGGAGATCATCTGTATTCAAGCACAAATGAGCAGTTAAAATGAGCTGAGTTGTCCTGAATGCAGTGGTTCACCAAAATGAAATGTGTGAATGTTTTTGGAGGAGCTCCTTCCCCTGGGCTGGCTGTGTGACACTGGTTAAGGTAAGCAAAGAAGACAAATAATCAGATGAGGAAGGGACTGCCAAAACTCTGAGTTGATGTTTCCTTTCTGATTTCCCCTTATATGTTATGTAAAGAAGGCCCACAATCTGAGACTTATAGTTTGCCCTGGGGAGTATATGGGGAGAGCCAGAAAATCTGGTTTATTATCTGTAATCCTATTTTCATCAAAACATTTACAGTGGCATAAATAGAGGGCAGGGCAAAAGCTGACATCTTGTCTTCTTAATAACAGACAACCGTATAACCAAATCTTTTCCAGCAGATATGCTTACCCAACTTGTTCATCCAGAGAAAACATTTTTGTATTAGGGCTGAGCAAATTCTCCATTTCTCTCAGTGATTTAACTACTGGAATCAGTCCGTAATAATGTAAGGAAAACCCTTATTTCACCCTGGGTGTTGTCATTTCAATAGAACGTCAGATGATTTTAGTATGCAGCAAAGCACACAGTTCATACATACATTCAGTATAATAATGAATCTAATGTATCCATTCAATTATATTCACTACAACTCTTTGTTCAAATCTCTAGAACTGTGTAACTTGATCATTTGTTTGACCGGTTTCTGAGACTCAGCCATGTGCAAGCCCATCTCTTTGCTACTGATCCAACATGTTATGAGATAGAAGATTAATTTAGATCGGCCTAAGGACTGTGAGCCAACATCCTTAGATGGTCACATGGAATTAGACCCTGGAACTTTACTCAATGTCCCCCTAACCACTGTGGTGAGAGAAACAGAGTGAGTGAGCAAGAAAAATAGACAGTGACTTTATACTACTAGGGGAATTTTATTCTCGTTTGAACCAAAAACCAATTAAACCACAGATAGGGCAAACAGCCACAAGGGGCTTATGGTGTTTTTTGTTTCAAGGTAATAAAATATAGTGAATAATAAAAAGCAAGTATGTATACAGACTATTTAAAAATATCTATTTTACGGATATTTCTATACACACAGTTATTTACAAGGCAAACTTTGACTTTGATGTTATGGAAAGTTGATGAGTTGTAGAAAAAGCTTTTCTACCATTGACTTTTTTTTTCTATCTCATCCTGAAATCTTGGTCATGGCTACGATGCATCCAAAGATTTCCGAAACGATAAAAATTGGGAATTGATGCAGCAATAGGCCCGGTGTTTGAAGGTGAGCATGCGCTTGGACTTCTATTTCAAGCTATCCTTTTTTAATTCCTTACGGAACAATTCTGTTACGTTTCATGTGAACCAAGTGCAATGCACTGTGGATGCCATCCAGGACAGACTGTCCGCAAGTGTGTGATGTTATCCGATATTTAAACGATGATCACATCTTGTCCATTTGAACGATAGCAGACTATTTACCCCGCCCTTCAAGCGTGGCAGTTAGTAACGGATACAAACTCTCTTGCCTATTGATGTGGGAGGACAACACGTCATACGAGCCAGTTCTATTGAAACATACCCCACCCTTTATTCTGGAGAAACACAGTTTGAGACCGCAGCATTGGAAAGCACAGTGAATAATGCATCATTCTTCCAAACACTGTCCTGATGCAACATGGCTGGACTGGGGCCACTTCAGTTTGTCAAAATAAAGAAGTGGGGAGAATATAGTTTACATTGACCAGCATTGATAGAGTGTTTTATCTAGGCTACTGTTAGTAAGCTGGCTTCAGTCCAGTCACAATGTCCCAGACTAAGCAGGGTTCTTATCATAACCATGACCTGATAAATAATATAGGACACCTGACCAAATGCCCTTGTTTTGATATAACTCACAAACTGGAAAGCCATCCCTACTGGTAAGAAAGCATATACCGTACGTACGTAGTAGATATCATTCAGACAAGGGTTGAGGCTCAACGCAAATATCAAGACTAAGCTCAAGCTAATCCTTTTTGGCCTTGTTGCAGGTGGAAAAAATAATAAAATAATCTATGTGCCACCCCTTCTGTTTATTCTTCCCTTCCTTGCGCAAACACTGCAAAACGCTGTCAAAGGTACTTAACTCCAATTACTCTGCGGTGTGTGCTCACTCCAAGCAATGTAATCAGTTCTCTGGGATAGACAAGTTGATATGTTACAAGCCAATTCTATCCAGTTGTTTGACTATCTTTGGAGCTGCTGCACTGAGACTGGAATAGTCACTAAATGCTGAATGCACTTATTTCACTGCCCTGCTCAACACTCACAGTTAAAAGCGGCATTTTCTTTGCCACTGTAGCGTGTTACACAGTGTTGTAGAGCTTGTGTGAGACCTTTACTTCCACAGCATATGTGAAAAAATATATATATATATTTGGCTATACCATTATAAATACTGAGAAGCACAAGGCTTTTCTGGTCTTTTGTCTTCATCTCGTGTTTTTAAGAGAAACACTGCCCTGACCAAGTGTAAACATAGTGAATGTCAACAGTTGTTTATGGAAAGTTTTCCGTGGCACAGAAAAACAAAATATTTTCTATTTGTTAAACAAAGCACCAGGATGTGCCGTGTGAGAGACGATGAGAAAAAAATGACCAGCGAATACCATCACTCCCTCGAGACATTATATAGTCCCCCCATCCCTGCCCCACATCCATTCCCTCATTACTCCAAGCTATAGGACATATCCCACATAGCTGGCTGTGCTTCTGTAAAAGTAATGTAACCTGCTATTAAAACCATGCTCAAAAACACAATGACCGGACTTCCAGTGTAACAAACGCAAAAGGAAGTTCAATTGAACTTGTGGGCCCAGCTGTTTCTCTCTTCTTCTTCTCCTCCTCTCTCATGTCCCATGGAGGTCATTCTTCCTGCTTAACGTTACAGAGTCATCAACACACACAGATGCTGCTGCAGTGGCAGAGATCCTCTTGAGTATCGTCATCTGTGTGTCAGTTCCTGAATGTGTTGTCGTACACGATGACATCATTAACAGGCTAAATATGCTCCACTGCTGACCATCACAGTGTGTCTTAATAGAAAGACGTAGTGCTGTGCTTGTCTTGATACCAACCAGCTGTGCTGAAGGTCAGTGTTTACTCTGATCTACTTCAGAGAGAGAAACAACAGGGAGAAAGGGAGACACAGATGTATCGCCTTGTAATTTTTCTTCAACGCTGTTTTGGACCTGCCGTGTAGCTCAATAATGAGTCACGGTATGGTCTTAAGGCATGCTTATGGTTCTGCCTTTTAAGGGCTCACAATGGGAAAAAGACTCTGTTAATGCTTGAAAGGTCACACTTTTCCTAGGATTTAATATCAAACGGCACATTCGTCACTGGATTCATGACCATGTTGCCAAACATCTGGAGTCAGGGAACATCGTTTACCTAAGCAACAAACCATTTCCCATTCCATAAACCTGTTTCTTGTCACTTAAAAGTTAAAAACAGCTTAAGGATTAATTTATGAAGTTGTCTTTCTTGCATCTATTTAAAAGGACTGGACATTTACAATCAATCAACCAGCCCAGTAAATGTAACTGAAGCCCAATAGACCAACACAGGCCCAAAATGACCTTTAAGAGCCCGGAGTACACAGAGACTTTCCTGTTCATTGTTATTGGAAGAACTTGTCCAATAAAATCAAACTAATGCCTTTGGCATTGCTTTCATACACATGTTTGTGTATGCATGTCTGTGTGTATATGTATGCGTATTGCAGTCCTTCTGCACAAGAGCTTTAGAGGACTTTTGCATACTCTCCCTTGCCAGGAAAACCCAGCAAAAACAAACACTGCCTTATTACAGTAATGAATATGCTTTGGGAAGCAGATTATATAATTTTCCATTAACTCCCTCATAAAATGCCAAGAATACATTTTAATATGTTGGCACAAAACACTGCAGTCCCCCAATGTTGCTTGACCCCTGACACTTCACCTCTGGAATCTCAGAATAACCACACCACTCACTATATCAATCAGATCTACCCCTGCTTACAGAGAACTCTGAATACAACAAAGAGTGAAACACCCTTGGGTCCACATTGTTTTCATAAAGTTAAAAGTTTCAGTGAGGCCAATCTGGAGGATTTGCACACAGCACATGACACAATCGCACACCGCTGCAGAAATCCTTCTTCAGAAGACTTATGCTAAGACATCAGCAGCAGCAGTGCAGATGCGTTATCTCCCTGTAAGATACACACAGAGTACGTGGAGCCGAGTTCATTACTCTGTGCTCCCATTCACTCACTGGCAAGCAGCAACTATCATTCAGAAAAACAACGCTAGAGCAAAAATAAACAGTGATACTTTAGATATTTTTTTCTGCCGCTGTTTTGTTTTAAAGCAGGCATTGATGAGTCAGCTCAGCCATCCATTATTCAGCCTAATCTGACTTGGTCTGATCGGCGCAGAGTAGATGCTTTATCTTGGAGGAGGAGAGCGCGGACCCTCCTGTCATATAGGTCAGAGCTTCAGCTTGTTGTGACTACAGCCTCTTTCTCAGCACTCAGTTGATGCACAGGTGAAACAATGGGCTTATTGTGCCGCTCTCATCTCACAGAGTCATCCACGTGGAGGTGGAGTGCAGCGGCTGGCTAGCAGGCTGTATATATTTGCATAGTAGAGGTCAGGCACAACACAAGGCTCCCTGTGTTTTACACTGTAATAAAGGAAAGAAAGGAGAAAAGCATGCTGACGGACAGGTATACATTAGTTCCCCTGCTTCGAGGCAAGAAAGGGAAGGAGAAGGGAGCATTTTTTGGACATATTTCATACGCACAACTTTTTACTTTTTATTGAGCTACAAACTGAGTACAACAAAATGAAAATGTTGCTTGAAAAGCTGTCATTTTATGCTGCTTCTTTTGTTGAACACAATACATAACATTAGAATTAGTCATTAGAATCTTCACCTATGAGGGGGGTTGGCTTATGAAATAAACATGTCCATGTGTTTGTTAGCTGGTCAACTGGCAGCCCAATACATCCTCCTGGCTATGATTTCTGTGTAATGATATGATGTAACTTTTTTTTTTAAACATGTATGAAGTGTTAACTTTTTTTTTAATAACACTTCATACGCATGAGTGCACGTCATAACAAGAAAAAGCTCCTTTTTATGCACCACAACATTTGCAAATTAGTCCGCTTCATGCTACAGCAAGGTGCTTTGACTAGCAATGTGATGAGCATATCTATGAAAATCAAGGGAGTAGTTCAGAGGTGATAACCGTGCTTAAAGGGAACTGTGGAGAGTTGCTGAGTGCTCACATGCACATGTTGCAGTTAAACCAAGGAACCCCTGCCTTTTTCTTAAAACATTTTCACACCCTTACATCCACACATTCAGTACATTCTGACAGAAACACACACTTAACTGACATACTTTCAATTTCTGTCTACTTCTATTGTCCATCTCTTTTTTACCGTTCTCTCACTTCCCTTCCCGTTAAGGCTGCTGCTGTAATGATATTAGTGTTGAAAAAGGGGTCGCATTAGGTACAGTATATGTGTTTACACTGAAATCTAATTATATATATATTTTTTTTAAACTTGCAACTGCTCCATGTCATTTCTTGTTCCATCTGGTTGTATGTGTAACTGCAGTACAATTTGGAGCAGGCCTATTTATAGACTACCGCCACTGCCTCCACCACCCTGCAGCCTGAAAGTCACACCAGGAGATTTTTGGAGGATAGTCCTTGAGCTCCTCTGTCAATGCTAAGCATTGCAGTGACAAGTTTGCTGATGAGTCGCACTGCACCGTTCCCTCCCCTTATACACAAGACTGCATCCTTTACAGACACAACATCTACGGACAGATACGCTCAGTGTTCCAGTGCATGTACACATCAAAATGCATGCACCTCCATGCATGCATATATAAACATAAACACTCAGACACACACCATGTTCACACACTTGAACAAGCACACATTCGCAAACAACTTCTAATTTCAGAATATAAACTGTGGTAAAGTGTGTGTATTTCTTATCAATGATATTAGCAAGTTTGTTATTTTTGTTAGAAGCACTGATGTGTTGCTTTTGATGGGATGTTACTTTTCACTAGCAAGCCCATAGCAAGAATAGCTGCTGTATTACTTTAACAGTTATCACTATAGAGGAGTGACAGGGAGGAGAATATAATAGAAAGAAACTTACTTTGTCTTTGTGAAAAAGTTCCCACTCCTGGCTCCAGTACAGTCGTCTGTCTGCGCTCTGTCAGAGTCCCAATCAGATCAACCAAAACAAACAAAAGTATGTGGTGTGCATCTCTGACACAGCAAGTCCCACTCCGCTGCTCACTGATGTGCTCTGGAATAAGGAGGGAACCCTGCTCGCAGCTCCCATGCTCACAGCCAATCATGTCAGAGTGGTTCCTGCCTCTTGGCCAATCCTATGCCTCTCATGCTCGGGCCTCCCAGCCCCCCCTCCTCCTGCTGAAAGTTCCCATGCTTGTGGACAAACTCTAGAGGAGAGGAGAAGTGAGGAAAGGGATTATAAATGGGCTATGAGTATGACAAACGGGGTATGTACAGTATGAGGGAATTTGAATAAACCATTGTCTGTGGTGCACACACTGAACATACAATAAACAGAAACACGGAAAACATAATAAATGCAAGTCAAAGAATAGGAATAGAAAAGTTCAGGTAAAGAATATATATTGAGACGGGGCATAAAGAGAAATAAAGATTTAACTCATGCTTTGACATTTATATTTTACTGTACTAGGGACTACAGGTGAAAATTAGCCTGCATGGCTAAATCTGGCACATTTACATGTTGAACTTTGGTGCTCATGTTTATCAGTGTGCGCTGTCCCTTCTAAATAAAGAAATCTAAATCTATGTACAGTACCAGCATAGCACCAGATGCACATGCAATTCCCAGAGATGTTGTCTCTCTTGCCTCAGCGACCACAGGGAATACAGAGTACCCTTGAGAGAGATGAATTGGATATGTTCTTTGTATGTAACAACACATTGACAAGATGGATAAGGCTTATGTTGCAGAGCCACAAACTCCTGCTCTACTCCGAGTACCGCCGAAGCAGGCTCTGTCATATCTATTTAGGCTATGAAGCCATCAGCGATACATTCATGCGTACACGCAAACAGTCAGACACCTTTCTCTTTGCCCTGGAGGGACTGGAGCTTTGGTTTTTGGTCAAGAGAGATTCTCACATCAGTCGAGAGAGGTTAATTTTGTCTGGCAGGAGTTTGAGCTGCCTCATGGTTGTCTAGAACCTTTAGATAGGATCTGAGATTTAAAAAACAATTGAGATCAGAGCTTTCTGTGCAACGCAACAATAATGACCATGTCACATGACTTTCAGGTTACTCTCCATGAACAATAAAAGGATCATGGAGGATACACCTTTAATTGTCCCTGAAAAATGATAAGATTTTAAACATGTACGCTGTCCTTCAGAAATGAAAAGGGGAATAAAACCTAACTCACTCACTCACAGTTTCTTGGCAGTTTTTGTGAAACTACGTTTTGCACTGTGGACAAACGTATAGCTATTAGACATTTCCCTGTGAGGCTGGGTTGCAATGCCATGATGAAGTGTATAAGAGTGCGGGTAGCTAGATCTTATTTATACACAGACACAAATCAATTGCATTTTATTTAGTGTACCTTTTGGCAGAGCCAGGTTTTAACTGTTTCAGCCCCTTCTCCAATCTTTTTGTTAAAAGTTCAGTAAGCGGAATGGTCAGTTTAGCTAACTTCCTGTCAGTGACTGCAGTTAGCATTCCCCTCCCTCGTCCCCACCAGGCCCCCAGGATGCTGCCTTCTCCGAGCAGCCAGCATGGACTAGTGGCCAACCCATTGGTACTGCATGCTGTGAATGGGAGCTTATTTTCCATGGAGCCCTGAGGCAGATTTCCCCGTCCACACAATACAAGCGGCGAACAAGATTGTGTCTCTGCAAATTTTTTCTGGATATCAATCATAGGCTCATACTTATCTTTAGACCATGTAGTAATAAAACTGAAGTTTTCTCAT
This sequence comes from Hyperoplus immaculatus, assembly GCA_949357725.1. Taxonomy (NCBI): domain Eukaryota; kingdom Metazoa; phylum Chordata; class Actinopteri; order Uranoscopiformes; family Ammodytidae; genus Hyperoplus; species Hyperoplus immaculatus. The sequence goes on from OX442351.1 coordinate 23,802,904, forward strand.
TTAAAAACGCCACCTCAAGCGTTTTATTAGCCCAACGGCTTTCAACGTCTTTCAGTTTGTTTTCGCGGGAGGTTACACTGCTTTCTTCATCCAAGAACGTCAGTGAAACGTACACTGCGCGTCACGCTTTAGGGGCGTGTTGGCACCGTGGACGCGGAAGCCGAATACTTCCTGTATGGTCGCCCTGCGCCAATGAGCAGCTTTCATAGGAATGAATGGCTTCAACGTTCCAACGGTTTTCAGTCCGCTGTCCATTTCTTTATAGGTCCATGGTCCCCACATCACCACATTAATGCAATGCGGTCTTCAATCAGCGAGTTATCTAGCATCATCTCAGATCCATAAGTGTGATTAAACATGATAAAAACCATCAAAACAGACAGTGGGAAGGATTTTTACCTGCTCCGCCATTGTAGGCGCATACACATTCACCCATATGTTGCTCTGCATGTGCACAGGCAGTGAGACTGAGACAGGTGCCGGTTTGTAGCGTTCTCTCTTCTGATTGGTTAGCAGCAGTGGGATCCCCGAAAAGTGTATTTGCCGATAACATGTAGAGGGAGTGACTGAGAGATCGGCTTTATGAAACGTGCACAAGTGATCACTGTGTGAATAAAGAGCGATTTAACACTTATATTAACATAAATAAATTGCTTACTTCACCTTTAAGCGAAGGGAACTGACTGCTGGCAGTAACTTCATATTGAACAGACATGATACAAGATTGGTTTCAATCTTCTCAACTAACTTTGTGTCATAAAGCAAGTTAGTGTTTTTTTTCCAAAATGTAGAACTTTTGATTGCTGTCCAGTGATCCTCTAAGCTGTTCCGCATAGGATGCAGAAAGAGATATGCAGTTCAATACTCTGAAAGTAACTGTTAAGTTGACCTTGGGTGAAGGTGTTTCACTAACACACTAATCATTTATACACAACTAACAGTTGTTTATAAATGATTTGGGTCTGAAGGACCTAGTCTTGACCCTGGTGATGTCACCATGAAGTCATCAGAGTAATGCCTTTACGCCATTACATTTCAAACACAAAGCCTCCTGTGTCACAAACTGGAGGCATAAAGGTTGAAAGACAGGAAGGGTACAAATAAAAGACAATAGGCCTTCATTGTGTTATGGGAAATGCACACGCTCACAAGGGCCCAATGGTCAGGATACGTATCTGCTGCATTGCTTTTTACAATTATTATTTTTTTAAATATATAATAATAAACTATTCGTATAGCACCTTTCATACAAGAAATGCAGCTCAAAGTGCTTTACAATTTAAAAATAAAATTCATCCATTACAAGTGTGCTTAATGTTTTAAATTGAAATGGAATAAACATAATAACTGGGACGGAATGCCATAAAAAGAAAATTAGTCTAGGTCACCGTAAGTTCAATTCAGTCCGTGATCTCCTCAGGAAAAAAGTTATAGGACCTGTGGATTCAATCTGATTGCCACATCAAGAACAGCCATGAACCTCTTGGAGGGAATGTAACAACCCCTCTGGAACATCAGCAATAATCTAATCAAATTGTATACCTTCTGAGAGGCCCCTCTGGACAACTGCTGCCAGATCTGCCTCCCATTCCCTTTCTAACATGTCTGGAACATGTTCAGCTCACGGCCTTTGTCCAGACAATACAGCTGAAAACGTCATATTACTCACATGGTGTCGGCAGTGCTGATTTGAGGTTACTGTACGTTCTCCAAAACTCTGTCCATGTTCCAACTGTTATACTAGAAATGATGTTTGGAAGAAAAAAATGCCATAATAACAAAGATGAACAAAGCCAAAGTAGTCCATAAAACCTACACAAAAGCACAGATGAGATCATTGGAAATGTAACTGTGCTGTTATAACTTATCAAGACTCACTTAAATAAATACACACTGAAGGTAATTTTCATCTGGCTTTCCATTTAAAAATGTAAAATGTTAAAAAGTGAGGGTAAAATATGCTGGTAGTTTTTTGTTTTAGCTATATGGATATAACCAGGCTAGATATTTCCCCAGTTTCCCATATTTTAATCTAAGAAAAATTACCATCTATTTAACAGTGCAATATAAATCTCCCCTCATGATTCGACGCTCGGCAACAAAACGGTAAAATAGCATTTTTCCAAAGATGACCATATTTTCCTTTGAAGGTGTGACTTTGCGATAAATATCTTAATTCAGTGACAGGAAAGTAGGAGGAATGACAGGGATACAGGCAGGCCTTTTGGGAAGCAACCAGGCAAACAGGCATGCAGGCTGGGGTTCAGCAAAGCAAGCAAGTAGAGTGCAGAGTACTGTACGAGGCTGCCTGGCCCCAAGCTCATCAAACTCACAGGAGTGGAAGGGTTATGCTAATACTATGCAAAGGGTGTACGCTTTGTTCTGCTTTCGTACTGTTGCATCAAAACATCATACAGTGGTTGAACAGCAGCGAGAAATAAATGCAAATTGACATCTGTAATTTGTCAGAGCAAAATTACAATTATTTTGTCTTTAATCTGCAAACCTGGGAGGATGGAAGGCTGAAAATGACGTGTACAGATGATAAAAAAAATATGAACGCAGGATCCATAAATAGCCTTTCTTTGCGGAATGTCCTTAAACAGATATGACAGCTTACAGCCACAGATGCAGCAGCCAACACACACACAGCAGACTAAGGCTTTAACTGAAGAAAATACTGTGATCAATAAGTCAGCTTTGGAACAAATGATTTTCTGCAGCGGGGTAGAAAAGTATAGCAGGAAAACACCCCTCAAGCCCAAAATGTGGCATATTTGTTCCACTACAGTGCACCCAGAGTTGCAGCAAAAGCGGTTGACAGCTCCCATCACTGAGGGGGTAAAGAGATGTTCTTCATCATGTGAGGTGTGGGGACTCTGTGTCCTACAAAAGCAAGCATTGCCCGAAGGGAAAGAACACACAGTTGAAAATGTATGTATTAGGGGAGATGTAAAGGTGCAGGTGCAGGTGCAAGAGAAAGACCACATTGCCTAAAGAGTTAAATGCAGGCAAAATACAATTGTTTTTTTAAAATGTTTCTTTAAAACATTCTACAGAATCAAAAGACAAATCAAATAAAAGAGTGAATCAATCATTTTAAAAGCAAAAAGTCCAGCCTTTAACATAACAAGCATGTGATCCTGACACTGAAATCTACATGTAGATCTGTTCTCAATATGGTGTCAAAACTACAAAGTTATAAAACAACGTTACAACATATACATGAAGACTGTTTTTTTTTCGTGACTGACCTACTTTACTTAATTTAAGACTTTATTGTCCTCAAGGGGAAAATGTTTGCCACAGCGCTGTACATCATAAACAACATTACACTTAACAATTATCCATACAGTAACAGATGACAAAGAACAACAGTATTGGCACATAGAGTGAAACGCATCAAACCTCCCTTGTATTTCCCTTTATGAGGATGTCTTGTCTTGTCTTAGCTGCAGGTACCAAGCCCTTCTGCAGCTAAGGGACCCGTACATGAGTCACAACATGAAACACAGAAACACCATCACAAGGTACAGACTCGGAAAAACCTGTCTTCCTGCAGTAACAAAAAAAATGTAGCCCGCCCAAGCTTTGGTTTATATAAGATCGAAACACACAGACATCTTCAATTATCTACTGGCATTACCACTGAAGGCACACTGTATTAGGATGGTACAATGAGAGCAGCACACTGGCAGCCCATCACTTTTTCCGTGACTGTTATTTAAATGTTATACATATTGTTGCTTTCTCACACTATGTTGATTAGATATTTAAAAGGCAGGAGAACGGGAGACGTAGAAGGGAACAGAGGAAGGTTAGGTTATTATTGGGTCAAGTAAACTACCACAATTATCCAAAAATACCAGTAATTATTGTCAGAGAGCCATCTGCTCTTTGCTGAAGGACTCAGCAGTGGACACACACACACACAGCCTGTTTTGACCACCTGGGCAACACTTTTCTCACTGAAATAAGTGTCTAAAAATCCACTCTGCATAATCACCATATAAGAGGTTTAAGCAGTGTGTGACCGAGCACAATTAGATTCACCCTCCTTCATCTAGCTGCTGCAGATGTACAGTACATGAAGTATCCTAGGCATTTATAAAATCTTAAGAGCTACTGTAAAGTCTCCTTTCTCTTCTCTTTGTCATGTACTTTTTGTATTCTCTTTTACACTCCTTGCACAATCCCATGGAGTCAGCAGTACTTCTCTTTGTTTATTAAATGTCAGTGGAGCGTTCCAAAGGTGCTCGGCCCCCTCTACAGGATATAGAAGCAGGACACATTTGTTGGAATTTTTCCAAACTGTGGTCATGAGTCGTTAAGAATACAGACATCTTCCAACAACTATTGCACACGATTGTGTCAGACACTGCCTGGAACTGGAAGCGTCATGATCTGCCGAATGACAATACATGTAACAAAATGCTGCTCTTATCTGCAATTCTTTCAGCTCCTCCCATTCAATGTGACTCATTTTAAAAAGCCTTAAGTCACCACGGAGCGGGGAGACAGCAGCACTTTTTTTTGTTGCAATCTTTCAGATTAATTTACCTTCAATTGTGGCATTGTGTGACAACTTGAAACTACTTGGTTTCAAGTATTTTCTCTTCCAGCACCAAGTTGCAGATAGGCAAAGGTAGCAACAAACGGGTAAATATTTATTGGAGCATTGAGCAGCAGAAGAGCCAGATATGTCTGATGGTCTCAGTGAAGACTAAAAAACATTGCTAAAGAGAAAGTGACAATTGGACTGACATTTACCATGTTGCTAAAAACACAACTTCAAGTGAATGATTAATACACTTTATATCAGCTGGATTGGAAAATATGCAACGTTTGGCATAACAACTTAAAAGGGTCGGTGTCTTGTTTACAGCTGGATTATGCTTCCCCAAGTGGCTCAAAACATATATGTCTGGATTAAATGAATAAATCAACAATCAAAGTTAAAGTTGAACAGCAAATATTAGTCATCAAGACGTTATGGGATACAGTTTAACAGATTTGATTGACAGGTGCCTGGTAACAGCAGCAAAATTGCCTAGCTATCGTCATCACATTTTGATTAAAATGCTGATTAAATTTAATCCTGATTGTTTTTTAGAAGAAGGTCATATCAACTTTTTTTCCCAACAGAGCCCTGAACACTTAGTACCAGTGAGACAAGTAAAAATAAAAACACCAATACAAAAAAACTCTTGTGAATGTTCAAAACTCCCATATCTTTGGCAGAAAAAAAGGTTGTCATTCATTAATTTGGACTTTTGATAACATTCAAATTCCTCTTTATGTAACTTTTTACATTTTTCCCGTCAGGACACTTTCACAAATGCTTCCTGTGTGACTGACTAATCTGTATGAAATGTTGTGATTCTAATGGCAATATAACAGTTACCACAACTCTGTCTCTCCAAACGGTTTAATCAAAGCAATGGCAACAACAACAAAACAGTATCTTTAAATACATTGGAATGCATTGAAAATGTCACTGCACAGTGCACAAATACATTTTCAGCAGTTCAAACTTATTTACGGACTCCCTCTATTTTCAGTAATGTTTGAATTACCACTGTCAGACCTATAACATAGGCTGAAGTTAGTTAGGAGGTAGGGAAAGAGTTTGTTTACAGGAAATGATGTCTGTTGGACATGGGCTACCCAAGGTCATTTTGTCTTACAAACGCATGTCTATAAAACATGGACATTGCAGATGTTAACAATTGTTCAAATGTTCTGTTCAATGGCAAATGTGAGGATGATCAAATATAACATAATCATGTTATAATCATGAAAAATTCGTATTAAAATAATTGCCTGTCTTGAGATGAGAGGTGGGAAAGAATCCTGCTCACTGACTTTTATTTGTGTAACGCGTGTATTCAGTGATGTGCCGTCTCACACATTGTGCCTGAAAATGACCCAGTTATCGCTGCCTCTCCTACAGTCAGACCAGGGAACGGACCTGTGAGGGTGGCTTGGAGACAGAGAGGGGCTGTTGGAACACATCATGGCGGCGAGGGATCATCCTTGGCCCTCCAGGGGGTTGGGTTGTCTTGCTGCTTGCTCTCGTCTCCCTATTCAGTCTATCTATTAGTTAATTAGTTTCGGCACTCATTTACCACGGTGCGTTTGAAAGGAGAGCAAAACAGACTTTTAAATGATTTCCCAAACTTTTAAGTTGCATCTTGCACCACTGATGCAAGCTTCACTTCATGAATGAATAGCTCTTATATTTGCCATCTGTAACATCTCTAAGTTAATAGCAGATTATAGGCATATTTTAGTATCATGTATCTCTGACAGACTAAACGAAAACTGTAGGCTACTGCACTCTTGTAATGAAGTGGAATATATAAGGTTTCATCAAGTTTCTGTCTTCATTTTCAGTTACTACCTTTGTCTAAGTGAGTTGCTCATCTCTACAAGGTAAAAACAAAAAACTCACAATTCAAAACAATTAAGCAGAGAACTTTGTCAATGTACATTTATTTTCTTATAAATACATATAAAATACAATATAATCATGTAACTTTCATTTCATACAGAATTATGGTATAAAAAAAAAGGGATTAGACAAAGAACTGAAAACAGTTCACCCCCACAACTGTAAATGTTAACACGGGCTCACACCCATATAAAATAAGAAGTGAGGTGGAACTCTTTCCACCCCAATGCAAAGCTCTATACTGTGTCCTCAGTCCCCAGGGGAGCAGAGTGTTACATTCACTTCTCACTTTAAGATCAGAGTAGGATCATAGTAACCAGATATAAAACTACTCCAGACCTCAGTCCAAAAAGGCAACTGTCTGACTCACAGCCGCAGAGCTCCTAACAAACAAAGCAAAATATAAAAAGTAGGCAAGCTGCTCATTTTCGTTTTCTGACTGGCTTAACAGTGAGTTCATGCAATTGTGCGTACCGTGTTCCCTGTTATACAGTATTATTTCACAATTTGCCTCTGTAAAGAAGTAGCATATCTCTAGCTCTGTTCTGGATCCTACAAAAACCAGAGTTGTCCATCAGGCTCGCAGTTCAGCATCTCAGTCACACCCTTGCATCATAGGATACTAAATGACTCCAATGTATAAAGGTCGCCCTGGTCACGGAATCTCTGTACCATCAGCAGCGGTTGAGATCCAAGCCATATAGGGTGCGTCATAAAAATATACACATTTTGAATGCATGTAACCATTAACAATGACCTGAACAGGAGGACATGTGTAAATTAAACAACATGTGGACTCAACAGTCAATGTCATTGTGCGTCAAAATAACCACCCTTAAGTGTTTGGTGCACAGCTTTTAAAAAAAAAGATAAGTGAATATCCTAAAAAAGTTAATTTCTGACACGTGCATTTCTTCTTTTTTGAACTCTACTGTGGCAGAGAAATTCAGACTTTTAACTTTCAAAGCAGAACTTGGGCTTAACCTTCAATGTAAACAAAATTAAGAAAAAAAAAGTATATATATATATATATATAAATAAGAGAGAGATATATATATATAAAAGAAAACCTTCAGCTTTGGTCAGTTGCTCTTAAATATGGATTTGGTCATAATTTAAAGATTGTCTTTTGCAGTTGCAAGTAGAAAAGCAATCATCTTCGGACTGCAGTGGTTTGCTTACGTACATGGAGGTTGACCCCCCCACAAGCCCCTGATGAGCCGATTCCTGCTTTACTCTTCTTTTTCATGATTGGCGTTTCCATTCATAACTCCGTTGCTGTGGTGGGACCATGACTGATTCTGCAACACTTTAGGCAGCCTCTTGCCCTTGGTGTAGGCATGGTACCAGAAGTTGAGAAAGAGAAACAGGAAAATCAGACCATACGAGCTGATGATGTAGATAAAGATGGGGAACTGGTAGGGACAGTCTTTCATGAAGAAATACTGGGAGATGTGGATGGTCACCATGGCGAACTGAATCTGTGGGGCAACAAGATAAGAAAGGGTTGATTGCATTACACTTCATTGAGATTCCCCACAGGTGAAATATATATACATTGTATATATACATATAAAATGGTGCACTTTAGGAACATATGTATATAAATAACCATTGTAAATAACAAGACATACCAGCTGAATGGAAGTGAGGTATTTCTTCCACCACAGGTACTTCTGGTATTTGGGGCCCAATGCAGTCAGGCCATAGTAAGTGTACATAAAAACATGGACGATACAGTTGAGCAGGGCATGGAACGTCCCCTGACCACCTGAAAAATAGGGGATGTGTCAAGAATAATGTCACAATATCAAAGGAAAGTCATGTTATGTCATTGAGAATATAACATGGGAGAGAAAAAAAACAGGAAGAAATTCTACCTGCCGCAAAGCGTACTCCAAACCACCAGGTGAAGGGCATGATTGAGTGATGGTAGACATGAAGGAATGTCACCTGGCTATTCCTCTTCCTCAGCACAAAGAAGATCTGTAAAAAAATAAATGGACAAAAGCAGTTCTAAAAAGGAGGGCTGGGGGACATTGAAAGTCACAATCAAGGCATAGAAAAAGGCAATTATTTGACCCAAAAATATCTACTGCGTGATGAAATGTGACATGAATAATATGCATGCATTCATGTCTCAAGGATTATTTAAAGGGGACCTACCGTGTCCAACATTTCAATGAACTTTGAAAAGTAGTAAAGCCAGCATGTTGCCGCCATCTACAGGAGAAAACGAGAATTTCAGTAATGTTAAAAAAAAAAAAAGTCTTGATCTTATAATTCTATGATCAGTGTAAACTTCTCGCCTATGCGACAACACATGCAACATCTGTAAATGAGCGGCTCACCCTAATAGCTTTTGGTGAATCCGAATAGTCAACAAGGTCGCAGCGAAATGAGTATCCCGTTCCCCATCCCGACATCACAAACTGAAAAGTGCAAAGTGCTGTTAATGGCAAGAAGAGGAGGCTTTGGAAAAGGCTGAGGAATATTGCCGTTTACTGAAGCACACTCTAAAAAGCTATTCAGTGTGTCAAGGTAACATTCCACAATACAATAAAATCATTGAGTACAGTTGGTATATTAGAGGTTGAACAAAGTTTTCATATTTACAATCAAGATCCAATGTCACTCCAATTGATTACACTGGAACTACAGTACATTGATATAAAAACATAAAAGAAAAGATGCAAAAAGACAAAAGGCATGTTAAAGTTATGCAGTTATGAGGCAACATTTGCAGAATACTGTGCAGGGAAAAAACATCACTTGCCAAACTGGTTTAAAAACTTTTATCAAGGTGAGAGAAAAAAAAACAAGATCATTTCACAAGAGTATGGTATGTGTCATGGCTCCTTTCTTAACAATGAGTTTAACAATGCAAGGAATACTATGAACTTGTGATATGCTTTACTGCGAATTCTAACGTTAACGAAGATGGACCTCTAAAGCACAAACTTAAGGAGGTCCTTCGTGTCAACTAGGCATGGGCCGGTATGATATGTTGACGGTATTTTAATCGTAAGCCAAAATACCACGGTATCGCAATTACAGCTCTCAAATGTGTTATTTTGAAATGTATGGGTAAAAAAATATATATATATATTATTAACAGCATAAAGAATATGAATATTAATAAACTTGTATGATAACATAATACAATAAATAATTTCATTATTCTGAATAAAATTTAAATAAAAGCAGTCCTTTAAGTGAGCAGCTCAACAAGGTTTGTAGAGACATGCTCACACTCTACACAGTTCTCTTTCCGCAAAAGTTATGATACAGGACTATTCTGAACAGTTATAAACCTGTATGTTAACCTGTGTGTTCTAGTACCCAAGAACGGTATGACAGAGAAAATGGTGGTATTGAAACCCGTTTTTTTTTTTTCCATACCGCAGTATACCTTGAAACCGGTTATCGTCCCATGCCTAGTGTCAACTAACCGAATCAAAGAGATGCTTTGACCACTCACCTCATAGCACATGTAGAGCGAGAGGGCCACCACGCCGAAGTTGTAGACTATGAGGACTCCTTTGAGGTCAAAGCCTTTGCGGTTCTCCATTATCTTAGGACCCAGCGACGTGACAAAGTAAATGTACGCTGCAATCACGATTGTTTGGGGCAGAGGAGACGACATGAGGAACCAGTTCTCTGTCCGCAAGTCTGAAACAAGAGGCATGGTGTGGGTCAGATACAAAAAAAGAAGCGTGGGTTCAATACAGAAACACACATAAAATAACCAGCATGTCATCAAGTCATCTTGAATGATTAAAGTTTGGGGGAAGAAAAAACACTAACCTGCATTTTGGATGAACTCATCGTAAATGAGTGCTGCCGAGGACTTTATATTATCAAATTCCATGTTCGGACAAGATCTTTGCAATTCACCTAAAGGGGGCAAAGAGAATTACGAATCAGTTCACTGGGATTCAGCTGAAGAGAAAGGAGCTTGGCAAATAATCCGAGTCAGAAATATGTCGAAAAACATCAACAAAAAAAAGTAATGTGTAGAAAACGCTACATTGAAGTGATCCTCATTAGAAAATGAGCATGCAAGTTATCACATTCAGGGACCATCAAAGCTACTGATGAATGCCATCTCCTCCGCTTTCATAATGTACACCCAATAGCAACACTCCGAAACCTAACCTAAAACATAAATAATAATAATAATAATAATAATAATAATAATAATAATAATTTAAAAAAAAAGGGAAATCTTTTAAATAATAAGTTAAGGGACACACTCTACGTGCTACTGGTACATATTTTCAGGAATTAATTTTAAGCATCTGATAAGAGCTGAACAGTGTTCCAACTTCTACTCAGCATTACCCAAATGTGGTCATACTTAAAACAGCAAAGACTGGACTGTAGGAGAGTACTCAGTACTCGGCCATTCTTTGAGCCAATGACTTGGACAAAGCCAAGAGTGTACAGAGAGTACAATGAGTAGCAGTCAGTGTCTGTCAGTTTTCAAAGAATGAACAACAGTGCGATTTATTCTAAGCAAAACTGTATGCTTGCCTTGCCAATGTAAAAGAAAATATTTGTTGTCCGGTTTCAATATAGTCAATGTTTTTTTTAAGGACTTGTGTTGACAATGTGGGTTAAAAAGGGCAAAATGGCCGTTTATTTACAATTAATGAACACTTTAACGTTAGTTACGAGTGGCCTTATTTCAAAATCAAAAATAGAATTATGTTTTCCCAGCAACCCTGGCATCAATGCTGCAGCAATAAATCCTATCCCAACAGTCTAATGGTTTAAGACATGTTGTATAAAATACATCTAACATTGCTGCACGTTGTTAACATGGGGGCGATTGCTTACACAGTGTCAGGTTTGAGTAACAGGTAAAAGGTTGACAATGACTTGCTAGACTGGTTTATGAAACGTGCCAGTGACTGTTGGGAATATGTCCCAAAGAGGGAAACTATTCTTTTAACAAAAAAAATAAGTCAAACAGATTTGGCATAAATAAGCCCGTTAGGATTATTGTTGTTACTGAAATTGAGCTGTGAGTAGGCTAAATATGAATAAAACAAAAACAAACAACAACCCCAAGTCTGCCAAGTGCATGGGACATAACCTTACTTGACAGGTTTTTAAGGTGTGTCCACCTGAATGCTAGGAGGAACTAGAACACGGCATTGGGAAAAGTGTATAAGAAAAAAAAGGCATGGCTGTCTGGAGTAAAGTAAAGGCACATGGCAAGTCCCGACACGCCAATTAACGTTATAGTCGACATCTTGACGTAAAGGCTGTGGCTCCCACGGCACACCCCTCATCAATCAATACCAACCATAGGCTTCACACACAGTAAGGTGGTCCTACAGCATCTCCCTTTCAGAGTCTTTCAATCACTCTGGCAGACTTATTAATGTGTTGCATGTAGGCTTCAGAAATTGTATTTTTAAAACACTGAACACGTTGTTACATTACAACACAAATTAAAGTGATTTAAGTCAACAAGACCAAATAAACGCACGGATGACGTCCTTTTATCGCCTCAAACGTGTCCATAATTAGTTAACGTCTTAATTTTCTAAATTGTATTTAATGGTTCCACCGGGGGAAAAGTTATTTAGAGCTAACGACCAAGTTAAGACACTTAAGAGTCCCTTTTTAAACCTAGACCTAGGCTATATTATAAAATGTCCAATTAATTTAAGTCTACTCCAAAAGGGAACCGAACTTAAGAGGGAATAGTCGATTATAGCCATCGTCCAATAGTTTTCCCTCCCCAGTTTCACTGTAGGCCTAATCCCCATCAAGGTGTTCTGGTGACAGTTGGTGTCAAGTTACTAACCTTTGCTGATGTTTCCGCTGACACACGATTAAAATCCGACAAACGGCTTTTGTCGAATCTCCCGGCTCCCTACAGGTGTGCCTCCAGTCCTGAAAGTGAGCGAGCTGATCTCCACTTAAAGGGTCATAGGAGGGCGGGGTCTATCGCCTTCTTCAGCCACGCCTCCTCACAAGCTTATTGGCCGAATTATGCCCTATGCTAACACTTCGAGATTGTTCTTCACTGATGCATCATTGAAAACTATTCAAAGTATGTTGTTGCTATCAAAAGACTATACCTGATTGGACGTGGTTAATTATTGGTTTCAATAGTAAAAGAAAAAGCAGTTTCAGCTTTAAAATAAGCCTGTCTTTTTCCATAACTCCCTAAAACATTTTTACACAAATAGGAAGGAGGTAAGAGTTAAAGGCCTACTTCAGCGGTTTGAATATGAAGGTGTATTGAATTCTGAGATCCTATGTAGTATAAATGTGCAAAAAAAAATTAAAATCGGTTCATCCTAGCCTGAGAAAAGGCAGAAAGAGTGTTTTTTTAACCCTATATTTCTCTTTCTCGTGACATCACAGAAAGAGAAATATAGGGTTTAAAAAAAATGTACTTTGTAAATATTACTGTGATGTCAGAGTAAAAAACATCACAGTAATATTTACAAAGTAAGTTTTTTTTAACCCTATATTTCTCTTACTGTGATGTCACAGTAAAATACATCACAGTAATATTTACAAAGTAAGTTTTTTTTAACCCTATATTTCTCTTTATGTGATGTCACGAGAAAGAGAAATATAGGGTTAAAAAAACACTCTTTCTGCCTTTTCTCAGGCTAGGATGAACCGATTTAAATTTTTTTCGCACATTTATACTACATACGATCTCAGAATTCAATACACCTTCATATTCAAACCGGTGAAGTAGGCCTTTAATGTTTTAATGTAAGACAAGAGAGAACATTTAAAAACTGTGCAATTCAAAACACTTGTGGAAATGTGGGTAAAAGAGCTGACTGGTTAACTAAATGATTAAACAGTTTCCTAAGTATAATGGTTTAGTAATCAGAATAGGCAAGAATTAATGATGTATTTCAAGAGAATAACATTGTTATGTGGTGTCATTTGTGGGAGGTTTTGGTCAGAGGGGAAGGGTAGTTTGGAGTGTAGCTGTTTACATAGTAACAGAGCCAACTCGTAAAGCTGTAGGGAAGGTGGGGCAGAGAGAAAGTTATCAGTATCACTTCTTCTCGCTGTTAGTTTCAGCAAGAGCCGATAGATAACACTTGTAAACAAAAGCAAATTATGCCAGGTGGGACCACGAGACAGTGTTGACCTGGTTTCTCCCATGCAGGGATCATGCACAGTCTCAGTTGCAGAAAAACACCTAAAGACTAAGACCACACCCGTTTTAAAAGCTTGCAAAACTTTCTCTTTCTCTGAGTCCTATAATTCCCCTTTGACAAAACGATTACATAAAATATAACAAATTGTCTCAACCCCATAGTGTCAGCATCATGACATAACAGCTGTGTGAGTGCAGTATTATATTTGTCTCACAGCCTCCACATTTTCATACAGTAAACAATGGCAGATGATAAACAGGACTACAATGAGTTACTGAAAATCCAAATTGGTAACAATATGAAAAAGAAATAGCAAATGTACAAAAACAAACATTATTCATAACAATATGCATAAAGATGAACCATCATTTACACATTTCAGTGTCATTTAAGGCCATGGTCTAAACCCATATTTATCTTCACAGGTGTCCCCGCACCTTTTTTTTTCTCGATAGGTGTATCGCGAAAAGGGATGGCGGCCTCATTTGCATGGTCAGGCACCTGTACGTCCACAGATGCAAAACACCAGTGTTAATCTTCATCACTGCTCCATGCATCCTGAAAGGCAGGGTTCACTGAAGACTGGCCAGCAGCTCCCTGTAACCAATCAAGACAATCAAGCTTAATATCAAGTCTGATTAAGATTCTGGTCTTTAAATTAATCCATTGAAAAAAGCAGACACATATCACAAACATAATGTGTTTATACACTTTGGTGAACCAACTTGACATGCCTGTCAAAATGTGCCTAACAGCAAGTCGTACGAGACTAAACTCTGTTGCAGAGTAAATCTGAGGAATGTACCGACGAGTCAAACTGGAAAAAGATGAGGTGGAGCCATTTGTAAAACAGCAAACACTATTAGATTGCAGACATAACACGACATATCAAACTATTTGTTTACGAGTATTGCTGTGTATGGATCGCTGTATGACAGCACTGACGGGAAACACCGAGGTGTCGTAATTTAAATTCCTAAGAAGCCACACCGCTCATCTATTACCTCGTCTGCTGTGAAGACAATAAAGAAAAGAAAAGCTTAGAAGAACTGTGAAGGAAGTTCTTTAGATATCAGAGGTCAACTCAGGTGGAAGGAGAAGGGAGATGAGACTTGGTCTATGCAGCTGTCAACTACTGTTTGAGAGATAGACAGACATCATAAACAGGAATACGTGAAATACTAATCTTTAAATTTAACATTAAAGCTCCCATATTATACACTTTTTGGTTCTATTATACACCATATTATATGGTCTTAGTGGTCCCTAATACGTTTTTCTTTAATTGTTTGCTGAAAAAAACTTTCAGATAACTTATTATACTATGCTGATGTTCAGCTAATCTCACAATGGCCTATTTTTTAAAAAGAGCTGCAGCTCCCCTCGTAAATAGAATTCTGACTGGAGTATATTGGGGGGGAGGGGTGGAGGTTTCAGAAAGGGGGAGAGTGAGAAAAGGAGAGATTGTTATTTTTTAAAATATTTTGGCAGTCTCTAGGCACACCGTGGACCCATGGATATGTTAGAACACATTTAAAAAGTGCATTTAGCATAATATGTGACCTTTAACTATACTAAAGGCCAAACATTCTCTCCCAATAACTTGTTACAGTTTTAATCTGTTAGATTTTAGAGTGATGTTTGATTTCACACGTGTTCCTTAGACGTCTTTTCTGATATGATGTGTACCTTATTTGCATTGTTTGACTCTTCTTCCAAATCTGGGGTACGAAGGACAGGAACCCACGCCAGGATGTTACAGTCTTTACCTCCACTATACAGCTCCTATACATGCAGCAAATAAAACAAACAAGAGGCTTCAAAAATAAATAAAACACATTTTCAGTACCTGTGATGTAATTAGTAATACTACACAGAAAAAAACAGTAAAAGGGGATTATATTAATTATTTTGTATGGGACTTCAACTGATGAATATTTTTATTACGGATTAATCTGCTGATTATTTTATCCATTTAAATCGATTAAAAATTTGTTTTTTTTTAAATGTATGAAAATTATGAGAAATGTTGTCATTTATTACCCAGAGCCCAAAGTGACACTATCACACTGCTTAGTTTCTTTTTCTAAATTTTAAATGTTGAAAAAAATATACTTATAATGAAAAGGAAAAGCAAATCCTCACATTTGTAGAGCTGGAGTCATAAAATGTTTTTGCATGAAAATTTGCTGTCAATCAACCACTTTATTAATCGACAAATCCTATCAGTTGTACTTGTATCGTCTTCATTTGTAAAGTAACTTGTGACTTAAGCTGCAAGATAAACGTAGTGGAGTAAAAAGTAAATTTACAATAATATCTAGTGGAGTATAAGTAGAAAGTAGCACAAGAAGAAAATATACAAGGTATAAGAACTTCAAAATTGTTTAGTACTTCAATGTACACAGTTAAAACTTTCCATCACTGTTTAGGCCTAGGTCTGCTTTGTCAAAAGCTGCCAAACTGCATTCCTATGTAACACAAGCCTCTCTATACCACCAGATGTTGACATTTCCTGATAACATAAGCATACAATCCATACTGAACGATCAATAAGCAAAGTTTGAAAGCATTATAATGTGGGAGTTGCTTAAAGCAGCTCTGAAGATTTTGTGATGCAGGATTGTTTGTGGTTGGGTGTGGGGGTGGGATATGGGCAGGGTGTGTTCGGGGGAAGAAAAAAGGGGAAAAAACTTAATCATTGTACTGTAATTGCTTTGCAAATCTTTTATTGAATAAAAAAACCTTTGAAAGAAAGCAGCACTGAGTAACATTTAAATATCTTTTAAACAGCCTCATGTTTCCTCTCATAATCATAAATTACCTTTAACAGCAAACAAGACCATCAATGCAAAGAAAGTTTTTATATAGTTTTTATTACTGCATTTGGTCTGGTCGCACACACAGTCCGATTTTCGGTTCACGCGTGCATGCTCTATGGTCACATATCCGTATTGGTCGCAGATTTCAGTGTGGCGCAGCCACGCGATTTGAGAAGCCTATCCCTCCAGGTGAGGGAAGGGGAGCGGGAGCCTTGTTTGAGACAGTTCTTTGTCGTCATAATGACTGATAACGGGGCTGAACCATCAAAGAAAAAAAAGAGACTGCAATGAAGAAAAGCTAAAAGGGAGAGTGTTATAGGCTACGGGCGGGACGAGGGCGTTGCCAAGCAACGTGTATACAATTTCACAAGAGCAAACTAGACTGCAGTGTTTACTCCTAAATGAATGAGCGGTTGGTACTAACACAAAGTTTGCTTTGCTTCACCATCATCAGATAATAACCATTATCTGAAATAGTCATTATTTACATCAACAACACAAACACATTACCTCATCGTGATCCATACTAACTGCCGTCTCTCGTTCATTCGCTTTCTGTGAGGACACGTAATCTTTCAGCTCTGTGAGAGAGAGTAGTTAGGTGACACTGCTGCATCAACTCATTGCAATCAGGTGTGTGTAGCACTGACTGGCATTAGTTGATGCAGTGTCAAAACCACTCTCACGGA
Organism: Hyperoplus immaculatus; assembly: GCA_949357725.1. Classification (NCBI taxonomy): domain Eukaryota; kingdom Metazoa; phylum Chordata; class Actinopteri; order Uranoscopiformes; family Ammodytidae; genus Hyperoplus; species Hyperoplus immaculatus. The sequence goes on from OX442351.1 coordinate 23,820,020, forward strand.
GCCGAAAAGAGTCCTCACACTTTCAACACACGGACATGCACTATATTGCGCCCTTCTCAGTTCACACTTGCACGCCTGGCACAAGCTAGAAAACAGCTTTGCGACAGCGGGCGTCGTAAAAATACTACCGCTTTTGTCCAAAGGGGCTGCCAACGTGCAATGTTACTCGTAGTGGCTTTAAAACAGTTTGGAACTGGGGGTGCTGCAGATACAGTCATATGAAAAAGTTTGGGACCCCCTTCTAATTTTGGAGATTTTTGTTCATCATTACCTGGGATTTCAAAGAAGCAAATTCCTTTTCATATATGACATACCTTAGGGAAACAGAAGCAATTCAGCGGTGTCATTTTGTTTATTGGAATAATAGAAAATATGCAATAGGTATCATAACAAAATTTGACTGCTGCATAAATTTGGGCACCCCAAAAGAAAAATGACATCAGTACTTAGTTGAGCCTCCTTTTGCAAAAATAACAGCCTCTAGACGCCTTCGGTAGCCTGTGATAAGTGTCTGGATCCTGAATGTAGGTATTTTGAACATTCTTACATACTAAAGCGATCCAGTTCAGTTAAATGTGATGGCTGCCGAGCATGGAAAGCCCGCTTCAAATCATCCCATAGATTTTCGATGATATTCAAGTCATTGGACTGCAAAGGCCATATCAGAACATTGTACTTTTCCCTCTGCAGGAATTTGAACTGTGTTAAGGGTCATTGTTGGAATATCCAACCCCTGCGCAACTTCAACTTTGTGACTGATGCTTGAACATTATCCTGAATAATCTGTTGAAACTGGGTTGAATTCATTCGACTATCGACTTTAACCAGGGCCCCAGTCCCTGAAGTGACCCCACAGCATGACCAAATTTGACAATAGGTAGCAGGTGTTTTTCTTGGAATGCAGTTTTCTTCTTTCGTCATGCAAAGCGCTTTTTATAAAGACCAAATAACTTAATTTTTGTCTCATCAGTCCAAAGCATTTTCTTCCAATATGAATCTGGCTTGTCTAAATGAGCTTTTGCATACTCCATGCAACTGTATCTGTGGCGTGGGCGCAGAAAGGGCTTCCTTCTCGTCACCCGGCCATACAGATGTTTTGGTGCAAATTGCGCTGAATTGTTGAACGATGTACAGATACACAATCTGCAGCCAGATGTTCTTGCAGGTCTTTGGAGGTGATCTGTGTGCAACCATTCTCGCAATCCTCCACCTATGCCGCTCCTGTTTTTTACTTGGTCTGCCATGCCTGGGTTTAACTGCCACTGTGCCTGTGTCCTTCCAGTTCCTGACAATGTTCCATACAGTCGAAATTGACCATTGAAACCTTTGGGAAAGCTTCTTGTAGCCTTCCCCTAAACCATAACAATGAATAATCTTTGTTTTTCAGATCTTTTGGGAGCTGCTTTGATGATCCCATTCTGTCTCACTTCAGCAGAGAGTCAAAGAGAAGTGCACTTGCATATAGGCACCTAAAACACCTTTTCTCATGATTAAACAGACATTGCTATGAGGTTCAATGCTTAACAAAATAATCCAACCAATTTTGTGTTTAAAGTCCTCAGTTTTACATGCTGTTACAGGCATTAAAATCAACAAAACCACAAGGGTTCCTATATTTTTGCACAGCCAGTTTTTCACATTTTATTTTATTTCATACAACTAAATACTGCTTTTCAAAAAATCTTTGTTTGGAAAACATCCCAGTACTTAGCTGTTCCTGGTAAATTAAAGACATACCACTTTTATATTTTTTTTTGTGAAAGCATAGTCAATTATAATGCCGGCTGAGAGGGGTTCCCACACTTTTTCATATGACTGTATATTGGGAGGCTACTGATTTCAGCCAACAGCTTGAATGAAAGCAAATATTAGTATCAGTCAAATATTACTGTTATGTCAATAATTGTCCCTTGGTGGAATTGGAATGTTTTTGTCTCGACGATAAAATTAGCAACAGAATCAAATGAATGGTCCAACAAATGTTCTTTGTTTTCCACTAAAGGTTAGAAATGACTTCTTTATTGATATTTTAAGCTCAGTCTCTTGCTACATTGTAACATCTAACTCCCTGAAAAGAAAACGATATCAACAGCTCTCGTACGTGTTGTTGTAATACTGAAAAAAAAAACAATATTCATCTGTTCTTTCTGTGAGGGAGAATGGACATATGTAGGCCGTTTATATTTGAATGTTTATCTTTTTGTTTATGCGTCTAATTTGTTAGGTCATCACAATTTGCCTGTCACAATGCTGATTTTTGAAAAAAAATTATATATATATATATATATATATATATATATATATATATATATATATATATATATATATATATATATATATATATATAACAACCTAAATACGGTATAAGGTTGTTTAGCAATAAAAACAGTTAGTATACATAACATAAATTAATTAAATAGTTTACTTTCTGCAAAATGATATCTCTGGCTTTCTGACAACCCCATTATTCAACAAAAGCAAAGTCCGTTAAAGATAATGGTGAAACTAAAGTATCTTCTATAATTGCAGGGCTGTACAGTGCGACAGTTTTGATCGCATTTGCTACTGAAATTGATCACGTGCGATGATGAATACAAGTCCAGTCGCACCAGTGCTAATGAGCAGATGCTGTCTGTTTGAGACACAGAGGAGCTATGCAAAAATACTGCTTAGAGGGCTCTATATTAACACTCTCCAAATGCGGGTGAATGTAGTCTTAGGCGAGTAAGTTATTAAGTCTACCCTCCACTTTGGCTGGTGAAAGATGTGTGCTCGGGATCTGTGCTTGTGCGGCGATTATGGCGTCTAACTTCACCAAAGGTTAAAACAGGAAGGAGACGGCTCTCTTTACATTAACGCAGTCAAGTTAGTGCGTGTGCAAACAGAACATTTCCTATGCGCCTTCACAATAAAAGTCGGTTACTAGCCAAATGCGAGTTGACTCTTATTTTGAAGCAGGTAAGAACAGGAAGTTAGCGCTTCACAGCCCTGCAGTCAACCATGGACCTATAAAGAAAGCGGTCAGCAGCAGTAACTATCTATGATTTAAACAAAGATTGACACAACCTATTTAACTTGGCCTAAATTGTATAACTATGTTTACTAATTTATTTAATAGGCTATATGTTCAATTTTTTAAAGTATGGTTTTCATTAAAAGAATGAAATGTTCTAAAAATGTTTGTTATTATTAGCCTAATATAATAATGCTATGTTTATAAAAATATATAGGTATAGACATTATTTTTATAGTTCTATGGGGGGAAATAATTCTGAATCAGCAAAAAAATTGCCATTGGCAGGTTAGACTCTTTTGTCTAAATTGCAATCAGTGCACCCCTATTCATTTTTCTACAATTATTACTGCACACTAGGATATCATATTCATTGAGAATCTCAAATAAAACCAAGATGACATGCTCAAAGGTAATTAGAGCTAAATGCAAGGGTTAGGGTCATGCAAGTTTTCGATCATACTTTGTGTGCTAACAAATTTATTTTTGTGCTACTGAATTTTTTTGCTTGCTAGCACCAGTGCTACCACTTTAAAAAATAAGCGTACAGCCCTGAATTGACTCTGATAAAGCAGAGATAAAGGACACACACCTTTACCTTCACAATGTGATACAGAGTCACTGTCAATATTTAGGCTAGGAGCCCTTACCGTGGGGCACATTTGCATTTATAGTGAGTCAGTGCTGGTTAAGTCATGGAATGTTGACTTAACCATGTTCTCTGTCGGGGGGTGAAGCAACTCATATGAGACTGCCATGGTGACTGCACATTTCTAATGGCTCTTACTGCAGTGACAACATGGCAGCGGTTGAAACAAACACATTGAATGGTAGGGAATAGAGGGAAACTGACCTAAATCCTCTAAAGCTGACTGGCAGAACAAACAGAGACAGTTGGGTGGGAACACAAACAAAAGACAGCACTGCAGATAGATGGGTATATGGACCAGATGCAGGTAATAGTCAGTGCCCAGGGCCTCACCTGGTGGTCTGGGTGAAACTCACAGCAGTCCACGTTGTTGTAGTGTCCCCTTAGCATAGTAACCAGCTCTCCTGTGTGCAGGGCATACACCGCTACCGAGCTGCCACACGGCACAAACACAAACTCTGGGCTGCAGCCGCGTGACACTGTGAACTGGAGCCTTTTACGACTCACGTTGGAGACCTTCCCGTAATTTACCTGAGAGACAAACAGTGAAGGCAGACAGGGTTCAGACCATGTGTGTCAATGTCCAAATATACACTTCCCTATTACGCTGAACATGATGAGAGATCATTTTAGATAGTGTAGTGTATTATGTCACTGGTTGTCTTTTACACCAGCCTGAAGATGGAAAAATGCCCACCATGGCAACTGCAGCATGAGGCAGCAGAGCAGGGAATTAGAATAGCAGACAGTGGGAGAGCTCAGGGCCAATATCAAAAGCTTCTCTTGGAATTAGGGTGAGGTTATGTTTCTATGGTGTGGTGTTGTCTGCAGGTCTGGGGATACAACTGTTCAATTATTTCTCTACTTTCCTTAACAGACTGGCTGATTCAGCCTGACCAAACCTCCTAGTCAGAGGGATCTGATTAAGCAGATCACCTCTTTTTTTGTTATCATGACCAAAACTAAGGATGTCAACATCTGTCCTGTAGAGACTGTTTGTTTCACTGTTGGTTAGCAGTTGGTGATTGTTAACGCAACATTTAAGGTGGAATCAGAGACTCAGGAAAACACATTTTATTGTCAAAAATCAGCAAATATTTCCGCACGATAAGCTACCTGTCAGTACAGTGTGTGCGCGGAAAAAAAACATATGGTTATACTACACAGCCTAGGCTCTGTAAACTGGTATGTAAACAAAGAGTATGTAAACACCATAGCTAGCGAAAGACTGGAAGGTGTCAAAGTGGGTTTTGGGGATTTATTCAAATTGTTCTTCACACTTCTTTAATGCCACTACGAGTAACTTTGTCCGTTGGCGGCTCCTTTGGACAAAAGCGGTAGTATTTTTACGACACCCACTGTCGTAAAGCTGTTTTCTAGCTTGTGCAAGGCGTGCAAGTGTCAAATGGTTAGGGCGCCGCGCAATATAGTGCATGTCCGTGTGTTGAAAGTGTGAGAGCACGGACTCTTTTCGGCTCCGTGAGAGTGGTTAGTGACACCGCATCAACTAATGCCAGTCAGTGCCGGCGGGCCAGTGGATCAAAGTTTTACTGGCCCCTTGTATTTTTTCACTGGCCCTGGCAGTAAAAAATGTATTAACTTTTTTAGTGTGTGATTTACACACACACACACACACCTACATTGACAATCATGTTCAAAGCTAGAAACAAACTGCTACCAGGTAACATTCAAAAACTTTTTTTTGACAGAGAGGGGGGTTACAATTTGAGCTGTGGAAAAGGGGTAGGATCAAATAAGTTTATACTTCTTCCTACTCCTTTTCAGGCATGTCAATTCAATATGTTATTTGTTTATTTTTTGTTTATTTTATTTGTGAAATCATTTGAACATATTTTTTTATTGTATTTTCATGCTTTTAATTTTTCTTTTTTTGATATGTCTGAAATAAAATTGAATCAATCAATCAATCAAACCTGACAGATCAGAAATCAATCTAACCAACGCAGTACAGAAAATGAATAATAACTGACAATAAATATAATACCATAACAAGCATTATTTAATTGCTCTATTCTGCTGGTACTAGTAGCCTACTGGCACTACCCTCGCTATTACTAATACTACTTGCAGTTGGTTCAATAGAAATAACACAAATCTCTCTCTCTCACTCACACACACACACACACACGCACACGCACACACAGCCAACAAAGCCATCCCGTTCTTCTTCGTGAGCGCGATCGTGTGCTCGTACAGAGTGAACGGCAGCTCCGTTTTAGCTATCTGGTAAGCCGTGTTTATGAGCTGCTCTAACCTGCCGTTGTTTTCACTTGTCGCTCGTCTCGCCCACATATTTAGCGGGCCGGAAGAAGGGTTGTCAGCAACCCGCTTAGCGATTAGACAGTTTATGTGGCTCCTGCTTTTATCTTGCGCTTCTATGGTCTGCTTTCTGTAGTTCTCATTCCCTTTAAAAAACACACCCCCCCGATCCACTTTCGCAGGGAACTGTCTGCAAATTTGGCAAAACATGCCGTGGTCGCCATTTGCAAGCCAAGGAAAAGCAGTCTTCCAGGACGGTAAAAATGAACGCTTTCTTTTCGTTTCCTCGTAAGAAGACATTTTTAAAATCCGCCAGTTTGAAGAAGCCGGTAAGGCGGGAGGGCGGGGTTATAGCGTCTCTCGCGTGTACTTTAGCGAATCATGATTGGACTCCAGGAAGAATAGCTTTGGCTATGGCCTCAGCTAATGGAGATCCCAATAAAATCAAATCAAATCAAATGATGTTGTCAACAAAAAATACACAAACTGGGATTGGCCAGTCACTGGCCCGACTGGCCAATCAACTTGCCCTGCATATGATTTTACTGGCCCCGGGCCATCGGGCTATAGGCTACGTTATGTCGAACCCTGCACACCTGATTGCAATGAGTTGATGCAGCAGTGTCACCTAATATATAACGAGTCTCACGGAGCTGAAAGACTCTGTGTCCTCACAGAAAGCGAAAGAACGAGAGATGGGAGTTAGTATGGATCACGATGAGGTAATGTGTTTATGTTGTTGTAAATAATGACTATTTCAGATGAATAATGGTAATCTGATGATGGTGAAGCAAAGCAAACTTTGTGTTAGTACCAACCGCTCATTCATTTAGAAATAAACACTGCACTCTAGTTCGCTCCCGTGACATTGTGTATACGTTGCTTGGCAACATCCTCCTCCCTCCCGCCCCTAGCCTATATCACTCTCCCTTTTAGCTTTTCTTCATTGCGTTCTCTTTTTTTTGATGGTTCAGCCTTTCTTTATATGTCCATGGTTCAGCCCCGTTATCAGTCAGTCAGTATGACGACAAATAACTGTCTCAAACAAGGCTCCCGCTCCCCTTCCCTCACCTGGAGGGATAGGCTTCTCAAATCGCGTGGCTGCGCCACACTGAAATCTGCTACCAATACGAATATGTGACCATAGAGCCTGCACGAGTAAACCAAAAATCGGACTGGGTGTGCGACCAGACCAAAAGCATTAATAAAAACTATATAAAAATGTCTTTCTTTGCACTGATGGTCTCGTTTGCTGTTAAAGGTAATTTATTACTATCAGAGGAAACATGAGGCTGTTTTAAAGATATTTAAATGTTACTCGTAGCTGCTTTAATGGAACTAGTTTGGGGAAAGGCACATAAAATGGTTATGTAACTGCTGCATCTGCATAATCATAATAATGTCATGTGTGTTAATGCAGGTATGGGATGAGGACAATCAATTAACTTTCACTCTCGCAAACAAACACAGGGATCTCACCAGTGTGTTCTCCCCGGAGGCACTATTCCATAGTCGCATACGATCATCGGTTCCCGTAGTGAGGAGGTGGAGTCCATCGCCAGTGAAGCACAGGCCATTCACTCTGCCATTATGTGCCGTGTTAACTGGTCAAAAAACAGGTAGGACATGGTAGCATGCATCTGTCAAGTACTTCCTTCTCCATCTTTGTCAAAAGGTTGTCTTACTACATATTCTCTATGGGTACTTATCAATCAATCAATGACATGCTGTTGTTGAAACACCTTGTCTTCCAATATTTCATAGCTTCCTTTACAAAAAATGCACCTCAGGCAAGAAAAACAAGAAACTGTTTGCACAGTATGCTCCGGGAAAAAAACTACTCAATTGGGGGTTATATGCTCCTCAGCTCCAACTGAGTGTATTTCGTGAACTATGCTGTACCACTATAAGTTATACTCCATATCAAAAAGACATCTTGGACAGTGGTTGGTTGATCAATTTGGTCGAGAATGGGGAAATGTATGACAGAAATATGTACTGCTTCACCATACATGCATAAATCAACATTTTGCACCCTGACATTAAGACCCCTAGGACTGCCAATAATGTATGTCCTGATGCCTGTATTTTTCTCTTTAAATTGGGGCTAAAACCTCTGCCAAGAGCCATGCCCACTGGGTTAATTAGGAAAAAGACACTGAAAGAAAAGCATAGAGGTCAAACAGTACCTGCCTCAGAGGAGGCTTTTGACTTGTCTCCATTGTGCTGGTCCAGAGTGAATAGACAACCAGAAGCCCGGCGCACATCCCATACCTTCACTTTGCTGTCTGCACTTAGAAGGAAAATGAAGGGAATTATTTTTGGTGATGTCACCATCATGTTTGATTGAAATGAAAATATAGTCCTACAAAATAACTCAAAATAAGCCATAGTTAGATCATCCCATTGTGTAAGTACTGCAGTGATTTATGGGTAACAAAGCCACTGTTTGTTTTGAAAGGTCAGTTTCCTGTTCGGTATTAACATGCTGCTCCATTATAGAATATCACAAACACTTCTCTGAGCGCCTCTCCGTGCCAGTTTGTTTTCCGTACTGTCCACGGGGACAGTGGCACGTCGATCCCAATAGGTTAATTAGCCGATGTAATGTACCATAAAACAGGTGGGGACTGTATCTACCATATGATGCACTGATGGGACCCCTAGAGTGCTACAGTAGCTATCTGTTAGCGATGCAGTGGAATTGTCCTTGACTCTGGGTTTGCAATGTGTCCAGATGGACATAAACTGGAACTGCTGGGACAAAACTTTATTCTGTGTTGGTGGGGATAGTACCTGGCTTTATTCTGGAAGGTAGCCCTGAGTGAACAAATAGGTGACTTTTATTTTTTACAGATGGTGAATGGCTCAACAGAGGAATTTGCAGTTAACAGTGTCTACCTGGCAGAGGCTAAGATGTGCTCGTATCTGGGCGACCAGCGCACAGACAAGACCTCTGCTCTGTGACCTGAGGAGAGAGAGAGAGATAAGTTAGTGTTAGTGTTAGTGTGTGTGTTAGTGTGTGTGTGTGTGTGTGTGTGTGTGTGTGTGTGTGTGTGTGTGTGTGTGTGTGTGTGTGTGTGTGTGTGTGTGTGATCAACCCTAAATGCATGTATTTTCTGGCATTGTGCACTAACCCTGAAGAACATGAATCCGTGAGCCGGACTTCAGGTCACACAGCTGGATTTTAGGGTTTTTGGTGCCAACTGAAATTCAAAGACAAAGACGGTTGAGGGAGGAGGCTGCCATTATTTCCTTGTACTAACACTAAGAAAAACATAACATTTGAAAATTCCATCCAAACTTACAGTCAAGAAAAACACATTCTTACTCATCAATATTGTCACATTTTACATGGCCGTGACAAATGTGTAAGTATAATCTTCTAAAATGTGTGTCAAAAGGAGAGGTGATTCAGAAAAGGGTAAAACCGGGAGTTACTTGTTCTCACAAAAAGGTGTGGTTACTGTGAAAAGTCACTGATACGAACTATTGATAAACAAGCAGTAACAAACCCAGCATGTCAACATGGAAGCAGGGCAAGGTTACTACTGAGATTGAACAGAACAAAGAAGATGTTTGAACTGTTATTACATTTTAACAGCTCAAATTATGCAGAATTAATGAGCTGGTAGCGCTCTTTAGGAAGGATTCCCTTAAAATAATAAAGGGGGTAAAAACAAGGCAGTAATGTTGGCAACTTGTTTGACAAGCATCTGTAACACCTCTGAGAGGGAGGGGCAAGAAGACCAAAAAAAAACAGACACTGTGATTGTCTCCGGCTTAGAAAACAGGCGTGTCAGAGAGAGTGCATGTTTTTGACAGGAAGCACATATATGACACCAGACACGAGAAACCTGTTTGTCCTGCCTGGTGAAGTTCTGACGTATTTTTCCACACAGAAATCTGTGAACATGATGAGCCCCAGCTACATGACAATTTATAACACGGGTTTAAAACTTTGGTAAAAGGAAGGGCTATCGTCTTCAGTGTGCTGTAAGGTAAACACATAGCAGACTGTTTGGAGAAACAAAAACTGATGGCAGGCAGGGTTACCTTATACATTTTTTGTCTCAGGTTCTATGCTTTTTACCATGCAATGATAGGTGAACAATCGGTCGACAGGTACCCCAGCTGCTTTGTTTTTGCGTCACTGAGATCAGCAAAAACTGCAGCCGCATTCACATACACACACACACACACCTGCAATGAGACTGTGCTTCCTGGCAATAGGGGACAGGTGGTGGCTGTAGACATTTTCCTCAAACTGAAAGACCTCCGCAGGCTGAAGAATCACAAAGCGAGAGAAAAAAAGAGAAGGAGATGGACGGACACAGGGTCAGTGTGCATGCTTAATGGACATTTAACATTGAAGATAATATAAACAGCCATGACCCCTTAATTGAAATCCTTGACCTTACATTTTAAGTGTAGGGCAGAGAGGGAGGGCATAGCAGCTCAGAGCAAAGAAGGCAGCTCCCCTGAGCAGCAGTGGAGTTACAATGCAAATTCTTTAGCAAATATAAAAAGCCTCTCGGTGCATGTCACACAGCTCTGTTTGCATAGATATACCACACATACAAATACACTAGGAGCAACACCACTGCAGAGCATGAGACAATGCCCAAATGCACCAAACCCCAATAAATAATTATTTTAATAGATTATGCTTGTGTGTTCAGCTGTGACAGAGACGGAGTTAAACAAATGATGCTTGGTAGGTTGTTTTGTCCCTTCCCTGACCTTACGAGGAAACAGCGATGCCAGTGTTACTGTAGCTCTGCTCAGGGCCTGCCATATGGGGCTGTGTGGCCTAGAAAGGTAGAAAGCATAGAGCAGAAAATAAAAAAGATTGGAGAAGATAGTGAAAGGAGCAAAATGAGAGAAAGGGCAGTGGAGCTGAGAGAAAAATACATGTCAACTTGCTTCTTAATAAACCACTCTCTCTCTCTCTGCAGAGAAACCTCTATAAAGGGAAAATGCGTATAATTGAAAAAATTGATTCAGCTCCACTGTATGTAACTAAGTTAATTGAAAGAGTTTCTACTTTTGTCCATTCCAATTTACATACTGCATGGATTGGGGGGGTGTGTACCTAATCAACTGGGAGTTACCTTGTCCTTAGATGACATTAGGTGACATTCCTTACCTTCAGTGTCTCCGTGTCCCAGACTTTCATGGTCTTGTCAAAGGAACTTGAGACAAACATGCCTGTGTCATAAGGATACCACTGGACTGTCTCCACACTGAATTTGTGGACGTATCGACTCGACCTAAGATTAAAAAACAACAACAAAGATTCTTGCTTACTTTATCTCCTAAGTGATCTGCATGCCCCAGTTCAAGATCAAAACACAAAAATACAACAGCACATACAATGGCCCTCATTTATCAAACTGGCGCAAATACCTCCCTCCGCCAGGTATCGCATGGGATTTATCAAACAGTTGTATCTTGCCAATCTCAGCATACGCCAGGCCATTATTGATAAATGCGGCAGCTGAAAACAATCGTATCACGCCCCTATATTTTCTCAGTTTAGAGGCCTCGCCCAGAGGTTTTACGACATGGATATGCGCATTAGGGCACAGAAGAGGAACTTCTCTGAAGTAGAAATTGACTATAACAGCGAAAGTAGAAAAAAAAATAGTTTCATTTCGGAGCATTACAAGCGGCATCAAAGAACGACAGAAGGCAGCAGTTAAGAAGGAAATAAATGCTGCGGTCAACAGTGTTGGTGTTGACAACAAACGATCTCCAGCTGAGGATTTTGCATTTGAGGTTTACATCAGTGTCGGCATTTCTTTACATAGATGAAGAAAAAGTGGTCTGACTCAAATCGCCACTAAAAAAAGCGTGTTGCTGTTCTGAAATGCAACCAACTGGAGGTGTGGGCATAATATTTATAGTGGTAGAGGAGAAAAAGACGCACCAACTGTCCTATAATGGTCCCCATAAAAGAAATACAGGTCTGCAGAGATTTGAATGATTAGAATGTATTGGCCCTTTTATATAGCACTACTCAAAAGGGTTTTAAAAACTAAAAATAACACATTTTGCGTTTTACTGTATGACAGCATGCGCTTGACACGAGTGGTCAGCCCGGCCGTCAGCTGCACAAGCCGACCCGGCAACGATCAGCTGTGAGAGCGCTACACCAGCAGATCGGAAAAATTTGCCGGTAAGCGATCAATGACACAGTAAAAGAGGAATTAACATCTAAAAAGTGCGTCAATTAAATAAAATGTTAAGCTGAATGTGGTGCCGTGTATTTTTTATCATAAAGAGCAGTGTAGGCCTACTACATATTTAGTACTTAGGCTAACATTTTGAATGAATGCAGCCCCCGTGCCTCAGTGTCCCCCCAGTTGCTCCAAGACGGAGACAACTGCCCTTACGCAGTCCCATGCAGCGCTCCTAAGTGGCCGGTGTGCGCACTATTGAATCAGCTCTCCTACTCAGTTGCACACCATAAGCTGCACATTTTTAAGTGATTAATATCTTTATTTCGGTCTGAGCAAACACTGTATTATCTTCTAATAATTGTCCAGCAAAGTCATCGGCTACCCGGCACAGCCTGCACTGCGAGTCCATGCTGTTCACAAACTTGCATACACGAGCTGAGAGCTGGCGTGGGATTTGAGCGTATCCTACGCTCACGTCCATACTGATAAATGCCGAGGTTTGCGTGGAAATGTGCGTACACCCACTTTTCTGGTCTACGCACGGTTGATAAATGAGGGCCAATGTATTCTAAATGGATCCGCCATTGCAGACATTTCACACTGCAAACCTTAGAGCTACATTATTCTGTAGCTCAGTTGAACAAGCCATATAGGTGCATTCTTTTTATAACATGATTAAAAGAGTGTTGGTATATAGATTGTTATATGACTGTTCAGACTGATGTAACAAAATAGATCTGCACCAGAATCAGAGCCATAACTGTGTTTTAATATCATATGAAACAGAAAGAGGCGAAAAAATATTTAGTAACAAATAATAGACATCCTATCATAACATTCTAATTCAGGCCAATTCAACGGTGTGTAAAGCATGCGACATGAGTGACAAGGCTGTGTGAACGGGCACAGAGGCATGGCTCTGGGAGAATTAGATGCAGTGCTACACTCTAGTGGACGGAGTCAGTAAAACACTCGCCTGCCTACTGTGCAGACCGCCTTGCAGGTGAACTGTGGTTTCCCGCTGTAGTTCTCAAGGTCGTAGATGACGATCACTCCATCTGCCCCACCAGACAGCATGCTAAACAAAAGACAGGCTTGACTTCACAGAAAGTATTACTTCCACCAACAAACAACTATATTATTAATTTTCACATAAGTTTGTATACTGGTTTTCAATGCTTTGTGTAGCCAAACAATAATAGTACCAACTGCCTTTATTGCACTGGGGTTTAATTACAACGTTTTGTCCAGGAAGGTTCTACAGATACTGGGTTGTAAATGAAGAAATGTATCATTCAGAAATAGCTAATTAAGACTTAGTAGACTTACTATCTGCCCTCTACTGCTTCAATGTCAATGGCGTTGACACCGTTTCCATGGATTCTGTCCACATCTCTGTCAGGGTTCAACGTCAGACTGAGGACCCTTTTGAGATACAGAAGGAGGAAGAGCATACAAGACATTTTAAGCCCAAGTACATTTGTTTTGCTGTAATAAGGACCGGTACACAGGGTCATTTTACATTTAATATATAATAATAACAATATATTATATAATTTTGTTTTTAATAAATAATCATAATTGCTGCTACCTGCAATAGCCATTATATATAATCCCTACCACTGAGTTCTTCAACCAGTGTAAATGGACTGTGCACATTTTAATCTTTGATTTAACAAAATGTATTGAAATTTGGTTTGACTTTTTCACAATTTCCCTTTGGGAGGGAATCAATTATCCATCTATAATCATAATGGAAAGACACAGCAAATGCAAAAAAGGACAAACAATCGCTCTGTTGCAAAAGAGGCACAATAATTAAACCATTCCGACCATAAACAGACTGTTGTTTGCCAATGAATAGAACATTGACAAATGACAATGCTTTGTAAATACGCAAATCTTCAGACATGCTTAATTTATTTGTTTTCAGAAGACTGTTAATGGATCAACTTCATACTTTCTTAAATTAGACTCTAGTAGTAGTTCACCTTATGTGATAATGAAGTTAAACTGTGTCATGCCTCGTAAGCACCCCTTTGACAATTGTTTTCTTTCTCACCTTCTCGTCGACTCTGCTCGCCTCAGTTGCAGAGGGTCATCCAGACCAGCCTGCCTCGCTGTCAAAAACCCCAGCATTGCTTAAACTTTAAGATAAACTATTTTTTTTAATTGAGAGAAATAGGCTACTAGCCTTTGCTATCGTTACCCTTAGCTAACCTAATGTTAGCTAAAAGGCTAACATGTTAGCTACACTAACATATGTCTATAATCGGAAACTGAAATGATTGCACGTCCAACAAGGCATGGTATGGTCCCCGGAGTTCATTAATAGCGAAATTCGCATTTCAAATCGTGTAAAAGTACTATGATTTGATAATATATTGTTTTTGTTTACATTCATTTCAGCTAGCTTCGCAGCAGCCCTTAACATTGGGCCGCCATATTGGAACGTCACGTCCTTCCTACGACGAACGCGGCGATTGGCTGCTCAAGAGTAGCCGTCCAATCACAGACCGGTTTATTGATTCTCGTTCCAACCCCAGAGCGGTTGCATAAACAACACACTGAAAGGGCAAACAACAGCTTTTGCTAGGGGACAACCCTAAATTCCTCCAAAAAACCTTCGGGTTTATCCTCTAAAGATGAGCAGTATTGCTCGCGCTCTGCGGCGAACTTTCGGAATAGTGCGCGATCACGTCGGGACGGATCAACTGGGGAATAAATATTACTTTGTCCCAGAGCAGAAAACATGGACAGGTAGGCTAAACTTTATTTTTGCTAAAATAAGCTGCTTGCGAATTCGTTTAAATTTTTTGCAAATCCCGATCCCTGCATATAAAATAAAGTAAGTCGAAACGCATCCGCATCAGTTATTTGTATTGTGCATGTGCGTGCTACAGCTCTCCTAGGCCTACTAAAATGTGTCGCTGTTGATATGACTTTATCATTACCCTTGTAGTGTAAAACGTTTGCCACTAGATGGAGCAACCACCTCGATTAGAGCATTCCCATTTCAGTGTTCAGTGTAACATTTCTTTTAATGTGTGTATCATCCAGCACATTGCAGTTTAAGAGTGTAGGCCTACTCGTGGGGGGCTTAAATGATGGTCCCGCTGTCACTGGCCTTCAAGGAGGATGGGAAGGAGTAAAGAGTCCTCTACTGTTGCAGACGAAATGCTCACTCAGTGATTAGGATTTAGAAGGAGGTCATATGTCCCTACTGAGATATGCACGCCAGTGAGTGCTACAGGACGTTCCGCTCTTGCCAAGCAGTAGAAGTGTGTCATCATGCTAATCCATAGTGGGATGCCTGTGGTGTCCTTCCTTCCCATCTCGTGACTGTTAGAAGGCCAAGGACGTGTTGGTTGACCTTAAAGACTCAACAACCGGGCTTAGCGTGTGTCCCTCCCTCTACTAGTTGTCTTGTGTTTTTCATATAATAAGTATGAAGAGGAAGTCTTTCAGAAGTTTGTGGTGCATGCTATTAACACTTTTTTTTATATTGAGGAGGTTTTGTACAATTCTTAATTTGAAACATGAAACACACTTGCTCTTTTGTAAGGTGTGGGACATGACTGGCTGGTGTGTCTTCCAAGTGACAACAACAAAACACACACACACACACACACACACACACACACACATTATGGACATTTCCAGTAACTATGTGTTATATAACCATACCTGCATTTGAACTTGTTTTGGGGGAAATATACCAATGCACTAATAAGTGTGTGAAAGGCCTGTTAGCTAAGTGGAACCCATTAGCTAAATTTATGCTAGAAATCCCACTTTACCCTCCCTTTACCACCATAAATCATCATCAGGGGTCTCACCCAGACTATAGGCTAGGTGTCAGGGGTCACAGGTCCAAGAGCACAACCTTTGCCTGCTCCAGACATGATACTGCTGGTTAACCAGCGGTGAACATTTGGCTTATAAGTAACAAAGGGTTTTGCTTCATGATATTTGCCAGAATTATTTATGCCTGGACTTAGTTCACTCCCATTCCAGTTTCTGTATTGTCTAATCTGGGAAATGCACAACACAGCCATAATCTTTGAATAATTGAGATAAAGTCTCTTTTCGAATAGCATGGGCTGATAGACGTCATACAGTGCGTACATTCCGTATTCCAAACCGAGCTGCGGTTTTGTTTGTTCTGCCGGAGAGGGACCGACCTCTGGCATGTTTCAAAGGCCGGATTTTCTTTGTGACTGAACTTGACTTTGTCTTCACCTTTTTCTCAGCAATTTACGGTGGAAATGTGCGCCCACCTCGTATTTATAATTCATTACAAGGCTGCTCCTCCACCCGTGGCTGTCAGACTATTCAAATGAGACATCACAGTAGACCATTTTCCTAGCACGCTACAGGCTACCCGTATTCACTGTCCAGTCACAATGACTGACACTGTGGGCGAGGCCAGTTGGCCCTTTTAGCAAAACATCTTCCGAAAAACAACACTCATAAATGCTAGACAGGCACATACACTTCCCCCGGACTTGTATATAAATTCATCATAAAATAATTAGAAATATATGGCGCACACATTTGCCTCTCCCCCCTGCCACTCGTCCACCCGTCCAGCCTTCTGGAAATAAAGCAGATGCATTATTCAGTCCATATGTCTTGCTTAAGCGGGCTCTTTTTGATCTTAAACTGATAGGCCAAGCGTGGGCTCAGGGCCTTAAGGCATGGACCGCAGGGCTTTCAACTGCAGCACATGAGTACTGGTAGAAGTAGGTGAGGCATCCTCCCTCTCTCTTGGTTTCTCTCTCTATCTCTTTCAACTCTGCCTACTTCTCATATTCATTTGTCCATCCCTAGTGCTTAGTCAATCCCTCTCTGCCTTTATCCATGCTTTGCTGCTCCCATTTTCTACCTCTCTCAATCTGTTAACTTTTAGAAAACTGGGGCGTAAGCAATTCCATGTGCGGACGTTAATGGTTGCAAAGACGGAAGAATAAAAGGAAGCAAGTGTGTGTGTGTGTGTGTGTGTTTTAGATCTGTCCTATCTGGTCTCAGCCACTGGCCAGATTTCTCCTCAGGGTTGACCTGTTTATATGCCTCCAGTTAGTCCTTCCTTCCCCCGCCCCTCCCCTTCATATCGCTGCCTCTCTTGGTTTCCCTCCTTTGAAGCCCGGGCCAGTGAAGATTCCTATGCTCAATTTAAGAGTAGTTCAGCAGCAGTGTGTGGAGGGCTGGACCCGGCAGAGAGCATTTCTATCCCCCCCTCTCTCTCTCCTCAGATGCTGCTGCACATCAAAAATGAAAAGGCCAAGAGTCTGAAGCACATGCTCCAGAGAGGGAGAAACTCTCTGTCTCATGAAAAGGTCCAACTCAAAGAGGCCCCTACTGTGTACTGCGTCCCCCATAGACAGGACTCTGCTACGGGCTGTGCAGCACCAGCGATTGTTGTATGCGACCGGGCCTATAAAGCCACTGGCGATCGGGCCACTGGTCTTAAGAAGGTGTTTGCCTTGGTGTTGGCTCCACAACGCTGATTCTGAATAGACAATCTATATTCTTCTTCTTTCTTTTTCGTATATATATGCATCCGTCCCCCCCAGGCCCCGGCTCTGCCTCACACTGCACGGGGCGCCATGTCATGCTGCCCAGATGAAAGCAAAGCCTTTCCGCGGACGGGCCTCATTCGTCTTCGGCAGTGGGCCCGAGAGCCCCGGCGCCAGCCTCGGTGTCCCTTTTATTTAGGGAGAGAGGCACGCTGACATTATCGGCCGCTGCAGGCACATTTGAAAATAATTGCCTGTATGATTGCTATTTTTCTTACCTCTTTGAGGAGGTGTTGCCTTTGTCTTGGAATCAATGGCTGCTCAATACTGGACAGGGGAAAGGCAGTTTCCTTTCATGTCTCGGTGAAAAGGAAGTATTTTTAGCGCTATTCATTTTAGCAGTGTGTGTACCATGCAGTTTTAATCTATTGGTCCTCTCTCCACTGTGTGCGGAGAATGGAAGGGATTCAGAGGTGCGCCACACTGGTGCAGAGAAAAGATGCATTGACTTGCTGTCCTATCGCTATCCCTCTCTCTCTCTTTGTCCATTATTTATTTGATTCCCCATCTCTGTTCTATGAAGTGAAAAACCGAAAAGGCCTCAGTTCTGCTATTTCAGGGTGGGTGACTCTGGGGACAGAGGGAGGAGATGTGTTAGTGTCTGTGTGCGCTACACACTGTATATATATGTGTGTGTGTTTGTGCAAGCATTTGTATCTTCTCTGTGTTATACAGAAAAAAAGAAAATTCTGCAATTGTGTGTGTGTGTTTTTTTCTCTCTCTCCACTTCATGCCCAAACACACTTAACACAACAACAGATGGCTGTGTGTCATCAGAGCGTTGATTCAAGCCGCACATTTCCATGGAAAGAGTCACGGCGGAGAGAGACGGGGGTCCAAATGGCTGTTTATTCTGCCACAAGTTATCCCCAGGGTGTGATGAAGGAAGGGCTATCCTACAGTAGGACACGGATTCGGTGTTTACCGCCGAATGGCTTTGTCCAGAGCCATACAGTAAATCATGTTAATTGATCAGCGACTTTGCAATTGCATGGGGTTTAAATGAAGGTTGTTTAATCATTATAGGGAAACCAAGTGGGTTTAACTCATCTCGCTGTACACTACTTGCCAAGTGTGTGTTTGTGTGTGCATGTGGTGGTGGAGCATCATCGTGGAGTGGCTTTAACTACTTCATTAAAAAGGCATTTGAAAAGATGGATGCTGAAAATGAGAAACGGGCCCATTTATGTCTTACGGTAACATTTACAAATGGGCCTAGTTCCAATATCCAGTAGTTTGAGCATTTTGCAGGTCTATTGAACACTGCCTATCTACAGTAGACCAGTGTCTGACCCCACTTCTCTCACAACCCGCACATATGAATGCAGTTGCAGACTGATCCACTGTTTACCGAGTGCTCAGTCAATAATGCCAACGGGAGGAAGACAAAAAAGATATAAAGAAATTATAGTTTAAAAAATAAATTGAATGAGTCTCTCCATTTTACCTGGATATGATTCACTAGTGTCTGGAGCATTCATGTCTTTCTGGTCAGATGGCCAGTGAGATGTTTTGACACCTCTGGGCTCCTTGTCTGTCAGAGACTGACGGACAGACAGACACACGAGCAGGCATCTCCTGAAGCCTGCTGCTGCTTATTCATTTCTGAATATTTTAATAGAGCAGACAGGCAGTGAGAGAAAAAGAGAGCGGGAGAGAGAGAGAAATAAGTATTAGGTGTAAGGGAGGAAAGATAAGGCTGAGGGAGACTCACGAAAAAAGGGTGGGAAAAATAAAGAAGGCGGGGTGTAGAAAGTGAGTGACAAAGAACAAGGGGGATGCTGACATATGGGGTGAAATTGTAGAGTGTGGGAAGAATGGAGAGGGTGAGAGTGAAAGAGGGGTTTGTGACAGAAAGAGGGTGAAATGAGTGGGTGGAACAGGCAGACCAAAAGAGGGGGAGAGGATAGAGAGAGAGAGAGAGAGAGAAGGTGGTGCTGGTGGTAGGTTAATGGAGAGTGGGGGGCGACCAAGGTGTAATGAAGGAAAAGGAAAGGGCTTGGATGAGAGCAACGGAGGTGAATAGAAAGGGGTGGACAGCTCGGTGTATGGACATCACACACGTCGGGCCTCCAAGGAAAGAGGGGGGGGGGGTGTCCACAGTCCGCACCATTCCACACCCCATACAAAGGACGCCAACTTCCTGGCTCGCCAAGGCCCCTTCTTTTTTTCCCAGAACCCATCGGGGCATAGGGAAGAGACATGACATGAGTATGGGGTGTTCTTAAGTGGATTGGGGGCTACAGCAAGCACCCCCTTCCGTCCTCCAGTAACCCTGCGTTTAGTTAAAAGGAACACACTGGGGAAATCAAAGGGTATTCTTTTCAGCATGTTCATACATTTTATATGAATTATTCTCCTCTGCTCTGCCGTGAGTCGCTCAAGCCTCAGCGGGATGGAACGACAGCAACAGGGACAAACGGAATGAGGACTGAATAAAGAAGCCCAACAGAGGATGTAGCAGCAGCAGCAGCAGCAGCAGCAGCAGCAGCAGGGCCTACTTTACCCCTGTAAGCTCCTCCTCTCAACAGAACTGATGCGAAACAACGGCTGGCCTTTTCCCTCTAAACCTCATCCCTCGTCACTAGGCTTGGGGGCTGATGGGTAACCATGGTTACATGCCTCACACATCCCCACATTTTTTTTTGTTCCAAGGAAAGGGGATGAGAGAGAGAGAGAGAGAGAGAGAGAGAGAGAGAGAGAATGGTAGAAGGACCTTTGTACCTGGTTGCCCTTGTATCGCTGATGCTTATCGGATCAATCCGTCTTCTGTCCATTACCATGTGCGTCTTGGTCACCCAAAGACTAACCAGCATGCAACTCAGAGAGGAATAAACCCGGGCTCAGTCCAAGGTATTGGGCTCGCTGCTTCACGATGGCTTTTTGTTCCACCCTAGTGGGGTGAGGGGGGCTTTACCTCGCACAGTCATGAAGACTGAAGAGAGCTGAAGTCCATGCCGCTGCAGGTGTGTTCAGAGGGAAAGTGACGTAGATATAGATCCGTTATTTTGGTGCAAAATGCAGAGATCCCTGCTTTCCAAATCGCTTACTCTTTCCTTTTACTACATACTGCAGCTGTTTAGCATGCGGTAAACTATGTATACAATTGGTACTAGGTTGTCGTAACATTGCATCTTGAACTTGACCCTTCTGTTCATGCCAAAAGGGTTAGGCATGCTGGTTTCACACTGCATCTGGGTATTTTTTTTTTTTTTGCATATTGCATTTCACATCATGTATAGGAAGAAACTTTTCAATCAATCTATTTTCTGCCATACTAAAAGCTTCTAAAGTATCGGTATTGGAACTGTTATGTCTGTTATGTTTCATCCCAGTCTTTTATGGCTCTCTGTACCCGGACGCTCCCATTCCAAGTGTGTTCATCTGACATCCGTGGCTGTAAACAAAGCATGTGTGGTGCAGGAGAGAAAAAATGTCAAGAGAGACAGCCCAAGACACCTGGAATGACTTTGTGGAGGTGATAGAACCTCTCAGGTTGCCCCCCCAGCAGCAGTCACCTGGGAGCTGATGTGTGAAGTTGTTCTTGTCTGTGTGTGCGTGTGTGTTTGTGTGTGTGTCTGCGCATGTGTGTGTGTGTGTCTGCACATGTGTGTGTGTGTGTGTGTGTTGGAGCAGCTGATGGAGTTTAGCGGGGTGTGTTTGAGGGGGTTCAAAGAGCGGCCCTCGTAGCGCATCATGTCTTATTCTAACGAACAGGAAGGATAGGGCGTAACTGCCGTCTGATTGGCTCTCTCCCTCGATCTGGCTGCCACGGCAACCCCTCACCCATCCTGCTGTATCTATCCCCTCCCTACTCCCCACACCCCACCCTGCTCGGTTCCACAGCTAGGCTCACAGATGAGTTGCGCTCAGACAGGTGAGATGGGCTCATGAATATTTATGCGCTGGGATTTCATTCCTCCTGCCTCTGGCCCCTCCCCCCTCTCCAAATGCAGTGCTGCGTTTGTCCTTCACGGTGAGAGGCAGCGTCCTCGCGCCTGTCCCTCAGGTTAATCTGCCTGCTCTCTAGCCTGTGTGTGTGTGTGTGTGTGTGTGTGTGTGTGTGTGTGTGTGTGTGTGTGTGGTGAGTGATGAGAAGGCACACCCCTCACAAGGGGGGGGCCCTGAAATTGTGAGCTCCTACCTTTTCACATCTCCCTTTGCGAAATTAAATTTGGAATTCAAAAAAGCTTTATTCGCAACACAAGATTGTCAAAGCAGAATGGGACATTATCATTGTAAAAAGAGAGATGATTAGCGATACAGTATACAAATATCAACAATATTATACACACACACAGACAGAGAGACAGACAGACAGACAGACAGAAACAAAGCCATGCTT
The DNA here is from genome assembly GCA_949357725.1 of Hyperoplus immaculatus. Classification (NCBI taxonomy): domain Eukaryota; kingdom Metazoa; phylum Chordata; class Actinopteri; order Uranoscopiformes; family Ammodytidae; genus Hyperoplus; species Hyperoplus immaculatus. The sequence goes on from OX442351.1 coordinate 23,842,071, forward strand.
GTGTCCACTCAGTCTGCACAATGTCAACATTTTCTTTCAGTCACAGAGGACAGGTTTTCTCTCTCTGGCAGGTGCAGGTCTGAACTGTGAATCTGAAAGACATTGAAAGCGTACGTACACCCTCTGGGATCTGTGATAACTCTGTCACTGATCCTGCTATACAGTATAGTGTAGACATATGAAGGTGTCATGAACACTGTAGAATTCCATGCAGTCGATCTTCAATTAAGTGGTGAATTTATTGATAATAAGCTTATCTTGCAGATTCCTATTTTTCAAATGAAACTACAGCTTCTTCCGATGCAAAAAAAAAAAAAAATCTTAATCAAATAATTAGAACGAAGAAAAAACTTTAAAAAGTGTCTATAGATTAATTGGTAATGACATTGTTTCAGCTCCTGTGAGTTAATGATATGTTATATCTATATCTTTATTGTAGAATAGTATAGTACAACCTTGGCCCGATTGTATGTGTTTTTCTGCATTTGTCCTAGATCAGAGTTAACCAAGAGAATGCCAGTCACCCCAATCACCCTGACAAGCCTCCTCCCCATGTGTATGTGGTGGGAGGATCAGCCGTGTTTCATACATATATACGTACATACTGTATTTGTTATTCAAATCCAAGGATAAAAAGCCGCTGTGGAAGGGGTTTAGTCATGCTGCAAAAGCAACAAGACGAGAGGGGAGCCATGTTGGAGGGGGACAGAGAGTGGAGATGCGTCCCAGCGCACAGAGACAGAAGTGGGTGCCTCTCTTTATGCTTATTAGTTAGGCATTAGCTGTAGCTAAGCACATTGCTTGTGGGGACTGTATCATAATTGTACCATTCCAGTCTGCTGCCACCCACACCCAATGCAAATGCGGATATGATCTGTTTATAATTAGCATTATACCTTTAAATGTATTTGTTAGCATTTCCTAAAGAACACCGCCTTTTCTTTGCTGGCAGTTGTTTTTGTTCTGCTATCATGTTTTTTGCAGGAGGAAACAGTTTCTCTGAAGGCATATTGAGGCTTACATGTAAACAAATGTGAGGATCATAGAATGTGTTTTGGTTTTGTTTTTATACATTGCTGGGCCTGCTTTGCGGATAAGGCCAGAGAATGCAGCGGAAAACACTGAAGCTCGAGAGGCTGGCGAGGCCCTGTAATGTCAATCTAGTGGGAACCAAAGCAGAACCAAAGCAATACTAGCCTAATTAGCTGACCTGATTACTATATAGGCTGGATACAGTATGGAAAGAAATTATCCTTTGATAAGGCGTAGTAACAGGAGAGCACATGCGTATTTGTTATCATTGGAATTAGTTTATAACCAAACCAGATGAACTTTCTTTTTATCAAGAAGGCCCAAGCAACACAGCCTTACTGTACACACTAGCAAGCCGCTTTAGAACGCCATCAGTCATCCGTCCCTGTGCCATAGCTATCTGTTATGGCTGAAGTAAACATTAAGGCCATCAGTCTGTGGCGTGCACAAAGATGGTTGCCTCCATTTGTCCATGTCCAGTCAGCTGCGGAGAAACGGTGATGGAATCCTGACAGATTGTCTGTGTTTTGGAGCGTGTTGTTTTCCTTGCCCATCCATTTCTCTCCTCCTAGTCATGTTTGCCATGCATCATCACTCTCCCTCTCTCTCTCTTTCTCTTTCTCTCTCTCTCTCTCTCCCTACTTCAACCTCCTCCTTCCTTTATTCACCATTTCTCAGCAGGGTGGGAGCGATGGATGGGCATCCGGCTACCTGCGTGGAGAAACTATTGAAACGCAGCACTTGTTATTAGTGAAACACTGCGAGAGACTCCATAGCCAACACACACACAAACACACACACACACAAAGACAACTGTCTCTTTTTTAATTCCCTCTTACCCCCCCATCCCTCTACCTCCATCTCCATGTCATTGTGTGCCAGCCAAAACTTGTCTAATCAGCAGATTCGACCAAAAATAATTGGCGGTGGCCTTGCTGCTAGCGAGCGTCGTGCTGTATACAGATAGGGAAAAGGAGCACTTAATATTCCACGCAGCCCGCGCCGCTCCTGTTCTCTGTGATATCTGACCTCTTTTGTCTCCTGCTCGGCTTGATGTTGATTTTGGAGGGCATTGTTAGCCAGAGCGCCGTGATTGGAGGAGGCTGCTCGGAGAGGGGGGCTGTGGTTGGTCGGTTGGGTTAAAGGGAAGGTTGATTTGCATAAAGGCTTAGCCCAGATTTGGAGCCACTCAGCGAGATCTGAGGGAGAAGGGCCCCAGGGCCACGAGGTAATCATCCATGGCCTGTCACAGTGCTGTCATTCCTCTGTGTATGTGTGTGTCTGTCTGTGTGTCTGTGCATGTGAGCCGGGGAAAAACAGGGAGCATTGTGTCTGCTTCGCCTCTTTGTGTTTTGTTTGTATCCTCTTTGCGCTTCTGGATGCATCATTGTTGAGCATCTCCATCTCACTCGTGCTCCCTCTCACTGTCTTTTTCACTTCCTCTTTTTTTTGTGTGGCTTCGCAGGAAGGCTGGTCCGTGCCAAGCGGATGGTAGTGGCTGCCAATCCGACAGAGTTTGAATACATAGAAGGCAGCATACCAATGGAGTGGGACGGTGAGTCTGGACTGCAGCATCACTGTTACTTCAACTTTTGCCATCACAGATAAATGACAACATTTACAAAAAGAGCTCCCCCCAGAGTATACAAAGTGCTTTTTTACACAAATAAAAATGGAATGACAAATTCATGGCTCCATCACTCGGGGCCTGGGCTAATCGATAGACTTTTTAATATATATATTTTATTTTATTTCATACAGCGTGATGGGGGTTGGCAAAGGCGTATTCATGAGTTTATCAAAGACGCCTTCTGCCTGTGTTCTACAACCTTACCATAAAATAGTGTTTGGAATGTCTTACAACTGGATACAAACTGTTCCCTCTGTCTCAGACTGGCTTTATCCACCTTAAACCCCTCATCCTGCTTCGCCCCATCCCTCATGCATTTTCATCAGGATGCAAATAAGAAAGGGATAAAAGGGGCCCAGAATCCCTGCGCAAGCTCTCTCTCTCTCTCTCTCTCTCCCTCTCCCTCTCCCTCTCTCTTTCTGGTTCCCTTTTAACCTGCTCTGCTGTTCAGCCAGCTCAACCAAAATAGAGCTCCTTACAAAGGAAAAAAAAGGAGATGACAGACAGACACAGTTCTCCTCAGGAGGAGAAGGAAGGACAGAGTTACTGATGGAGAATGACAGAGTGTGTACTTTCAAATTCAGAGATCAGAGCATATCCGTACTTTCTCTTCTGAGACACAGCACTCAGTGGGCCCTATACTCTGCCTAGACTAAAGCAGTATCGGCATTCTGGGTGTACAGTGTGTGTGTGTGTGTGTGTGTGTAACTTTGGGTGTGTTACCGCTCCACGTGCCTCTCCTGGGTTGTGAAATGGAACAAAACAAAGTGAAAGCCCCCCCCCATTCCGGATACATTGTCCCAAACTAGCTTTGCTTACTCAGTGGTTGCACCCCGAAACTCTGAAGTGATGCTATATAGCTGCAGCCTTTTAAATATGACTGCAGGTTTTGTTTGTGCAAAGCGTATGTTTGTGTGGGTGTTCTCACTCTATTTTTTTTTCTTCCTTCTCTCTCCTCCAGCTTGGATCCGAGGCAGACGGAAGGAGCCCCCCTCTATCGAGGTATGTTCTACCCACACCTCCTTCCCCGCTGAGCTGATGGTTGGACTCTGGGGAACTGGTTACATGGGAGGGAAAGAAGCAAAGATGGAAAAGAAAGAAAAAAAGGCCTTTGATTTGTTTTTATCTTACGCTTTTCGTAGTGAATCCAGGAACTTTGGGGGACAGGTGTTAAAATAAACAGCAGCTCAAGTGTGTTGATGGCGAGACGAGAGAGAGCAAAGACAGCCTCCGAACAAGGGAGGCTCACTGACACCATGTCCTAGTTTACTTTCTCTTTGTCGTTTTTTCCCCAACATCTCTGCTTTTCGTGTGTGTGTGTGTGTGTGTGTGTGTGTGTGTGTGTGTGTGTGTGTTTTATTTCTGGCAGTCTCCGAGATGGGAATGTTGAAGGAGTGCAGGTTTTTTGTTCTTTCCCTCGTGTACTTCTCACAGGGTTTATTGCTCTTTAAAATGTGAGAATGCTGGAAATGATTTGGCTGTCAAAAAATGTGGGTCTATAGGAAATCCCTTGGAAGGCCAATACCCGGGCACTCTTTCTATCTCTCTCCGTCCTCTCCTCCATGCCAGTGGCCAGTGCCATCCCCCCGTCCTCCATTGCCAGAACATTCTCTTCCAATTTACTGCCTTGTGTCTGCCCAATAGCTGCCATCGACAGCTGGACAGTGTTGATGTGGCCAAGGCTTCACTCCCAGCACATTACCCTACCCCTTGTCACGCTCCCTCTCTTCCCGGTCCAAGCCGACATAAATTGATTGGATTAAATCCTGTCATTAACAGGCTGGAAAAGCAGCTCAGTATGTTTGTCTCCCTCCCCAAAGCGGGGCTTTTTTGGCATTGGCTCTCCTTTTCTCTTTTTCAGTGCTTCGGCCCTGCCAACACACAACAGCATTATGCTTCTTTTTTCCTCTGTTTGGTTTCCCATGCTAGGGAGAGGCTAACGTCACCGGACAATAGCTAAGGCTGAAGTGGTTAACTAGTCCATGAGTGGACTACATTCAGCTTTCTAATTGTTTCCATGAGCTGGAACTGATGGCCTGTTTATGTTGCGAATGCCTCCTGTCATGTTAGTTTACCCATTGGTTCCAAGCACTACATTTGTAACCAAGAGTTTTTTGGACCAGTACCGGTTAGCTTAACAAGCTTGTTCTTTTTGGAGTAAATGCTCTACTACCTCATACTGGACAGATGCACCCATTTGTTCCTGGAAGCTGCCCACTGTAACTTTATGACTCTTCTACTTTTGACTTTGACTAGCGAGGAAACGACTTTCTGTGCCTCACTCCAACACAAAACAAAGACAGTTTGGTTCATTATTGCAGGACAATGGGACAAATTCAAAATTCAAAGAACTTTATTCTTCCGTTAGGAACTTAATATGTGGAGGAGCATCAGGGTACAACAGTACATACAATATACAAACACACACGCGCACACACACACACACACACACACACACACACACAGCATCAGCCCGTACTCGACATATGTCAGATAAAAACAATATTTGCTTAGCCTAGTGAATAAATAGTAGTACCTCCATAGAGGAGGAGTAATAAATATGTTAAAAAAAGTTAAAAAAAATAGTCCAGAAAAAAATAAAAAATAGATAGAGGAGACAGTTCAAAAAGGGTTTTAGCCATTCAAAAGTCTAATGGATGCCGGGACAAAGCTTGACAGGGCTCGGTTTGTTCTTACTGTAGGGGCTCTGTATCTGCGGCCTGAGGGTAAGAGGCAATACTGGCTGTGTAGAGTGTGTGTGATATCCAAGGTGATTAGTGTTGCTTTTTGCTTAGTCCTTTTGTTGTAAATGCTGGTGAGTGATTCCTGCTGTTGTCCAATTATTTTGCTGCTCAGTTTGATGATTCTGTTGAGTGGGTTCCTATGGATGTTGGACAGTGCTACAAACCAGGAAGTGATGTTAAAGGTGATTATGGATTCAATAAAGCATCTGTAGAATGCTGTCAGAACGGATTGATGGACCTGGAGTTTGCGGAGTTTCCGAAGGAAAAAGAGACACTGCTGGCATTTGGAGTGGATGGTATCAGTATTTGTTTTGAAGTTTAGTTTGTGGTCGATTATTGTCCCAAGGTACCTATATGTGTCAACCCCTCTCTATCGGCTGGTTGTTGACAGTCAGACGAATTCCAATATGTAATCTTGTAGTCGCACTCCATTTTCTCAGATCCTTAGAAAAATGCTAACTCATCATTTCCAACACCACCAGTTGAGGTGGATGATGACAATAGCTGTGTCGATCATTGTGTAGCAATTTTTACCATACCCTTAGTATTTTTGGCTATCTCCTTACTACATCTGGGTAGCAATTGTGGGCGATGTTGCGATCAAATGAGCATGCCTGCTTTTTATTACTACAGTAGGCTATGATGAAGCATTTTGTTTTGTCAGGTATTTAATATACTCTAATTAGCCAAAAAATAGACAGACCTGTTTGAGTAACAGTTGTCAGTGAGAATGTTTGAACCCCTCCCCCCCAAAATAAAAAATTGAATGGGCTAAATCTGTATTATGACATAAAATTACATAAATCATGATAAAGATTTGCTTCTACATCATCCGACATCAGTTAATTTTTCATATTGTGTCAGTCTACAAGTTCAACATGTAAAATCTTCTTAAAAAGCATTAGTCTTGTCCTTTTTGTGTGCTTGTCTGCCAGTGACTCTAGCATGTAGCAAGTGATGCTGGCTGCATTAAGTAGAAAGCTCATTTACTTATAATGGGTAAGTCTTGGTTAAGATTAGCAAAAACTCAAATGATCTTGTGTTACATCTAGCCTCTAGGTTATAAGATTACATATATAATGTGAATAAGCACATGGAAATAATTATAGGCCATATCGTTCTCACTGGTTTTCCCATCTTGACCGGTATGACCATGAAAAGGCTATTACATTGTGTATTCTATAATTGCATTCAATGTTATTAAAAAAAGTCTTAAATTGAGTTTTGTGTGTGTCTTTGTGTTATTATGTTAGGAGCTGGTGAAGAATGACTCGTACAGGGTCGGGATCAAACTGAAGGCCAAGGATCTGGATGAGAAAGACCTGGCCCTACAGTCCAAAGAGTACGAGGAGGGTCTGGTGGCCACTCCCGCAAAGACTTTGGCCACGGGCCATGCTGCCTCCACCAGTTTCGGCAAGCAAGAGATCAGCGCAGACCCCACCAGCACTGCCAACACCTTCCAGCCTGGCTCCTGGATGCCCCAAGCCAAGAAATAGACAGAGACATACACCCACATACACAGTCTGTAGTGCAATGTGATACAATCCAATAGAAAAGGAATGCAATAAATATACTGCTATAGTGTGAAAGTGATACTCAACTTTTAGCCGTGGACTTTGAAAATCTCATGTTTCAAAAACGACTTTCAGTATAATGCAATACAAGTCAACAACATCACAAGCTAAAATGTCAGAAATGACATATTGCCGAGTCCTCTCTGACTCAGCAATATACTGTGTATGTTTCACAGTGGAAGTATTTATTTCAAAAAGGCTTTCAAAGTTTTATTGGGACTGTTTTACATTATACGAGGCTTTCTATTTTTCCAGTCTGTCAGTGTATGTTGTATATACACAAGACAATAACAAGCACTCATCTTGAAGCTGACTATGAGAGACACACAGGGATATGATGAAGCTGAAAGGTCTGTTATTAAAGCAAAGGAAAAACTATAATAGTTTTACTTTCAGTAGTCAGTGATAGCCTGGTGCTACCAGACCATCGTACTTCATTTCATTTGTACAGACGTGAAAATGAAATTTGGGGCGGAGCCAGGCTAAGTCAGTGATAACACAAACTAGAAATACTACATTATTTTGAAAGACTATTGTAAGAAATAATTTATAATAAATTGTGCGATTATAATTGAATTGCATGGATATCGACTCCTTACCAGTAAAAGCAAATGTAAAGAGATTGCATGTTTCAAGCTGAACAGAGAAACAGATGCAAAGTATTTGAGCTATTACCAAAGATAATCATATTGACTTATACCTGTGAGAATTTGTAAATAAGGTCACTAGTTAGTGCCATGATACAGGCATTACGACAAAAACTTTGTTCATGTTTTCTGTTTATCTTGGAGGGGGTGTCTGTCTGCTGCCTGTACGGCATACAGACATAAGAATTATTAATGTTAAACAGCATATTGTTCTCCAGTGTGATGTGCTTTCACTTGAGGTCAAAGTGCACGCTGGCCTCATAGTTGCTGAAGAAAGCTCACCAGGGTCAGATACTTGCTGAAAGAAGCAGGAACCTGGGATCTTGCACGACCTGGAAAACCTGGCTTACTATTATACTAACTCCAGTATGATTTTCCAAATGTGATAACAGCTCACTGATGCTCAGGGATGAATAAAATCACAAGAGAAAGAAAAGGGGGGAAATGCACTCATCAACCCGTCTGTATTTAGACTCATCTGTACTCATCTTCACAGGCACTTAGAATAACACCAAAAAATATCCATCCCTCTGGACTTTTGAAAGATTTATCCTTTTATACTGAGTCACAGTGAATGTAATTTGCTTTGATACTTTAATACATAAAAGACGACAAGTCTTTGCAAATAGATCTCAATTAAAAAAACACACTTTGTAAACCTCAAAATAATTGTCAGTTTAACAATAAAAAAAAAACTTGGCTTAAACAATCCCGGTTCACACCCTTCAAGTTGGAAGTCGATTTGAATACAAATGTCAGCTTAATAAAATTTAATTGAATATTTAATTAAGGCTACTTTGGCAGAAAGTTGGTCCCTTACATCTGTTACATATATATTTTTCGTATTGTTTTAATGTTTGACCTTCCAATACTGCAAGGGATATTGACCGCCTTTGAAATTAGATTTTATCTTTCTTCTGACATGTTCCTTTGTTAATTTACATGCTGACTGACTACACTTGCAGATGCAGCAGTGTATGAATCTGAAGTCACGTGCTTTGTTGAAAACAGGTATGTTCATGCAGAGGACAGATGTCTGCTACAGATTTGTTTTTTCTCTTTGACATTAAACTTTTCCGTTCAATCGGTACATAAAAGCCTAATTCTACACACTCTGGTTAAGTCTGGTTCAAAACAAAGAAACAGAGGGGGATGAATACATTTTACGTGCACTGAATTAAAAAGCCCTTATGATCCAATATCTCCAGTCCAATATTAAATCCACAAAGAGGACATAGAAAAAATAAATCTTATCAACCATGAAAACATTTATTTATTAGAAAGTAGTATTTGGGATATTTTGCAAGTAACTCTGAAAAAAGTTTCAGAACGCTCATAATTACATCGTCAATTCAGCAGAACATGGACGCTACCAATGGAATGCAAGGTGTTGCAACAGCTGCACATTATTATCAGCAGATTTCTGTAGAATAAATAACATCATACAGACAACCACTGTGCTCTTGCTGACCAAAGTCCCACTGGGACCAGCCTCCTTCAGGCAGTACTGTCTGTCTCAGCACTGTTTAGGCCTGCTGGGGCCAGTGTCCCTCCTCCTACGCCGGACACCATGGCGTAGTAGTGGCCCTGCGCTGACAGTAGGGCTGGGACAAGGACGGGCACTGTGTCATTTATTTGGAATAAGGAGGGCTGCGAGCGTGGTGGTTTGCTCCTCTTTTCTTTTTCTGGAAATGCCCTCTCTCTATCCCTTTAGAGTCTCAGTCTTTCTTGGTCCTCTTGGCCTTGGCTATGTTTTCCTGACGTTTCTGCTTTTTCTTCTGTTCTTTGTCGCGTGCCTCGATCATCTTGGCCAGCTTCCAGGACAGCAGTGCACTGGCAATGAAGAGAGGTGTGAGAGCCAGTATGACCGTGGTGAGGAAACCGTAGGGGTCTTTGGCTGCCCACTCCACCACGTACTCTGCCCATGCCCGAACGTCAATCATCCTGCTCACAGATGATGATGCTTAAGTCAGACCTGAGAGAGAGGGGGGGGGACCAGCAGAGACAGTGGTGAATAGCCAGAAAAGTGCAATAACTAAAAAGAAAATCATTATGGCATAACTAAAAGGAGCTTGCCTTCTACCAATGATCATAGTATGAGTGAGGTAGTAGGTGACAGCCAGGGATACAATCTACTTTCAAAATGCATTATAAACATTAATATATGCTATGTAGTGGAGTATAGATCAAACACAACCACTATTGAGTAAACTAACTGATAATGAAGTAATTGAGTTGTTTATTAAGGAAACAATGTAATTAAAAAACAGCTTGTTAATGCTTCTAAAATGTGATTTGCGAACACTCTTTTTACATCATTGTAAATTGAACATGTTTTGGTATTGGACAGCTGGTTGCAAAAATGACATTGACCTAAACCCTTTCTGACTGAAAAGAAAATGTACCAAACATGTCAAGGTACTTTCTCAAATTAATGCAAGAAAAAATATATATATATACAATTTAAATCTTGCAGAGCCGCTTCCTGGCCTGATGGCCTGGTTAGGACAATATACCACATGACCTCAACGTCCATGGTTAAATTCTGGTTAATGCCTCTATGACTTACCCCTCGCTCCTTTCTTTCCTGTCTTCCTCATACTGTCCTATTTAAGAGACAGCATAGAGCAACCTGCTCATTGATTAGCTGAATTACCCGCACATACAACAGGAATATAATATTATAAATAGGATTATCTCTTCTTATAGCAATATTGTATTAGCAATCTGGCTGGCAAAATGATATATCATTGTGTAAACTATGTCTATGTCTCTAGACGTGTCAGTAGACTATATCGCCACATTTACTATTAAACAGGGTTGCAGAAAGAGAGTTGCAGCAAATGTGTCATTTTCGGCAAATCTTTAAAAAAAAAAAAAGTAACCACTTCTATAACTTTATCTATCTATCGCACAAACCAACATTAAACGATAGACGAAACGCAATGTACACCTATTTTGGTCTAGTGGTATAGTCGCACACACAATTTACAACTGACCATGTAAACTGATTCACCTGGTTTAATGTGAGCCAGCTGGTTATTGGAAATGAAATGAACCCAGCTCAACACAGAAAGCTCACATGACATGATTTTGCAACATGTTTACACGCCATAATAGGTCGGTATCGCCACTGGCATCACGCATGGTCAAGTCAAATCAATCCATTAATAAAGTTTTAGCCACGTATTAAATCAAATGAATGACTACTTGTTTATCGATCCTGCAAACAATCCCGTATAAAAACTGCTAATGACCATCCGCTTACTAGCATCAACCCGAGTCGCAGCTAACTAGCATGAATTAGCTAGCTGTACCCGGACACAACTGAATTTGCTGTGGCTACAGCCATACACAGACAAGTTAAAACAAAACAAAAAATACGCTGCGTGGCGCTAAGATTATACATGAATAGCTGAGATTTGGATGAAAGATTTAGATTTCCAGTAGCGTAGCTACGCTAGCTAAGCCGCCCATCCATAACGGCCTAACTTTACGAACCGAAGGCACTGACTCCCTGTTGAACAGCGCAACAAAAATACATAAAAGAAACAACCATTTATGTTCATATTAGTTAATGATGGTCACAACTATTTATATCAAAATAAACATACCAAAGTGCAGAGATTTTGTTAATATCCACGATAGTGAGTGCCAACTCCTCCCTATTCCAGGAAGTGTAAATGGTGTGGTCCCGACTTCAGAGCTCGCTGGTGATTGGATATGACGTTTTCACTAAACACATGGGAAATGTAGTCATTTACTCTGATGCAATTCTTTTTTTTTATTGACTGATTTAAATGTATTTCGAACATGTAAAAGCGAACAGAAATGGTCATACAGAAAATAATGATATTACACAAAATAGAAAGCACGAGATCCTACATGAATAACAAATATCCCAAAGTGATTGCAATGGCATGTCCAAAAGGATTGGGAAGAAGTTCACACACCTATTTAATCCCACCCCTTGTCCGTAAATCATTGCTAAACTTCCTCGGTCATAATTACAGTTTATGTAAAGTCCTCTTCTCTGATGACTTTATTGTATGACTATGGTTTTGTAATTGATTAAAAATAACACAAGAAAGATATTTGGAAGCTGTAGCATAGTTAATGCAGTGATTTTGCTATAGCAATTTTTGTAACTATACAGTGGCAATATACTGTAGGAAGCATGATGCACATTAATATCCTATTAAAATGAAATTAAACTGGAACAGAGCCAAAGCTGAAGAACATCAGGCAAATGAAGTAAACAATGCAACAAATGTAGGAATACTATACATGCAGAAGAGTGCTGCATGCAGTGATAAATACAGAATGAATAGCCTACATTCACAAAGGCAACAACGCAATTTTATTGTTATTGTGCTTCTTATTTTTTTCTTAAACATATTTTAGGAACAACATGAACACTTGGCATTACATGAAGAACTCAGCCGTAGTCTGAACTACTATTAAGTTTTATTTTATGCAGAATTAGAAAAGTGAATTCAGTTCAATTAAATCTAATATTTTCTCTTCGTGAGCAACTAAAATGTTTGACATATAAAAGCCAAAGATTATCTGTAAATGTATGGACAGTTCTCTCATGTCAGGGTTCCGTACACTATTACTAGGAATAGGAGTGCTAAAGGCTGTAAAATGATTTATAATGATCAAAGTAAAATATTTGGTACAGATTTACAAAACAAAACTCCAAAATACACCACTTTGTTACTGTATAATTAGATAATATCCAGCTGTTGCGGAAACTTCTGAGCACTTGTGGAACCGTTTTTCCTGAAGACTGAAGAAAAAGATAAGGCAAAAGAAAAGCGAAAGGCAAAAAGCTCCACTGGCCCTCTGAGAAAGATGACTAACATAACAAAGGAGGACCTGCTGGCTTTGTGAACTTCCTGTGGGGAAGTATTGAAACCAAATCAGGTTAGGCCACATCTGCTCTGTCCATACGGCATGGATCATTTTCAGAGCAGTTCAAAGGCCAGCCTTTTAGACCTACTCACAGAGGAAGGAGAGGGGCAGCTGGGAACACATGCACACACATTGCAAACACACATTCTGGTTTACCAGCAAAGTCTAGGCCAAGTTGTTATAGACAATTTCGAAAAATATCTCCAATCTGGTGGCATTTTTGTGTACTCATAATTATTAGCTTCTGCTTTATGTCTCCACAGGCAGGAGGAGAACCTGGGGGGTGCAATGCAGCCACACCCTAAACCCCTGATGACTATTTTACTGCTACAGAAGTAGGCCCCCTTTTCAAGAAAGCCGTGGAACTAACATTATCAACAGACAGGGAGGAGGACCGTAAAATGACTGCACCGCAATTTATAGTTAACCAGCTCTAGTGCTGTGTGTGTCATAATGGCTACAAGAAAAACCACTAGTCTGGCCAGACCTGGAGGAATTTCCACCATTCTTTGATTTAGCTTTTTCTATTGAAAGGCGATAGACTCAACTACTGGAGTGAGCAAAGAGTGGAGAATTTGACTAGACCACAGCTTCTAAACAGAGCAGCTACCCTGGCAGTTCAATGTTGAACTTTCATAATGTCTAGATGCTTTTGAGGGACACTACAATGTAGCCTATATAAAATAAAAAATATAGAGCTTTAAAGAGATCACACATAGGGGAGAGTGGGTGAGTTGTGCCAGCGGGGAAGTAGTGCCACCCCTTGTTTCTAGAAAACCATAGAAAAAATTGGAAATGTGACCACATATTTGTGAAGAGCCATCCATTTGACTCATCCTGCAAATAAAGGAGACACATGGAATGAGATGTAAGCACATTAAAGCTCAAAAAAGGTTTTAAGCCTTGCATCAAAGGCAGAAATGGAGGGGGCATCACATATGTCAGGTGGCAGTTGGTTCCATAAGCATGGAACAGCTACTGCAAAGTAAATTTCTGAGAGTTGTGCCAGTGGCATGGCTGGTCACCAAAAAGAAAGTGATTGTCTACAGTAGCTCAGAAGAGACTGACATCTCCATTCCACTTAAAGACACCACTGATGAGAGTTCAGATGGCCAGAATGATGATGATGATGAAGATGGTGACTTTGTCATTGTGAGCTTTGCAGGTGCACCTAGATCTATATTAGCCTGGCTCCGCCCGCCTACCTACTTCCGCCCAAATTTAATTTTCCCTTCAGCAGTCAGTCTGGGGCTGGGGTGTATTAGTGGGATCTAGCTGAGGAAAATTTCCGGCCGTCCAATCAGCGAACAGAGCGAGTGGCTGAGAACAATGACGTCGAAGTCTCGCTCCAGTTTCAGTTGAATGCGGAGATTTCCGATTTGGTAGTTCCGAGTTCCGACCTCTCGGTGTTCCAGTGCATCTGCTCGCGAAAGTATGGATGACTACAACCTTTCTCATCCAATAACTAAACGTTAGGCTCTAGCAAGTTATCGTTGTCAGCTACCGGTAGATCCATAGACTACAATATAGTGAAGTCGGAAATTTCCGAGTTCCCAGTACGACTGGAACGCACCGTCAGAAGCCGGCTCATGACATACGTCACGACCAAACGTTATGCGATTAGTTGGCTAATCCTGAGTGGCACTGGGCAGATCCAATAGTTTTAAACTTCAACAGACACCCGCCTCCAAGTGAGTGAACGTTTGCCAAATAGAGCAGTTCTAGACCTTCTGCACACATTAAATTAAGTACAATGGTTTAGTTGGACCAGGCTAGATCTATATGCCTTGTTTAGGAAAATTGACCTTCAATCTTTGTAAAATATTTACTTTATATAAACCTTAAATGAGTAATTGTCTAATGGATTTGTTTTGCATATAGCATTGCACTTTATGAGATATATATCAATGGCACACTTTACCCAAAGGTATTCTCTCCAAAGGTACAACTTACCCTGCACCAGGGGCAAGTTGTGCCACAAGATCACTTTTTTTTCAAAGTTATTGTTGCCAGGGATTCACCACATCTTGAAATATACATACATAATTTAGTAGGAGATATTACTGTCAAGGCCTCACTTTAAAGTCATTTTGAGTAAAAAGTGGCACAACTCACCCCACTTTCCCCTATAGGCCTAATACTGCTTGATCACAATGCAGAGCCTTTATGACATGGTATGCCCACCTCTTTCAAACAAGATTTGTCATAGGCTGTGCTTTTATGTTTACATTTTTAATGTCCCAATCCATAACCATGATGACATAATCAGAGTTATTTTCTTGGATTTACAGGGAGCTCCCTCCTTAGCCAACGAAAATGGCAAGTAGGCCTATTTTCAAGAATAAGTCGTTTTTCACAGGATGATAGGCTACTCCCAAGCGACAATTAGTCTACTGATCTTCATGTTTAAAATCGGTGGTGCAACCCTTTAAAACTAAGATATCCATAGGCTAAATATTTGTGTGTACGAGTGAAGAGATTTTATAATTTGTTTGATACAGCCTAGGGCAGGGGTGTCAAACTCATTTTGGTTCGAGGGCCACATACAGCCTCTCTGATCTCAAGAGGGCCGGACCAGTAAAATAATGGCAAAATAACGTACATATGTCAAATCCAAATCTTTAACTTTGTTTTTCAGTTATATGCTTTATAACTCAGCCTACATATGTAACCTACATTATCACGGATCACAAGGGATCTCTGTAGCCTCCACGAAATGTCTCAGTAAAGGTTGCTGCTGGCCATGGGAATAGGAGGTGCGGCGCGGAGCGCCGCAGCAAAAATTTTGGGGGTATTTTGCTCAAAGATGCCAATACGCACTAATGAAATAAACAACTGTTTATTTGAATACACAAATACAACAGGCACTGACCTTACAGTTGTCCAATTGTGCTTACTATATGTACAGGGACACATTTTGTGCAAACATGCAGACTGTACAAAATACAATTAAATAAAAGTGCAACTTCTACTGTTTTGATTTATTTTTAAATACAGAGGTTATTTGTTGTTTTGGAATACGTTTTTCCCAATTTAATTTAATTTTAATTTAACTTACTTTTTTTTAAAATGCTCAGAAATGTGTGCTCTACAAGTCGCAGGCCAGATGTTTGACACCACTGCCTTAGACACTTGACACAATCAATCATCAATATTAGCATGCTATTTGGCCACATATATTGGCCTATTTACAGCCCTCAGAAAACTGACAGCTCTTCTTAGATGCAAGTTCATCAATTCATGGCTTAAAATCCTGAGCTGTAGAACTTTCAGCAGACATTCCTAGCTGTAAGCCAAGTAAGTTTCCTAACAGTTGGGAGCGTATGCGACTTGCGGATATGGCACAGGCTCCATGAAGAAGAAGATTTTATTTTATTTTTTCTCAGAATTGATTAAAATCGGCCGAATTGATTCGCGGGCCAGATCAAAACGTGTCGCGGGCCGGCCTTGAGTTTGACACATGTGGCCTAGGGCCTATTCATTTATACATTTATTAATTAGTAAATTAAAGTTTCAGAGAGATATATAGGCTAAGCTTGTGTTTTTAATCAAGTGTTGATAAGCCAAGCCAACAAGAAGCTGACCAAGATGACTGATTAGTGACTATAGTAGCCTATAAGCATGTCCAACCCTAGCATAGGCCTATAGACCTATCTTTATGTTCTTCCTCCCACACCCTTTCTGGCTTTGACAGCACACAGTCCTTTGGACTAAAGAATGGGAAAAACAACCATCACGTTGTTATTGAAGAAGCCAGAGCCCAGGGTGTAGCGCAGGCTCTAAAGGAAAAAAGTCAGTTTTCTTGCCCCTTTTTACCCCTGTGGGAAACTGCAAGACCGCCCCTGGATTAAGTCCCCGCCTTTAAACTCAAATAAGAAGGAAACTTCAAAGGCCGTCGGCCGCCGGGGCTCCGCCCTCGCGCTCCCGAACGGCTTCACAAAGGATTTGCCGACGTTCGGGAATTCCGCCTCCAGATCCTTTTATAGCGCCACTCGTGCGCTGGCAGCGCTCCAGGAACCCGCCCATCCCGGTTACTTTGACAACACAAAGGACTTCACGGAACTCGCAGGCGCCGCCTACCTTTTCCAAATAAGGGCAGCCTCTCCATGTACGGCAAACAATCGGTGCGAGATTGCCCTTTTCTCTTCCTTATCCCGTTTATATGATCGGAGAGGAACTGCGCTTCAGGTTGGAAGCGGTGCGATCATGGCCGAGCGAGTCCAGCAGCCCCCAGCCAAGCGGCTCTGCTGCAGGCCCGGCTACAACCCGGCGTGCAGGCAGGGCCAGCGGGCTGGAGGAGTCCTGTGTGGCGGCGCGGGGTCCGCTCCGGGAGGGTCGGGGAACGGGAAAACGCACAACCCCGAGACGCTGCTCGACATCGCGGCGCGCAGGGTCGCGGAGAAGTGGCCGTTCCAGCGGGTGGAGGAGCGCTTCGAGAGGATCCCAGAGCCCGTCCAGCGGAGGATCGTATACTGGTCGTTCCCGAGAAGCGAGAAGGAGATCTGTATGTACTCCTCTTTCAACGCCGGGGGAGAGGACAGTGGAACTAGCGGGGACAATAATGACGAGACCCAGCTGCCTTTCCTACGGGGTGTCACTCTGCTGGAGGGTGGCTGGGTGGACAACGTATTGCAAGTCGGTGAGTGGACTACGGCGTTACTGAATCGCAGGAAAACAACCTATAATAGCCTAAACAAAAACATCTAACTCGCACGGTTTGTCTTTTTTCCCGTGGAACCGTGTAAGACTTTAAAGGGCTTGTGTGTTTGCCTTCGTTCCATTGGCCTTGTGTATTATAAACAATGCGGGGTATTTCCACACCAGTCTACCCTATAGGCTAGCTGTGTGAGAATAGCCTATTTTCAGATAAGCCCGTAATAGTAGCCCACTTCTCCTTGTTTTTGCCCACTGAGCTGCGCGCATTGAATTGCCCACAGCCATCCCAATTGGAAGCTTAGCACTTTGTTCCTATTTTTATGTCTTTCCAGCTCTCCATGCCCCCACCAATGGGTACGCAGACAAAAGCCCCCTATATCTTTTCACCGCTGGCTAAATAGACGATATTTAGAAAGGGTGGGAGGGGAGGGACGGCAATTTAAAGCCACAGTGCCTCTATTTTGTTTGCCAAACATCTTTGTGAGGCAGAATGAAGCTTTCCTGCTGCTGCCTTGCCCGATACTCAGTTAAAAGCCACTATATGATGCTGGCAAAGGCGAAGATGCATTTAGGCCTATTTCTTCTCTGGTGCACTATTTGTGGTAAAGCTCAGGGTAAACAGAGGAGCTGTAGGCTCAGCAACCCCCTGCCTGCCTGGCTGGCTGGCTGGCTGCCTTTGCCAGAGCCACAATATTTCACTGCAATCGTCAGTGCAATAGACTCAGCTGTCAATCCCGACTCCCCACCCTTGGAAACAGTTCAGGATTCTAATCCCAGTGCATCTGAATCTTAATGCATTCTGCAAACAAGATTTTATGCATGATCTTCTTCCTCCTCCTCCCTCCCTCCCTCCTTCCCTGCCTGCTCCCTCACCCTCTCTATCTCCCTCCCTCCCTCACTTCTTGGCTTACTATCCCTCCAAAGAATCCGTGTGGAGATGGCTTCAGCTCTTGTGGGCTCAGAGAATGTGCAGTGCACAATAGTAGCCATGGAGCAGTCAGACAGGCAGGCAGCTCTCTCCCTCCCTTCCTCCCTCTCTGGCCTGTTTACCAGATTCCCCAGCATTAGACTCATTTATTCGCTCATTCTTTTGGGGCTTGAGGGAACCAAGCACTCGATACGGGGGTAAAATAGTCCAAGGCGTCACTCAGTTCGGGGCTATGTGTGTGTGTGTGTGAGTGTGTGTGCTTTAGAAAATAGTGAGAAATAGTAACAAAGGGGTTAACAGGGTCATTTTCTTTGGCCGGGGTATGTGTGTGGGGCTTGATAAACATAGAGGGGGGATTGTCTCTGTGTGTGTGTCTGTGTGTGTTTGTCTTCCTCTGCACGGGCTGTCAGTCTCATCCTGCATGCTCGCAGAGAGTGGAGGATGACAGCCGAGTACACAGCAGGAGGAGGGCATGTTATGCTGATTGCAATTTTCGCCCCAGAATTTTCTTCTTTTTTTCTCTTCTCTCTCTTTTTAGCTTGGGTAGATGAAGCCATGGAAGGGAAAATAATAAATAAAAGATGCAATCGACTCCAGGGGACGGGCAGCCACTGGAGGATGAGGGCTTAAAAGCAGGGCAGCAAGGGAGGAGTGGGGGGTGGCTGTCAGCCACATCACACACCACATGTATTGGCCCATCAAACACATACAGTGGGTCTGGCATGGAAAGAAAAAAGAAAATAAGTGCACAGTGGCTGTTAAGGGTGTGTTTGTGTGTGCACACAAGCGTGCCTGTCTTTGTGTGGCTTCTTGTGTGTGTGTGTGTGTGTCGGTGGGATGGGATTCAGTGTTGATGGTGAAAGACAGTATAGAGCAATAGAAAAGATGTGGAGGTTATTGTGTATGGGGGGGGGTGGTGGTGGTGGTGGTGGGAGCTAATATACTTGAATGGATCTGCTGTCGCCGTATTCCTCTCCTCTCCTCCCCCTCCCATCTCCCTCTCCCACCTCCCTCTCTCTCTCTCCCAAGTGAGCAGCTATAAAACTCTCCATATTTACTCCCCTAAGGCCAACTACCAGCCCCCAGTCTCCTGTGATTATTTATCTTTTTCTCAAAGACATTAATCACAGGCTCTTTCCTTTTTTTCTGCCCTCCATCTCTTTTACACACACCAGCGCGGCACAGAGAGAATGGATAGGGGGGGGGGGTGTTTTGAGGGCAAAGAAGAGGCAATAGATCGGAGTGATATCAAGAAAAAGAGGGGAAGCCTAGAGGGAAAAGTGGGTTGAGAAAATGCAAAGGAGGAAAAGGAGGCATTGAAATGGTGATTGCAAGAGAAGGGGACACGTTGGAAGTGAAGAATGAAGCGCAGAGAATGGGAGAGAGTGAGATCGATGGGTTGTTCTTTCTCCCAACACGAGCTCATCTGTTCCAATGCCAGCCTTCCAGATAAATATTCATATGAATGCAAGTGCTATCTAACAGTCCACTGCTCCTCCTACTATACAGCAGAGTTCCAACAACCCAGCTTCAGCCCCCTTTTCGCTGTCGAATCGGTGATGAATTTGTCAGCCGCTGACCAGGTAGTGGAACACATGCCTAACGTCCCCTAACCTGTATGAAAAGGTTCTGTGTGTGGTGGTGGTACATAAAATGTGGCGTCAGCGATTCTAGGGAAGGCTTGTTGTGAAAATCACTTTTGTCAAAATCAGCGAGTATCTCCTCACGATAGGCTACGTTAAGTCTTTGTAATGTGTGTGCTGCAAAAGAAATCCAGGCATGCTGCTAGCTGCAGTGGTCCCCTTTGTTTACATACCCTTTGTTTACATTCCAGTTTACAGAACCTAGGCTGTGTATTAACACCAGATTACCTTTCAGTGTGCACACTGTACGTACAGGTAGTGGATTGCGAGAAGATATTGAGTGATTTCAACTACAAGCATCCTCCAGAATCGCTGCAAAAACAAAACAAAAAGACAAATGAACACGATGAAATATGCATGTTGCTTTTGGAGAAGGGTCCCACAACAACCTCCCATCTGTCATTCAAATCCTGCTGTCGTGGGATGATCACAGCTGATATCAGTGAATCTCACCCACGTGCCACGTTTCAATTTTCCGTGGATTGTAAATCAGACCGGGCCGTAGCTGAGCGTCGTTGACTGGCACAAAAAAAAAAAAAAAACGTCCGTCCCCCGAGCCGCCTGCTCTGATCACAGCATCTGTTCTCCGGCCCCCTCGTCTAATTTGGACTCGGCAGCTCATCACGCTGAAAGGAGGGCTAGTATTATGGTGCCCCGTCCTCTAATTATAGAATTCTAATCCTATGGCTCTAACATGGCATGACAAAGCATGTTTGCACTTCATTACCCTCCTTCCTGTTTTCAGTCCTCCAGTCTGGGTCAAGTTCACCCCCCTCCGCCTCTTCTCTCATTCATTTATGTCATGGCACTGTTCCCGCTCCGCCTCCCTCTGACCCCTCATCCACAGTATTACTAACTTCCATGTACCCCCCCCCCTCCACCCCTCTGCCTTCACGGCTTTGTGCCACAAGGTAAAAAAAACACACAACCCCCCTCCACCACACACACACACACACACACACACCACCCCCACCCCCTCAATCTTACTATCCTGTTACCGTAAGCCCCATGTCCCTATGGAGTGACATACTGATGCCTGGCATATGTCGCTCCCTGCAATGTCATTAGCGCTGGCTAGGCTACATGCTACAGCCTATTTATCCGGGCTCTCCTTGTTAGGCTAATTTGTTCACATGAAGCTACATGTCATTATATCAAGCCGCTGCCCCAAATCTGAGTGATGAGATGGACACTTTGCGGAGAGGGCCTGATTTAAATTAAACTAGAACGAAAGTGGATATGCACATCCTGTAGCCTATTTCTGGTGTATTTTCTGCGGTGCTGTTGTTGGACTAGATATCCTGTAATATTTTGCCTTTCCCCCGGCCTAAAATATCACTGAATGTCCATGGCAGTCATGCCTGTTTGAGTGTGAATGTCATCCTCCTCTGCTCCGCCTATTTCAGAGACGAATTGGTGTGTGTGTGTGTGTGTGTGTGTGTGTGTGTGTGTGTGTGTGTGTGTGTGTGTGTGTGTGTGTGTGTGTGTGTGTGTGTGTGTGTGTGTGTGTGTGTGTGTGTGTGTATGCACTTATGTGTTGTGCTTCTGCATGCTCATAACTCAGGTTAATTTGTTCACGCTCTGGAGAATCTTAATTGGGTTTCTGCGTCATCTACTCTCTCTCCCTCTCTTTTTCTTACCATGGTGTCAATGAAACGGCCAAATATTAACCAGGCTTGTGGTTCCCTCTTTTTAAATCTCTTCCTTTTTTTGTAATGCACATGGTGAAAATAATAACACAGACTTGCCATAGGTGTGTGTATAATATAGCAACATAGCCATATGTCATCTCCTGTTGACTTCAAATCGCGTGTGTGCTCAGCATTTGTCCAGAACAGTGGCAAGATCCGACATAATTTACAACAATGCAACACGCAGACACAGGCAACACCCACAGAAACAAAAGTGGGCCGATAAGGCAACAACAACTATTTGCACACACTGGTAAGGTTATTGTTTGCGTGACAAAGCAGTCCGCAAAATGCCAGGGAGAAATCTGTGCCACTTACAAAAGGTGGAGTAACACTGAGCATGTTTGTGCAAGAAGGACTCACTCGTGCACGCACAAGCATTTTTGTACCCTGCACTATTTTTTTGGAACCAAGAATTCACAAGGGCCTTTGAGGGGCTTCTCGAGGACCCACGTCGAACATTGCAAGTATTTTGTCCACGAAGGTGCAGAATTTAAGATGCCTAACGTAAATCTTGCATGAGCATGTTGTCTGTGAGGCGTTATCAGGCTAAGCTGGGTTTTTTGGTGGATGAGGGCTCGTTCTTTTTGTTTGTGTGTGGGCCGTTTCTTTTTCATGTGGGTGGATTTGGTTTTATTTTCCTGTTAGGGTAGAGAGTTCCTTTTATCGGTTTCTTTTCTTTTTTACAATGCCCGTCGAGTGTGAACCCACATGCCTTCCACCAAAGGCCTATAGAGACAGAGTGCTTCCCAATATGCCGTTGTTGTTGCCCGTGTGAAACCATTATGTTGTGAAGAGGCTCAACTTGTGACTCGGGACTTAAAAGAGATGCTGACACAATCTGACTCAGAACATTTGGAAACTATTCCAAAAGAAACATTTGATGTTATAAACAATAAGTGAGTAGAGGTCTCTTTTTGAGGAATCTGGGAAAGTAAACCCCAAAAGTCAGCTCATCAGATGTTGTTTCTGGGCCGAGCTCTAAGGTGTGTGTGTGTGTGTGTGTGTGTGTGTGTGTGTGTGTGTGTGTGTGAGAAGACACATTGGGTCTTTAGGGAAAGTGCTCTCTCTTTTTGACCGTGCATCTGAGACACTGTGAGAAGCAGATTCCAGGTCTTTGTCCCATTATGTTGGCTGAATGGAAAGTGATAGGATACATTTCAGCTGTCGGTAATGGAGACACGTTAGCTTAGTCTCTCTTTTTTGTGAGTGTGTGTATGCATACAATTGTGGCTGTGCAGACATTTTTTTATGGACAAAATATTGTGCATTACCTACGCACACACTTATGTTTTCAGTTAACGTAACCATTGTTTGTTATGTAATATTGCTGGGTGAGATAGATTATGTCCGATTTACAAATCGTCCAGGTCAAGAGGTTTTTGTCTCTCTCCGGTTTACGTCGGGTACCTCCCATGTAAACCGAGGTGGGAGAGAGCGTCGCCGTAAATCTGAAATGTGTCTGCGTGATAATTACTTTCATTCTGCTCATAATGGCTTTCAGCGCATGCTCAATTTCCTCCTTCGATTGCTTACAGACAGGCAGCCCTATAGTCGGTTCTCTCAGCCTGGGTGGCCCCCTCCAAGGATTGAACTCATAAACGTCGCTTTGCCGTACCCATGGAGTGATAGATGGCCACTGGTTCTTTTTGCTGGCCCCATCATGATCCCAGCAGCGTCAGACATTTCCAGAAGGTCCCAACGGTTGTCACATCCTCAACTCCAAACTTGAACCAACCCCCCGATTCCCAAAAATACCCAGATGTGCCTCTAGATAGACTATTCCCACCACCACAGACCATAACTTCCTCTAGGCTCCAGCCATGTTCCTATACACCCAGCCATAACGGTCTCCTGCTCTTCCCATTTTACAGGATTGGACCCAAGATGTACCATTAGACAGTCATGCCACCTCAAAGCAAGCTGGCCTTGTGTGTGTCTGTCTTTGATATATTTCCAGGCTCTCTCCACCTGACTGGAGCCAGCCTTCCTCCCCACTACCATTCCTGGACCCAGACTGCTTGGGGCGAATGCTGGCTCATTTTTTCAGAGACGCTCGATGTACGAGACCAGTGTGTATTACCCCTGTTAAAATAAACCAGCTAAAGTCATAAAGTTCCACCATGAGCTCTCTAGCGTCTGCCCCCAGTCCGCCGTTCCAGCTTGACTTGTCTCCTGTCCCAGACTGTGGCTGCTGGGAGTGCGTCAGCAGCGCAGCTCCTCGGCTGGCTGACTCTGTCTAGGAATCCAGGGCTCCTTCCACAGAGCTGCTGCCCCTCTTATGCTTCTCTCTCTCTCTCTTTCTCTCTGTGAGCACAGGGAGCAGGCCATAGGAAAGCTACTAAATCCACAACGACAAGGCCCTATTAAAAGCTGTTTTTTTCTATTTCATCTAATGACTTTTATTACCAGCCGCCCCTTCTCTCTTCGATTTGGCAATAATAACAACAGGGGAATGCAGCACTCAGCATTCTCCTATCTGATGCTCCCTTTCACTTTTTTCTTTTTAATGAATTCCTCTTTGCACCAATGGGCTGCTGAAATAAGCACAAAGCAGTCCAAGACTCTGCTTACTGCAGTGGAAGGTTCAATGTATTGTGTGTGTGTGTGTGTGTGTGTGCGCGCATTTACTGACTATGCATACGTGTTGAAGACTACACATGCTTTCACTGTTGCCACAGAACAGGGCCTCTCTGTGCAGTTTGGTCAACAGCTGTTTCTCCCCAGAAGCCAAACAGCTTTGGATCAGCCCAAAGGCTACACATTATGTTGTGTGTGTGCACGCGCACATCATCACTGTATACTTTGTTAGAGAATAGAAAGGTACCTGCTGTTGTGCCAGATTTAAAAAAAAAAAAAAAAAAATCGTTCCCACACAAAAATGACTGGTATGGCAAATATGATATCGACTTCGACTTGTAGTGCTTGGCTACCTTTAACTTTTACCTCTGTTTACCAAAAAGAGGCCACCAAGGTCACAAGGAGGTTTCTGTTTTGTAACAAACTTGACTTTCTCTTACGTTCTTGTTTCTATGTTTGGGTTGAGAGTGTGGATTAACCCCTTCAAGCCGTTTTCATGGACAGAATATTTTTGTTAAGAAGGTGGATTCTTTCAGCCCGTGTGTGAATACGAGCATGTGTGCGCACAACTTTGTGTGTTAATGGCTCAGCGAGCTTGTTTATGGCCCTGTGTGTGTCAGGCTGAATAAAGTTGAGGCATGTTAATGATAAGAGGGTGGATGACATTCCCGCCTGTCATCGTTTCCACCCCATCCCGTTTTCAACTGTTAAGCAAACACACACACACACACACACACACACACACACACACACACACACACACACACACACACACACACTTGGCCTCGCCATGCCAGCAAGTAGGCGCCTTCAGAATAAACAACAGCAGAGGATGAGGGTTTTACCTGCCGCTGACCCCTATCTCTCTCTCTCACACACACGCACACACACACACAGCGACAGAGGTGTCACTCATCGAGCGATACCTCCCCCTGCATTGAGCTGGCCCAATGTTGACCTCTTCACTTGACCCCCAGGGATTTACTAAAGTCAAAGGTCGATGTGGCCGGATTGTCCCTCCAGTGGCCGATTGCTCAGCTTGAAAGACGGGCCCATGCTCGCATTATTGTTTTCAAATAAACAGAAGCTGACAAAAGGAAAAGATTGGCTGCTTGATTGAACGGGTGGATGTGTCTTTTTACACGTACCAATAAGCAATCTCTCACTCACCCATCAATCTGAGTTTTTTTTTGTTTGTCCTTTTGTGGATGAGGAATGGAAGCCGTATTGAGAGGGGGGAGTTTAGCCCCTCCTTCTTCTCCTCTCCTTGCTTGACGGGCCCAATGTGTGAGCTATGCAGAGGAGGAGGAGGTCCTGAGAGTGTGTGAGGTGTCACTGGCTGTGCCTCTTCCAACGATGTCGTGGTTGTGTGGCATGCGAGACATGCATTCACTGCTCCGTGGCAGAGCTGAATAGGGGCTAGAAAGGCTCACCAGGCATGAGAGACAGAGAGGTGGACAAAGAAAAGTGAACGAGGGAGAGAAATTCAAAGGGGAGGAGGAGGACTATGGAATTCAGTTTGCCCTTCAAAATAGTTTGGTCTCGAATGCTTCCCTTTTCTTTCCTTGCTCATTTCCTTAGTTTGCAATTGTTTTGTTCTTACCTCATAGCTGCCCCCTTCATCTTCCTGCAGTGTTATTTTCTTTCTCTTCTATTCAGAATCTCTCCATACCCCGTGCCTATCCTCCTTCTGTTTTGTGCATTCCTTCCTTCCTCGCGTTTATAAGCTCTCATGATGATCTTCTTTTTTTTCTCGCCGCCTTCTCAATTTTCTAGTTTCATTTCCCAGGCCAGGCAATAGAAACTCATATCTTATTTACACTGCCCCTATCTAGATACAGCGTGTTTCCATAGTGTTTCCTGTGTCCAAACTCCCAAAGGAAGGCTATAGCCAGCAAGCTAGCTCCAGCTCTCTCTTACAGTGCATCCAGACCTCATGGGCCCATCACTGCTGCTGCTGCTGCTACATTTTGAAGCTCTCTGTTTACCACTATCTGGTTTTATGGGAGGAACACAATGCTAGGCCTTTTTTGTACTGTTGTGTCTTTCTCTGAAGTTTGAAACGATCCTCACTCTAATTTTTTCCAGGCATTGAGGTCCATCGTGGATATAAATTCCCTTCAGAAATCCATCTGTTATGTTTTTACATGCTAGTCATTAGGCTGCACGAGCAGTTCAGTGCCATAGTGTTGAACGTATATCAGACAAGTCAAGTCGTAGGATAATGTGTCACCCATGGCTGCTTATTGAAACTCAATACAGTTTGTGGTTGGGTGCTGAAATGCATTTGTAGCACAGGGTATTAACTGTCGAAGCCTGTGCCAAAAGTTAGCATTAAACGTCTGGTCCAAT
This sequence comes from Hyperoplus immaculatus, assembly GCA_949357725.1. Taxonomy (NCBI): domain Eukaryota; kingdom Metazoa; phylum Chordata; class Actinopteri; order Uranoscopiformes; family Ammodytidae; genus Hyperoplus; species Hyperoplus immaculatus. Next base: position 23,868,465 of record OX442351.1, read on the forward strand.
TCATAATCTTGTTTGCTTACTCTTTGATCAGATAGTCCCTTAAATCTACATTTAGCCTATTAAACTAACTATTGCATGTTTTACAGAGACAAACTCCTTGTGCGTCTGCTTGTGATATTGAGGTTCTGAGAACTTTGGCTTGTTTTCTTTGAAAAAAATTAGATTTTGTGGAAAATATATATATATTCTCCACTTGTTTATATATATATATATATATATATATATATATATATATATATATATATATATATATATATATATATATATATATATATATATATATATATATATATATATATATATATATATATATATATATATATATATATATATATATATATATATATATATATATATATATATGCATATATATATATGTAGGCATATATATATATATATATATATATATATATATATATATATATATATATATATATGTAGGCATATATATATATGCATATATATATATATATATGCATATATATATGCATATATATGCACTACTACTGGGATATTGTCATTAATAGCCAAAAATCTGGACCAGAGAGCCCACAGAATGCTGTTTTCGGGGGGTACATCTTTTGAGCGAGAGAATAAGAAAAAAAAGCTGTTATCCCTTTTTTTATCATAAGAGACTAGCGGAAAATTTGATTTATAGGTCGCATCTATGCCATGCTTTGCACTGAGAATCACACAGGACTCAATTGTATGTGAAGTATAGAGATCTACCACCATGGATGTTCTTTGCCATTGTTGAGGAAGACTGTCTGTCTGCCACTACGTGTTATTGTCTGTCTGCATTTCTTGCCCAAAAACCTACTATCTGTCTGCCTCCCTGTCCGTCTCTCTGTCTACCCCGCTGTCTTGCTAGCTAGCTGTTAGCTGGGCTAGCTGTCCCTCCTGGGTGGCTACATCGCCTCAGCTCCTACCCCCCTCACAGCCTGTGACAGCCAAGCCCAGGGAGACGTGGGTAATGGTCCTCTCTGATGTACAGCCCCACTCAATTGGACTGGATGGCAGACACACGCCTAAAATAACAAAAGGAGGGGGGAGAAAGAGGGGTAGGAGAGGGAGGAGGGGACAGAGGGAGGGAGGGAGGGAGAGTGGCGATCGATAGTGCAGGGACACATCGCCTAATAAAGATTTATTCCTTTTTTTCCCCCTTGCCATCCGCCTTGGCAGGAGCAGAGAGGGGCGGGGGAGAGAATGTGATTAGTGGACTTCTTCTCCCAGGGTGCCTCTGATAGCATGTGCGTACGCGCAGTGGCGAACTTAGCCATTTTGGGGCTCCAGGCGAACAGTCATTTGGGGGCCCTTGCATCTAATGTACCTTATATCGCGCACACTGAGATACTTCATACAAGGGATGAACAAAAGTCACTAGCTTTTTTTAATTTTGGATGAGACTACTCAGGGACGTGTCAGAGGCTTTCTTAGCTTGGATTGGTCTAAGAGGATCCCACATCACAGGGTCAAACTGAGCCATTAACTGAACCTGACCCATGACATATCCATTGCCTCGTCCTAGTTTATTAAGTGTGTCAGAGGGGCCACGCAGAGGAAGCTTTCTCTCTGACAGGAAGTTGATGATTGCCACTAACCTGGATAAAATTCTAGAGACCAATATGACTTTGCTTTCAATTAAATGTGTTGTTTTATTTTTTAAATACACAGTGAATTACAACATAGCCTGTGTCCACAGAGTCTAGGCCTATTTGAAATAAAATCTTCAAATAGGCCTATTTAAAAAAAAAAAATAGGTTATAACCCTGCTTTCTTTAAGCATGGATAGTAGTACTAGTGACTAAGTGTGCAGGGGAGAGAGAAATATACACAGATAGAGGGAGGAAGAGATAGCTTTATTTTGCTTTTTTACTTCAATTGATCATTGATGGCTTTAGACTGACTGCTGCTGTCGCAAGCCTATCAGCTGTTGTTCTGAACAGCTGTTACACACGGAGGTGAAAACGAAGTTGAAACTTAACTATCGCCTGGCTAGGCTAACTGAAAGTGGAGCAGCCAAATATAGCCTAAACTAATAGGCCTAAATATTCTTACAAAAATACAGGCAATGTGTTGTGTGATTTTTGTCAGTAGCCTACAGTGGACCTAGAGGCTGGCCCCGATCGCCACTAACTGTTCTGTAATACACGATCGCCGATCACGTGAACACACAGGCGTCTTTTTTTTTAGCAGTTATGCATCCAATCCGCGGTTCACGTGGGTCCCAAACCGTGAGGGTTGGTCCGAATGGACCACGGATCAACCGTGATCCGTTGCACCATTAATTATCTCCATCAGTTTGTTGACACACATTCACGTCATTAGCATAGTTGCTGGCTGAGCCAGAGCCACCTGTTGGATTGACAGTAGGAGCTGGAACGTTACCGGTTAATGATGTAGACAGCTGTTCTTCCGTCTAAGGTCCCGCTGCCACCGCGCTGGGTGCTGTAGGAAAGCTTAATAGCTTCGGCAGCTTTGATATTAAGTCCTGACTTTGGTCCTTCTTCTGTTCGTTTTGTGACCCGCTCTCGTATGTTCGCTTCATTTTGGTATAGGTAGGTTAGGTTTATCTCGTCTCTCTCTTCTCCCGCTATTTACTTTTTTGGATTTACGCGTGAACGTGCAGCGTCATGAGCGTAATGTGTAATGGAATAGTCCATGTAGTGCAGACTGAAGGGGGGTGCACGGTTGGCAGAAAGGCCGTCAAAACGCGAGTAATTAGACATTCCGATGATACTATTGTGAAGAGATTTTTTATAAAAAACAATAGATATGGGGCAAAATATAAAGAGGGCATTTTGGGGGCCCCAAAGGGGCTTATGGGGCCCCGGGGCTCCAGGCAATTGCCTGGTTTGCCTCAATGGACGGCCCGCCCCTGCGTACGCGTGCATGGCACTATGTATACCCCAACGTGTGTGTACTTTATTGTGTATCCCCCCCCCCCCCTGTGTGTTTATTTTATGTGTCTTCCCCGTCTCTCGAGAGCAAAAGAGGGTTAAAACCAATCTCTGTCGTTTGTTCTGTGGCGCTATCAGCTGCAGCTGTCTCTCTCTCTCTTTCTTTTTCTCTCTCTCTGTCTCTCTCTCTCTTCCTGTCAGCTAATATTTAGTTAATCTTTGGTCTGGGACATACGGGACTGGCCGGAGCTCCTGGTGCCCCATCCATCTCGCACTGATCTATATTCCATGCTGGATCCCTGTGCCATTAACCACCGCCGAGGGGAGGGAGGGAGGGAGAGAGAGAGGGGACGGAGAGGCGTAGAGGTAGAACAGGGAGGAAGGGGCAGATGGGTGGAGAGACAAGAGAGTGATGGAGGGAAGGTAATAGAGGGAATAGGAGGGGGCTGTCTGCTGTCTCAACACTAAATGAGAGGGGAAGGAAGGAGAAAAGATGGGTCCGCTTGTTCTAGCCATGCCCCCCAAGTTTTGATGCAACAAAAAAAAATAGCAGAAGAAGGGATGCTTTTGTCAGGCTTTTTAGCGCATCCGTTCCCATTCATTCTCTCTCACCTTCTCTCATTCCCTGCCCTTTTTGGATACCACCCTGATCAAGTCCTTTCATATGTAAGAGCAGGTGGAACTACGTCAGTCCATTGGGTAAAAAAAGAAGGAGAATAAACAATCTAGAGTGTGTCCAACAGGAGGTGTGAAATGTTAAGGCGTAAAAAGGTTACTTAGATGGAGGAAGAGGAGAAGAGGATGGCGATTCACACACATAGGATATGATAGGCCGGCTTCATTGATATGCATTGTGTAGTTATAAGGGAGGTGGGTCCACCTGTGAAGGCTCCAAGTGCTGAGTCACTCGCTAACACACAGACTAAATGCTTTTATCCCAGACGCCTGGTCCATCTGTATGGAATATAATAGGCCATAAAGTGCTTTTGCTAGCAGTGGCTGCTTGCCCCATGGCAAACCCTCGCCCCGCGTTCCAAATCTCATTTCGCCACTTTGATGGATACAAAGTGTGTGTACGCGCTTTGCTTTAAATACATTGTTTCTTTTTTTTTCTCTTCACCTCCTTTTCAATGTATTTATTTCTTCTATCTTTTCATCCTTTATTTCCTTGTTTTTCCTGCTGCGGTGCTTCTCAGGCAGCCACATAGAGCTCTCTCTTCTCCCTACAGCGTTGTCTCCCTATCCCCCCTCCCACTTTCAGTCATATGTGATCCCTTTTGCTGCTGCTGCTGCTGCTGGTGTGTGTGTGTGTGTGTGTGTGTGTGTGTGTGTGTGTGTGTGTGTGTGTGTGTGTGTGTGTGTGTGTGTGTGTGTGTGTGTGTGTGTGTGTGTGTGTGTGTGTGTGGCACCTGTTTGGGATCTCAGTGTGCGTTCAGGGTCATGCCTGCAGGTCATGTGTAATGAATAGCAGGGCTGTTGTGCAGAAGCACAACTGGCTGAGGAAATGGGTGAGCTAGAGAATAGTGCACCAGTTATGGAAGGAGAAGAATTATGAATAGATGGATAGAGGGAGAGAAGAGAAGAATGAGGGTGCAGGAGGACCAGAAAAAGGGAAGAAGAGCGGTTGCGAAAAAGCCAGTGAGCCTTAACCACCTTCTGTCACTCTTGTGTGCTCTCGCCGGCGCTGCTTTCTCTGTCATAGGAATCTAATGCCTTTTCCACTGTCCTCCTTCCAAACCTCCACCACCACCCTCTCCCCCTCTCTTTCTTCCCTCTCTCTCTAGCAGGGCTATTTTTTCCTTTTCTTACCCCCTCTCTCCATCTCTTCTCCACTTTCCATTTCTCCGTTAAAATTCCACCTCGACTTCTCCTCTGCACAGTCTCTCTCTCTCTCTCTCTCTCCTCCCCCCCCTTCCAGCTGCTGGCCAGGGGAACAGCTGACTAAATCCAAAAGCTGGGGCCCCTGGCTCTGGCTCCGGCCCCAGCACTGCACTGCCTCCTCCTATTCTCGGCCCCAAACGATCGCTCCCTCCCTCCGTCCTCTGGCCTGTAGCCCTGGCTCCTCTCTAAGCAGCCCCAGCCTGGCCCTGGCCCTGCCTCTGAGCCTGCATGGGGCTCCAGCTCTGCCTGACTCTCAGCAGTTCCGTCCAACCATCCCCCCTC
>OX442351.1:23878527-23880027 GCA_949357725.1 Hyperoplus immaculatus
CCTTGTCTAGTGTGTGACGTCAGTACACACAACGGGTCAGCTTAGGGCTAGGCAGCATTCATGTGTGTGTGTCAGTGTGTGTGTGGGTGTGTGTGTGTGTGTGTGTCATGGGAGGGGGAAACAGGGGAGGAGTCAGTTATTGGAGAGAGAAAAAGGAAAGGGGAGGGGCTGTTTGTGAGCAGAAGGAGGCTGACTGCAGGGAGTCACTGAAGCCAGTATGCGTGCATGCATGAAGGCATCATGAGTGTGTGTCAAAGGGTGGGGTTGTGTGTGTGTGTGTGTGTGTGTGTGTGTGGCGGAGTGTGACTTTCCAAACTAAATGGGAAGGGTAAAAGAGTGTAAGGTTATTTCCTGGCGTGGACAAGTGAACCTAAAAACATACACACATTTGAGCCCACAATATGCGTTGTGTGATAGTTTTCAGTCTAGCGATGTGAGTGCCCGGCTATTTTCCTATGCAAATGAATTCCCTTCACTTTCAGCCATGTTAGTTTCCACAGTGGTGGCTCTTTGTTTGCTTGCTGTGCTAGCTTTCTATACTTGTCTTTGATATTTTGCTTTTGGTGTCAAGACAAATCTTTAAAAAGCTGTTTTATCAAAAAGATTAATCATCAAAGGATTTATAGGGCAAAGTTCAAATTAAGCAAAAGAAACACATCTGTGATCAATCCTGACAGCAAATGTCATTTTGGCACACTTTCTGCGTGCAAATTATGCATGTCTAACAAACACAGCCTCCAACTCACAAACACACATTCCAAAAGCAATGAAAATCGTGTATTACCATAGCTTTTGTTCTCATTCTGACCCACACTGGCCTCCATCATATGGAGAAAACTGGAAGTCTGGACCGTGTAGGTTTGTCATTAGAAAGACACTCAAACTTTGAAGTAGCAGACAATGGCTTTTCAATGGATCCCATTACCTCTGTGCGTGGCTCTACTGGGACAGACCTCTGCTAATTACACACATTCATTCCCAGCCAGCTGTAATTTCATTCACACTAATGAACCTTGCACATGGATTGGGATAATGTATAGTTAATGTACAGCCAGGAGACAGAATTAGCAGGCTACTGCCTTCTCCAGTGACAGGGATTTTTTGAATAGCGGCTATAGCAACCGTACACCTAATAGCACACAGGTGGCAATCTGAAATTACACCTATATGTGACACTATGGCATAGCTATACGTTATAAACAAATATTGTATTCTGCATTTAAGATAATAGTCTTACATTTTGAAAATAGTATCTACTATTATGCTAGCTCATTGATACAGGAAATAGCTAGCCTAGCTTTGTCTAAAGTTTGCAACATATAGGCCTACCTCGCAGCAGAGAGACCAAATTGGCTGTTCCTGGGAAAGAAGTATTGCACACGAGCCCTGTAAAGGTACAACTTATCATTTGTACACTTCTGGTTTTTGTACTGTTAAACAAACAAAGGTATAATGTATTAGAGGTGTTGTTAAGATGGTTTTGTTACCCTGGGACTGAGT
>OX442351.1:23880227-23967727 GCA_949357725.1 Hyperoplus immaculatus
AGCAGTAATGTGATGTGCGAAGAGTGCAAGCTGACGCCATTATGGTCCACCCTGCCTGGCTTTTAGAAAGTCTCGGCCTTGCGCTCTTTGATGCCTGTTGTATCCATTTTTCTGCCCACTGACAGCCACATACACACTTGTCCACTCACACGCCCACTTTGAGTGTTACGTGAGCATTCATACGCACACCGAGCTGGCTTCAATTGGCAGACACACAAGTTCTGTATATGCATTTTGTGTATAAAAGTGCTGCAACGTCTGTGACTTTTTTTCTTGGTGTGAATTTGTGAGTAAACATTGTCACTTGTCTTGCCATGAAAATGTGTGTGTGTGTTAAGAATCAGTGGTTTCTCTGCTTTCTCAACACCCAGAGTTTTGTTTAGAGTAACAGATCAGTTTAAGCCAACTTTAACCTGGATTGTACGTCCCAATGCACCACCAGTTGTGTTGTGCTGCTAGAAGATGCTGACCACGGTAGTTTACAGTGACCAGGCCCCTCTTGCGATTCGCACTGCTCCCAAAAGTCCTCCAAGCGAAAGTAAGAAAAAAGAGAAATAAGGAGAAAAATGTCTCTCAGCCTGTGAGTAAAAAAACTAATAATTGAACAACTTAGCTACTATGTGGATGCATCGCAAATGAGTTTTTTTTTATTGGATTTTTTTGGCTATATTTAAATATATATCCACAACAGACATATTTCTGGATTTCTTTGGATGGAAAAAAAAAAGATTGATACTTGAAATATTTAGCCTTTAAGTCCAATGTAATTTGTTGTTTGTGTTGAATGAAAACAAATTGATTTTCTGAGACCTCTTGAGCATTTCTTAAGTGAAACCACAAAACGTGAAAAAAAACTACTTTGAATGGTACTCCATCTGCCTACTAGACCAGATTTGGAAAGAGAAACAAAAAAAGCAAGCAAGGACAGGTGGAGTGAGTGCTTAAAGCAACATGTTAGAGAATCAAGGACGGTGCCTTCAGAATCGCTCATGGAGCTATCTATGCACATTATTATTATTTAAGACTTTTTCCCCCCTTTACGACCAAATTCAATACGACTTTATCCATCTCTGTAAGGACAATTGTTACAATTACAGCAGCTCATCGCCCATCATTAAGAAGAAAAACATGAACAGTACGCAATATTGAACAGTAATGTTATCTGCAATTCCTAATACTTACAATAATAAAATCTAAAAAAACAAGATAATGTTTAAAAGAGATACACATGGTAGTGAGGCCATAGAAAAGCATAAAAGCACTCACTTGATTTTGTCACTGATAATCTTCTTTATGGACTTATAATTTTTGATGCTCATGTCATTCAGTATGTGGGTGTAGTCCACTGTTGTTTCTGTTGTGGTATACGTTCGTCTTTGTGTGACTTGCTTTGTTCCCTTCTTTTCTGTGAATCTGTTTGTAAAAAAAACTCTGTGAGGGTGCGGTGGCGTTTTGTAAACCTTTCCTCCCTGTCTCCTCTTCCTCTCTGTCCTGTGCAGGTGAGGGAGATGCTGAAGATGCGCGACTCCAATGGAGCGAGGATGTTAACACTGATCACAGAGCAGTTTATGGCAGACCCTAGGCTGGCACTGTGGAGACAGCAAGGCACCACCATGACCGACAAGTACAGACAGCTCTGGGACGAGCTAGGTGAGAACAATACACACACACACACACACACACACACACACACACACACACACACACACACACACACACACACACACACACACACACACACACACACACACACACACACACACACACACACACACACACACACACACACACACACAACTGTCCTACAAATGCACACACACACACATACCTTCTTTCCCAGTATGCACAGGCACAGGCAGCTTAAGGAAAAGGTGGGCGATCGAACATAGACAAAGGCACACACACACACATCTTTTCTTTTTTTAAATCCCCCGTTTCTTTATTTGTCCTTTTGTGTCCAAGAAAGCCCACACAGACACACCCTCTGACACACACACACACACACACACACACACACACACACACACACACACACACACACACACACACACACACACACACACACACACACACCATCATCATCATCACTGACAGCGCAGTCTCCCTCTCACAGTGAATGTGAGTTTGGCAGCCCAGCTCAGAGTGCCTATTGTAAATTACTAGTCATTTAACGCAGCACATTGCGCCTCATCGAAACCCTCAAATATGACGACCCCCTGTAACACTTAAAGCGCCTCGCATTATGTATTTACTTGATGTGACAGAGTGCTGTTCGCCGGGCGTGCAGTCATGTAGTTCTTTTGACAGAATGTACTGTACCTACAGCGAAAACACCTCCTCGCAAAACCGCAAAAAACCAACAAGCCTGTCACCGGGACAGCAAGTCGTGTTTCCTGTCTTTGTTGTTTTCCTCTAATGTCTCGGTTGATGCTGCTGATGCTGCTGCTGCTGTTGACGATGATGTTTCGTTTTTCTTCCCTTTGGTTTTCGCTCTGCACTCTGCGAGGACAGCGCAGTGATCTCATCTGTTTCAATCCCACGTATTTTTGGAAGTGTGCGCGCGGCCTCTTTGAAGTCCACACTTCAAAAAACCCTTCTTTCCCAAGTCCTTATCACTCCCCCTGATGTGTGGTGAATGCTGCCTCTTGGCGCCTCTCCCCCCCTCTCTCTCTACCTCTCTCTCTCTAGCTCTTTCTCTCTCTCACTCTCTTTTGTCTTCCTCCTCTTTGAGCCACAGCTACTTCTCTCTCCTCCAGACACAAAGCCATGCCTCATTCACTTGTCCTCACCCATGTCTCCTCGTCATCTCCGCTCCCATTTCATTTTTGATTCCCCCCCCCCTTTTCCTGCTCCCTCTCTGTTCCTCACCTTTAGTATTCTTTTTCTGTCTTTATGGTCTGTCTCTGTCCTCGTCTACGTCCTTTCTTCCGAACGCTCTCTGCCTTTGCACACATGCGTGCATACAGCACGTCAGAGACACATTCACACACACACACACACACACACACACACACACACACACACACACACACACGTACACACATATATACATATACATACACTAGAGTCTACATATCTCCGGCAGTCTTGAGAATATAAAATCCCTGAATGTGCTTGCATCCCAAGAGACGTAGCCACTTTTCATATTCTGTTTGTTCCAATTTACTCCAAAATGATGTGTGTGCAGTCAGCATTGCCTCGGGACTAGTTAAGTTCTCTGTTTTCACAGACTTTTGTATTCCGGCGCAAGATGGCGGAGGCATACACAGTGCGCTCTAAAAGAAAAAAGAAACGATGTTATGAATCGTGCACCTCTTTGAAAACTGCCTCCAGCTTTCAGCCTTGCGTGATAACTGTGTTTAGTATTTTAGATTTTTTTTTTAACCTCCAAAGACACATACCTTTCCTGCTTTGTATGACTCATCATTGTTTATGTCATTGTCACAAACTGGGAAGTAGGGCAAGCCACTGTACTTTTTTACAATTGTTTGTGTGTGTGTGTGTGTGTGTGTGTGTGTGTGTGTGTGTGTCTCCAGGTGCCCTGTGGATGTGCATCGTACTGAACCCCCACTGCAAAGCGGAGCAGAAGTCATCATGGTTGCGCCAGCTGCGCAGATGGAACAGCGTGGACGTCTGCCCTTGGGAGGACGGTAACCATGGCAACGAGCTGCCAAACCTCACCCACTCACTGCCTCAGGGTGCCCATGGCAACCAAGGTCAGTGATTGACAAGTTCATGTCCGTCAATACCATGTTTACGTTGTTATAACGCGTCCCGCAGTTGTAAAGGCGAGAGGTGTTAGCAGTACACCGTGGCGTGTAAACATCAGTAGTAACGCCTCTGTTTCACGGAGGCTAGTGTTCATCTGTGATGCATCGTTCTGCGAGGGTTTGTTGTTCTTTTGCTTCACTAAACCTGATCAAAAAACAATCAACCTGTTGGAGGTGAATGTTCCGTGTCAATGCCCGTTCACTCTCAAAGATTTAATGTCGTTTATCTGAACAAAAATAAATGTCTCTCTTCCTTAAAACACCACAGCAGATTTTTGTTCACTGTACTGTAGAACTCGATAAGCTGCCAATCTTGTAGGAGATGGTTATGTTTGTTTATGGTAATTGTTCTAAAAGACTCCCAAGCGTTAACATTAAAACGTTATTAATAGATTATAAAATCTCTGGCATTTAAGACAAAAAAAAGCAACCAAATGACCATGCGTGTGGGCCTTACTTACCTGCCTTTTTCTCACCGCATGACGGTGATTGAACATTATAAACCCTCATTCCCTCACCTTTCTTGTCGTGCAGAGATGCGGCCCCACAGGACTGTGTTCACACGGGCCATTGAGGCTTGTGACCTGCACTGGCAGGACCGACACCTCCAGCACATTATCGCCAGTGACCTCTATGCCAACTACTGTTACCATGACAACCAGGAGGGCTCCCTCTTTGACTCACGCGGCTGGCCCATGTGGCATGGTGAGTCTGTGTGTGTACGTAGGCGTAGATGTGGGCGCATGTGTGATTAGCTACCGGTATGTACTGTATGTACTGTGTGTATGAGGTAAATGTGTACTGAGAATACACGGTAGCCAATGGAAGAATACTGGTGTGTTGAAACTTTGGCCTGGTCCTCAGAACATGTCCCAACGGCCTGTGCCAGGGTGGATGCCCTGCGCTCGCACGGTTACCCGAGAGAAGCCCTCCGATTGGCCATCGCCGTGGTGAACACGTTACGGCGGCAACAGCAGAGGCAACTGGAACACTTCCGTCGACACAAGAAAGGTGAAGCATCTTTTTTGTTTAGTGTTTATCGTCAGAATACAATTTTGCCAGCAAGCCATTCTAACAAATACACTTTATTATAGATAATAAAACACCTCCTCCATCCCATACATTTACAGTATATCTTCACACCATTATAAAAATCCTTCTGTTGTGAAGCTTCTTTTAAAGTCATTTATTTTTGGAGGCTGGATTAATTCATTGCGAATAGCAAACAGAAAATATGCCGTTAAGTTCCTGAAGTAACCTCTTCCCCTTAAAAAGTACAATTGCAACATCGCACCGTGAGTGTTTTTTACCTTGGAGATAGGCGAGATTGCCATAATTAAGTGATTATTCAATGACCTCTTGTTTACTTTTTCAGTATTTTTTTCCGTATGTGTTTGCTGTTTGTGTTTCTTGTCCTGTCCACAGTTTACAGAAATACAAAGTTTCAACAAAAAAAAAGTACAATTGCCATTTTATTTTTCATTCATTAAGAACTGTCTGTTAAGTAAAGGTGATTGAGTAATTCTGGATATTGGACATCATCCCTCTGTCTGCGCTTTCTGCTAACTGTACCTTTTGCATTTTCTCTGTCTTTTTCTCAGAGGTCCTCCATAAAGGCCATACCTCCATAACCAACATGGAGGGCTGGGTGGGTCACCCCCTGGATCCCATTGGGACCCTTTTCAGCACCCTGACCGAGTCGGGACGGATTGGAGAGGAGGGCTCCAACACCTGCTTAGACCTCTCAGGTACTGCTGACTTACAGAATTCTCAAAAAAAAACATATACCCACACATTAACCTAAGATTAACACTGGTTCTATGGTAGAATATGAGACAGTGCATTCAAAGCCATGAACACATCCAATAGGATCACATTCTTTGTTTTGTGCATGCATTATTACTACCTCATGCTTGTACTTTATGATTTGCGTACAATTTATGCTGTAGAATAACATGCTGTATACAAGGCTAACATATCACATACTTATACAAAACAATACTCTCTCATTAGACAAAATGAACAGGGCTGTAATCATGAAAGCACAAAGACATTTGTATATTTATACGTATTGTATTTCTCAGCATGCTGTGAGTTATTCCCAGGGGTTGATCTTTAATACGGGACGACAAAGTGCATGATTTATACTGGCATCCCTACTTTGTTGACTACATTAAAGTAATTTTTTTATGTATGTAACTGCATAATAAGATGTATTGTTCAGGTCTTTCATATTCCCCGAGTTCCATTAGATAGCAGATTTTTGAAAACATACTCTTTAAGTGCAGATTCAACGTAGGTCTCTTTGTCTTATCTTATGCTTCCTCTAATGTTTTTTCAATTCGCCTCTCCCACGCTTCTCTATCGCTCGGGTCCCTCGATGCCTCCTCTGCTCTCAGAAATAGCCCTATCCTCTGAGGTAGAGGAGTGAGCAGAGGAATGCTCCCGAGGCCCTGAATCTGATCTTTATTTTGGACGGTTCAGACCTCCACTGTGTGACTGACACAGTGGTTTTCCATAGGAGACGCCGGGCTCAACTAGTGTTCAAAGCCTCCGGGAATAACACAGACATTGACTAGCACTTTATGCCAACTCAGTTCCCTTTCTCCTCATCTCACTCAGGCTAACACTCCCATTGACTACAAGTGTTTGAGCTAAGCTAATTGGTGACAAGGGACCTTTGCCCATGTCCCATTCAAAAAATGCATTCAAAAAATGTTTAACTATTCCTTTGATACCCTTGTTTCTCCTCTTCTAACTCTGGCTCCTTTTTTTCTCCTCCCCCTTTCATATCTTATAGACTGCTCCAGCGTAGTCAGCCGAGCGGACCTCCAGCGAATGCCCGTGCAACGGTTGCTAGGGGACGGGGAGTCCTACATGGCGCTGGCGGTGGAGACGGCTCTGGTAGGCCTGGGCCAGCAGCGGGTGATGCCAGATGGGCTGTATGCTCAGGAGAAGGTGTGTCGCAACGAAGAGCAGCTATTGGCCAAGCTGCAGGAAGTGGAACTGGACGACTCCCTGGTCAAAATCTTCCGTAAACAGGCCGTCTTTCTGCTGGAGGGTGAGACGAGCGCACGGATTATAGTTTGTCCCCGTATTTAGTGTACCCTTCATCTCACAGCTAGGCTCCACGCATACAGACAGACACGCACGCATATGTAGACGCACCTCTTTTCTTTCTTTCTTTCTTTCTTTCTTTCTTTCTTTCTTTCTTTCTTTCTTTCTTTCTTTCTTTCTTTCTTTCTTTCTTTCTTTCTTTCCTCCCTCTCCCTCCCACGCAACAAGAAACCTACACATTCTTGCTTGAACAGGGGAAAAAAACACATTGGACTCTTGTCTCACTATATTTATTATCCTTTTCATTTTGTGGTGCAAATAGAGGCCGAGCTGCCCAGGGCCAGACCAAAATGAGATCTTTACACAGTAACACCAGGGGTATTGTGTCAGCAACACACATATGCGTGCACACACACACACACACACACAACTGAGGAATGAGGTTTGGTTATGGAGAAGGGAGGAGGAGGAGGAGGAGGAGGAGAAGAAGGAGAAGAAGGAGGAGGATAAGGATAAGGGGGGTGTGGTAGTGGCACATCCTGACCCAGCCAACCCCAGTCAAACTCCTCTTGGGTCCCCACCCTAAACCCCAGCCCTGCCCGGGCCGCGGGGGCGACCACCCACCTCTGGCTCCATTTGCTAATACAGCGCCAGGCTCCGAGGCCTCAGCAGGGTCCCTGGAGGCTGCTGCTGCCGCGCCACTGTGTGATGTGGTCTGTGGCTTAGGAGCCTGTTGGGGTTTAAAATAACCCACCAGAGACCAGAGGAAGTGCAGGCAGAGAATGGGGAGGGGGCGGGGGAGGGGGAGAGCGTGAGGCCAAGTGTGCACACACGACCATATGGTTTTTCGACGTCACAGTTTGTTTTAATGCCGCGTGGCTTTGCCTTCTTTCCCAGGAGGGAGGGATATAGACCAGACAGCTCAGTCCCCAGTGTACCATAGAAAGTATACTCAATATACATTAAAATGAAAACTCTCTTGTTATTGTTATATTTATATACCACACCAACACATTTATTAAAATGACAGGTACTTCTTTTTTCCAGTGAATTTCTTCCACCTTCTTCTTCTGTCACTAATAACACACCCTCCTTTTTTTTCTTCTTCTTTTTTTCCGAGCAGCTGGTCCGTACTCCGGCCTTGGAGAGATCGTCCACAGAGAGAGTGTTCCCATGCACACCTTTGCCCGCTATCTCTTCACATCTCTCCTACCTCATGACGCTGAACTGGCGTACAAAATTGCACTGAGAGCCATGCGGTAGGTCTCTTTTGTGTGTGTGTGTGTGTGTGTGCGCCTTTTGTGTGTCGCTGTAATCATGTCAAAGCCTCGTATATAAAAATTTGATTGATTCGTATTTGTAAGACATAAATGCTGATCTTCGCATTAAAAAAAACTGGAGCCTTTAAAACAATTACAATGGAAAACTCTTAAATATAGGGCGCCCATTTAGAAACTATTCCGTTTTTTCTGAAACTGGGACTAAAGCCCCAGACTTATTGTAATCATCTGGCCGTAAATAAACTCCATCACTTGCTCAGTAACTTTTGCAGATTGCAGTCAAGCACACTGCATTCAGATACGTCCAGATTCCTAACTCTAAAACATTACAAAGTAGGAATCTGTCGCTGATATTTACAGAATTTTGCATCCATCCTGAATCATTCTGTCTGTGTTTTTTTATGTGTGCTTGTGTGCCTGTGTTGAGTTAGGAGGGGGGTGGGTTGTATGTCCTTTTTGTGGGTCTGACTGTGTGCTTTTCCATGTGATCTCTCTATATTAAGCTCCTGTGTGTATTCATCTGTGGACAATGTGTACATGTGTACGTGTGTTAATCAGTCCGTGCTGCTGTGTTTTGATGTTTTGACTAGTGGGAGCTGGATCAGTGAATATTAATTACATTAATGAGAGTGTAATTAGTGTGGCTGTAATGAGGAAGAAACACACACACACACACACACTTGCGCACATGCAGGGCCAACAGGGAGAGGGCATTGTGGGAAGGATGTTTGTTGTGTTTCTTCTAAGCGAGGCCTCTCAGTCCATCACTGAGAACTGGCAAATGATTACTGAATGAATGAGACTTTTTTTTGCTGGTTTTTACCATCATGTGTGTGTTGTCCATTTGTTGAGCCGTTTTCTCCCCCGGCTGTGACACATCATTCACAACTCTCCTTCGGTTAACCAGTTAGGGGGGCGTCAGGAATTGAAATAACATGCTGCTCACCAAAACCAAAACCAACACGGTTTGAGGGGCTGTGTGGTTTCAAGGTTGCAAATCTGACCGCTCAGTGTCCCCCCCTGGCCTCTAAACCCACGTCCCAAACCTGTTTTTTTCCCCTGAGTCAGCCACTCCCCTCCCTCCCTTTGCTACCTCCCTACACCTTCCCTGATTCCGTCCTCCCTCCTGTGGTGTGAAACTGGCGATTTAGAATAATATGGCCACTTATGGGTGCTCCTGGGAGCCAGGGGTGTCTGCTCAGCACATAATGAATGTGTGTAATGTAGCGTAATGTAATATGATAGCGTATACCTCTCCGCTCCCACATGACGGGCTGACAGTTAAATATAGAGAAGGAAGGTAAAGGAACCGGGGCTATTTTAATGGACCCATTATAACACTATCATTGATATAACAAAGAGAATCTCGCTCTCTTGCTCATTTACACACACACACACACACACACACACACACACACACACACACACACACACACACACACACACACACACACACACACACACACACACACACACACACACACCTTTTCACTTTCTACTTGCTTTCTCTATTTGTCTTGTTCTTCACAGTGGCTCTTGAACAAGTTTTTTATGCGGTGAAGTGAGGTGAAGTGAAAATCTCCTGTATGTGCACTTGTCCATGGAGGTAGAGTGTTTTAGAATGTGTGTGTGTGTGTTTTTTTAAGCACTTTGTGAGAGGTTAATTAAAGTGTGTTGTGGCTGCATATGCTGTGTGATGGCTTGGTGTGAGCAAAAAACCGAGGAGCATGCCTACTGGTCCACGGGGCTGCCCAGTATTTGACTGGAACCACAGAAGAAGAATAAGTTAAAGCTTCTGCCTCTCCAGAGACTGTTGCTTATTGCAGCACTTTGCAGTGTTTCCTATGCTACTGCAACGTTGATATTTTTATATATTTTCACCTGACAGGGAAGACATTTCAATGAGGCTAGAAAACTAGGCTTTTTTCGACCAAGGCAGACGTCATTGCCAGCATCCGGGTTGCACTTTAAGAGGAGTGAACAAGAGCCTGTATTTGGGTTCACGTATGGCTTGATCTCCCCTTGTCAGCCATCGCAAAGGTTTCCAACTTCTGGCTCTTGTGTATAGATGTGGAGAGTGGAGGTCGTGATAGATGCGAGCCTGATGGATGATGAAAGTGAAGGGTGTTTACAGTCAGAGGGGGAAAGGAGCGCGAGGTAGCGAGGTCAGTAGTCATGGTGACGCTGACCAGAAACCCTCAGGATTTAAGTCCAAATCTGGCTGGACTGCTTTTTATCAACGTCTCGTTTCTTTCTACTGTGTGGAAATGAACAAAAGAGTAGATTTTTAGGGGGGGATATGTCTCCCTCAATATTTAGAATAGGTACATCCTTGTGATTGTGCCCTAAACTTTGGGGTCTAAACTTTGGGTTCCAATCATTTAAAGGTGCAGTGTGTAATATGACATCATCAAGTAAGTTCTAGAAAGTTCTAGAATGCAACGCTCCCTGGGTAAGTCCACCCCTTTTGAATAATAACAGAAGCTACAGTGGCCTTCAAGGACAAGAACAATTCTAAATTTTAAACAATGCACCTGATGACATTCCAACTATGACACTTCCAAAATGACGGTGACAAGGCCTTGGTCCAAAGTATGGAGAAATATGGAGATATATGAGACTCTTTCTAAGGAAAAAAATAATTCTAAAAAAAAAATTCAGCTATTATGCACTAAATTAAACGTACTTATGGATATTATAATTATTTTCTACAAAATCTGCTAGGAAATGAAACCCAAAATTCTACACACTGCAGGTTTAACAAGGTCTCGTTATAGATTTCTTGTTGAGATGGAAATGATTCCTCGAAAAAAAATTCCATTATATTTTTTCCCCCGGGGATCCTGCATTTTGTCTTTTCCTTTTACAAAAATAAAGACAGTTACACCAGAGATTTATGCAAAAAAAGTCACAAATTGGTGCATAAAAAATTCACCAGCCTGCAGGGAGTTTCATTTAATTTAACTTTAATTTATACGTGAGAGATCTATTGAGGGATGACCCTCATTTACAATGACGTTGAGCCAAACAAATGCAAAGCAAAAACAACAATACATACACAATATGCAATGCAAATACACAACAACTGATAAAGAGACGAAACAATTTAAACATTTGCTGTTTGACACTCAAAACGTAATGTGTCCCCCTCAATCTTGAACCACAAACTACGCCCAACGGAACCCGATGTGGTGATATGAGATTCAGTGTCTATGTACTCCACAAATAATCCTCCCAATTTGTCGTTCCTAAATCTCACATTACCCGACTGTGTCCGATATTTATTGGATGGCGTTTGTCTTCCTTGGTTCCACTCAGACTCGCTCCTTGAGTATTTCTGGCGTGATAACTACCACTGTGGCCCTTTTAGAGGTGACAGGGTGCTACAGTGCCACAGGATGCGTTTGACACCAGAGCCCAGCCAAGCAGCCACCCACCCTCTCACAGCATTATGCAGGGATTGATTGCCTCTTTCAGCTCACTCTGTTGCTGTTTTATATGTCATTGATGATACTCGTTTGTATCCAGCCAGTGGCAGTACCGTGCTGTAAGGAAATATTCCTTAAATTTGACGTATTTAGCACACTTAACATTAAGTTGAGAGTCTGTAGTGTAGTGCTATTGCATTGAGAAGATGATGGTTTTATAGGCAGCCTTCACCGTTTCGCAGCAGTTTACAAGGTGCTCAATAAGAACTCGTGCTCCCGTAGAAGGGAATCTACCATTTTGTTTTTTTGTCATAATATATTGATATAGGCTACTGTGTATATATAGGGGAGAGTGGCCTAAGTTGTGCAACTTTTCACTCAAAGTGACTTTAAAGTAAGGCCTTGACAGTAAAGTCTCCAACTCAAATATGTACATATATTTCAGGGTGTTGTGCATCCCTGGTAATAAAAACTTTGGATCTGGAATAAACTGTTGAAGAAATATAGCTTTCGGAAAAAAAGTTGTCTTGATGCACAACTTGCCCCCGGTGTGGTGTAAGTTGTGCGGTTGGAGAGAATACCATGGGGTAAATTGTGCCATTGCTATATATCTCATAAACTGTAATGCAAGACAAATCCATTAGACAATCACTTATTTAAGGTGTATTTAAAGTAAATAGTTGACAAAGATTGAAGGACAATTTTCTTAAACAAGGCTTAGCAGATCTAATGGTTTTACCTGCAAAGCTCACAATGACAAAGTCACCATCATCATCTTTCTGGCCATCTGAACTCTCATCAGTGGTGTCGTTAAGTGAAATTGAGATGTCACTCTCTTCTGAGCTACTGTAGACAATCACTTTCTTTTGGTGACCAGCGTATACAGCCATGCCACTGGCACAACTCTCAGAAATGTACTTTGCAGTAGCTGCTCCGCCCTTGTAGAACCAACTGCCACCTGACAAATGTGATTCCCCCTACATTTCTGCCTTTAAATCAAGGCTCAAAACCCATATGTACACCCTGGTGTTTCCTCCCCATTAACTATCTTACCTCTGCACTACTATCTGTGTTTATGTGGATGTATGGGCTTTACGTCTTTTATTTTGGTTATTGTTATTTTACCTAAATTGTTTACCTACTGAATGCACTATGTACAGCACTTTGGACAGTGCAAACTGTCATAAATGTGCTTTTATAAATACATTTTACTTACTTACTTACTTATAACTCACCCAGGCCCTTTGGCACAAATCACCCCAATCCCAGAAATTTGGATAATAAGCATGATGCAGCAATTTAGGGCTGACATCGTGCTAACTGTATAGACTCAAAATGTAGCATACCAAAGCACTAAAACGAGGGGCGGCAGTGGCGAAGTGGGTAGGGAGTTCGCCTCTGGTGTGCAGGGTCGGAGGTTCGATCCCCCGTCTCCCCGCCACATGTCGAAGTGTCCCTGGGCAAGACACTGAACCCCGAATTGCTCCCGATAGTTAGCTTAGTTAGCTTAGCACCCTAGTGCTAAGCCTACCCTGCGTGGTAGCTGCTGCTATCGGTGTATGAATGTGTGTGTGACTGGGTGAATGTGTACAAAAACAATGTAAAGCGCTTTGGGTCTGTGATAAACGGAGATATAGCGCTATATAAGTCCATTTACCATCTACCATTTACCATAAAACATGTGTCAAATGTTTTCAAACTTGTCTATAATTGTTCAGACACAATAATCAAAAAACCTTGATCATGGAAATGTTACTTTGAAAGGCAAAACAGTTTTTTGAGCTTAAATGTGCTTATATCTTATTCCTTGTGTCTCCCTTCCTTACAGGATCAGTCAAATGGATGGCTCTTCTTAAATATGTGGTCACATTTCCAATTTTTTATATATATATATATATTAGGGCTGTCAAATTAACGCGTTAATTTCGATTAATTAATCACAGAAAAATTAACGCGATTAAAAAAATTAACGCAGATTAATCGCACTTCTATAATGCCCTTTGACCCGGTGCAAAAGTGGTGCGTAGCTGCACCGAGCTGCACCTGAAGCAGACACAGCCCGTGCGGGTGAAAGGGAGAAAAGTAAAGAGAGAAGCAGGGGGCCGAGGGCTCTATAGACGGTTTAATAAGCATGAAGGTAGGAAGACATCTTACTTTATTCTCCGCAGCCAGTGTCTGTGCATTATTGATTTAGTGGGTGCAACAATGTAGCCTAGGTTCAAAACAGTATCTCTCAATCTTTCTCCCCGTGTCTCAATTTTGTTTGCTAGCTGTCTCGTCGTCCGCGTAAACGTGTGTGTGTGTGCGTGTGCGTGTGCGCGTCTCTCAATATTTTTGCCTATGAGTACGACGATGGTGAATGAATCGGCATAAGCATCTGTGGCAGTGTAGCGCTGTCTGTTGTGGAGACAGAAGTTATGAGAGACGGAGTGAGAGAGAGAGAGAGAGCGAGAGAGAGAGAGAGACTAGCAGGCTATACAGCTGTTTATAAACAGGTATAAAAGTGTCATAAAAGTATGCGATTAATTTAGATTAATTAATCACAGAGCCTGTAATTAATTAGATTAATTTTTTTAATCGCTTGACAGCCCTAATATATATATATATATATATATATATATATATATATATATATATATATATATATATATATATATATATATATATATATATATATATATATATATTTACATGTTGTTTCCCATGAAACAATAGCCCAGTATGAATTTTTCTCCCAACATTTGGAGGAGGTTCTTTTTCAGCAGGCCAGTCCTCTTCAAACTCCTATCCAATGGAGGCCTCTGGGTCTCTGGTGAAAAACCAAACAAAGACAGGAATGTTGATGAGGCCTCCATCTTTACCCAGTGCCCTTTTTTCTCAGCTTTTTTTTTTTTTGCTTTGCTACACCCCAGGAATCTTCCAGAAGGCCCCAGTGTGGTGGAAGCTTTTAGCAGCTCTTTAGATGTGTGTGGAGTGAACCCGGCTGTTGCTAGGGCTTCTATACTTTCTCCATTTTACACCAAGTGTCGGTGTTCACACTTTGCACGCACTTCCACAGTTTTTTTAGTTGTTTTTTTGTCACCTTCTCTCTCCGAAACACAGGCCTCGGCAAAGGAAAAGTGACCAAGAGGCTGTTTCTTTTTTTTCCCACCCTCACTCAGGTGGCAACAGTATCACATGCACTTTGCTCTGAAATTGAAACTGGCATTTAGAATCAGATCGCTTTTACTGGGCTGCTTTGATGTTTTCTCAAAAGGGCAGGTGTGGGTCTATCTGAGTGTGCATGCATGCATCCGTGCACCCCTGTGTGTGCTGGCTCTTCTCATTCATGTGTGTCGGTATTTGTTTGATGTGTGTCCAGCCTTACAGGGCTGGAAGGTGAATTCCTTAATTTCCCCGTGGACTCAATTAGCTTTGTGATTGGCTGAGGGAAGGCCAGGTTGTACTGTCTTCTGAAGGAAAGAAGACCTTTGAAACTGAGGTGGGCACGGAGGGAAGAGAAGTGAAGCAGAATAGTAGATGAGCTGGCCACACTGGTAATAGGTGGTTGTGCTCGCTGGTGCTGGAGAAAGACTTGGGCCCCTGTCGGTATTATTATAATGAGAGAAGAGAGAAACTGGCGAAGCTCCTCTATCCACTAGCAGGTGTTGCTGTGGCTCTGACTTCATTATGACCAATTAGAGTGAAGGAAAATACTAATTATACCTTGGTTTCTTGGTGATTAAATACTAGGTTGGAAGTAAATTGCAGGGATAGACAAACTGTAATCCCCCTGTGATCCCCAAAGTCGTTTTCATTTTGAAGTCCCTTTTTCAGATCGTCATAATGAAGACTTTTCTGTCTGTACAGTACTTCTGTCTGTCTGTCTGTCTGTCTGTCTGTCTGTCTGTCTGTCTGTCTGTCTGTCTGTATGTCTGTCTGTCTGTCTGCTTGAGATTCTGATGATTCCTGGATCTTTGGTGTCTCTCTGCCTGTCTCTCTGTGATTAACATTCTCTGCATTCCATTGCCACTAGTAGCTGCTGTTTATAACAGAAGTTAATGGGGATCTTAATAAACAAAACTAAACTTTCATATCTTTCATAATTATCCCAAGATTATTCTTTTTCATACCGTTTTTAATGTTCATTTAAAACAGATGATTATTTGAACTGTTCTAAAAAACATTATTTCATTTCATATTTAATGTATTTAAATGTATGTGATTTTTCTCAGTTTTTTTCACACTGATCTAATTCCTTGCATATGTTTTTTTTTTTCCTGTCAGGTTGCCGGTGTTGGAGTCGACGGCCTCTTCCGGTGACCTGTCCCGACCGCACCACATAGTGTCTGTGGTGCCCAACCGCTACCCACGCTGGTTCACCCTGAGCCACATAGAGTCTCAGCAGTGTGAGCTGGCCTCCACCATGCTCACGGCTGCCAAAGGTGCAAACATATTTTTTTACACAATGCAAACAGTAACAGACTCAAAACACACGCGGTAGGTAGAGAGACATTATGCTTTTAACTTCCTGCATTAGCCACATACAAATACAGTATGCACAAACCAGTGCACCACAGTCATCTCTATCCGTGTTGTAAAGCATCCCTGCCTTTGTTTGAATACCCTTTCCCAGGTGACAGTCGGAGGCTAGAAACAGTCCTAGAGTCCATCCAGAAAAACATCCACTCCTCGTCTCACATCTTCAAACTGGCACAAGACGCCTTCAAGATCGCCACTCTGATGGACAGCCTGCCTGACATCACACTTCTCAAAGTCTCTCTGGAGCTGGGACTGCAGGTACGCAAGCAGACATGTGCACATCTGACAACAAAACCCAAACTAATTCCCACAACGTCTCTCTGTAAAAAGTGATCAGTATGATAATATTAAAACTGCTCATATCAAGTCCTTATAAAGTCACAGTCTCTCATTTGAACAGCTGTAAAAGTCCTTTGGAGTCTTGAATTCTTACCCTGACAATGAATGTTTTTCTGTATTGAAATGCCTGTTAATACTTTTACAGAAAAGTTTACAGCTTTTTAGGAGGAAATCTACTGTAAAGGCCGGAATAGTTCAGTTGCATTTGTGACTAGCTCATTTTGTTTCAAAAATTGTCATTATCAGACAGGTTTAAAGCTTTCACTTCATTGTTTAGTTTTTTTTCAACGTCATAGGAAAAAACATTGTTAGGCAAAGTGTGTCCTTGCATACAAAATATATTTAGATTTTACATTGTGTAAAGGTTGATTGTGTTATTGGATTTTGAAAAAAGGTGGTTGGAAGCTTTGTTAAATTGTTAAATTATTTCTTTCTTGACATTTGTCAAGGCAGCCTGCTGCTTCTGTAAAACATGATGGTCTTGGACGGACTACAGTCCCAAAACATTCCATTATCTATGTATTTACTTTGAAGGTTTGCTTGAGGGTTTTTTAAGGGCTTC
This sequence comes from Hyperoplus immaculatus, assembly GCA_949357725.1. Classification (NCBI taxonomy): domain Eukaryota; kingdom Metazoa; phylum Chordata; class Actinopteri; order Uranoscopiformes; family Ammodytidae; genus Hyperoplus; species Hyperoplus immaculatus. The sequence goes on from OX442351.1 coordinate 23,897,185, forward strand.
TCGTACTCATAGCAGCTGTGTCCCTCGGCCAGTTTCAAAATACAAATACGAAAGAAGCTTCAAGTTTGGTGCACTCTTTTCTTTCCCATCTCCCTCAGGTGATGAGAATAACGCTGTCCACATTAAACTGGAGGAGGAGAGAGATGGTGCGGTGGTTAGTCACATGTGCAACTGAAGTGGGTAAGTGACCCTGGTTTTATTGTTTATTTTACGTTTATTTGTTTTCGAGATGCACTTCATCTGATCCTTCAGTCTTCGAACTTTCTCTTCATTCTATCCTGTTGCTGTCTCCTCCAGGTGTGTACGCACTTGATAGCATCATGCAGAGCTGGTTCACCCTCTTCACCCCCACAGAAGCCACCAGCATCGTGGCCACCACCGTCATGTCCAACAGCACTATCGTTCGCCTGCACCTGGACTGCCACCAGCAGGAGAACCTGGCCTCGTCCGCCCGCACCCTGGCCCTGCAGTGTGCCATGAAGGACCCCCAGAACTGCGCCCTCTCGGCCCTCACCCTCTGTGAAAAGGACCACATTGCCTTCGAGACAGCCTACCAGATTGTACTGGACGCGGCGGCGACGGGGATGAGCTACACGCAGCTGTTCACCATAGCGCGCTACATGGAGCACCGCGGCTACCCCATGAGGGCGTACAAGCTAGCGACGTTAGCCATGGCCCACCTGAACCTCAGTTACAACCAGGACACGCACCCAGCCATCAACGACGTGCTGTGGGCCTGCGCGCTCAGCCACTCGCTGGGGAAGAACGAGCTGGCGGCCGTCATCCCCCTGGTGGTGAAGAGCGTGAAGTGCGCCACCGTGCTGTCGGACATTTTGCGGCGGTGCACGCTGACCACGCCGGGCATGGTGTCGGCGCTGCACAGCCGCAGGAACTCTGGGAAGCTGATGTCACTGGACAAGGCGCCGCTCAGGCAGCTGCTGGACGCGACCATTGGGGCTTACATCAACACCACGCACTCTCGACTCACACACATTAGCCCGCGCCACTACAGCGAGTTCATCGAGTTCCTGGGCAAGGCCCGGGAGACCTTCATGATGGCTCACGACGGACACATTCAGTTCACCCAGTTCATAGACAACCTGAAACAGATCTACAAGGGCAAAAAGAAACTTATGATGCTGGTGAGGGAGAGGTTCGGCTGAGGGTGGAGGCTGGGGGTGGGGAGGGGTCGCCAAAAGCCCCTCCACCCCCCCTCTCCTCCCACCATTCTAGTACTTTTCTATTAACTTGAGTCTGCCTTTTGAACTTCTTTTGGACTTCTGAAATAGACAAACTAAAAAGAGGGATGTGACAAAAAAGAGAAAGGAAAAAAAATCAACAGAGCCACACGCGGTATTATTGTTCTTGCTGTTGTTGTTATTGTTATAAACATTATTACTATTATTAATAATATTATTACTACTATGTGTACAGAAGTGTTTTTATTTTTCAGAAGAGAGGAAATTTGTCATGTCTGTTGTGAATGTCTGTGTGTGTTTCTCTACATGTGTGCGAGAGGAAAACGAAAAGTCTTAACGGCTTTCTTTCGTTTTGGTTCCTTTTTATTTTTATGATTTTAAAAGCATATTTTTCCCCTTTTTTCAGTGCGTATTAAGTTATCTGTTGCCAAGTGGCTGAAGCCCCGTCTACAATAGCACTCATGTGAGAAAGAAACTAAACAAAACAAAAAAAAACAAGAAGAAGACGAAGAAAACAACGTCTCGGCATCCTCAAAGAGAAACTAAGGCTTTAAATCCACACAGAGCACCTCCCCTCTGTCCAGGGCCCCTCAGCGTTTGGGGGCGCTGGACAGCACTGCACAGCTTAGCTTAGCTCGACTCGGCTCGGCACAGCTTGGGTTTTAGCACTGACAGAAAAAAGCCGCCATCAGCATTTCTTTGGACACAGCAGTAGTAGCAGCAGCAGCAGCAGCACTTGAGCAGCCATTAGTTTTCTCTGGGTCCCAGGCATTAGCTCTCACCACACGCAACAATGCTCTTAGCTAACACTTGTTATTGATATTGTCGGAATCCTTCCCCCCCCCCAACTCCATAATAGTGAGTACCTGTTTTAGGCCAGAGGACAGTCTGCAGGCGCTACAGTGATGGCACATTAGACAAAGACGATGAGTATAACCGTTGCATTCATGTAACGTAGTACAGCAGCTGTGATTTTTTTCCTTTTTTAACCGGCCTAAGTTGGACTGAATAACCCTTAACAGCCATGTTTTTCCAATTGAAGTGTAAACACCCAGAGGGAGACGACTACCTCATGAAACGGTAATGAACCTGCCCCCATTGTTGTTTTTTTCTCTCTTTATCACCATAATCCATCATCTACGATAGCAAACAGTGTTAATTGAACAGGAGAGTCACTAGTGAGACCAAGGTTATTTGGGAGCTGTGGAGTCAGTTTTCCCGTGCTCGGCTCTGCTGTACTGTCACTGCCTAACCCCAGCATCGGTACTTAACAAAGATTTGGCTCCAACACACTCAGAAGACAGTGTCAGTCAGTATGTCAGTCAGTCCCCCCATCCCCCACCTTCTCATCTCCACAGCCAACCATATCGTACGGTATTTTCAGACTAGGCCAGTGTCATTTCCCTCTGTGCATGTGAATCATGGAAAAATTAGACTTTCTACTGTTATAGTTCATTGTATGGAACCTCCAGTAATTGTCAACCAGAACGTTCTCAGGGATTTCTCTAACACAGAAAAAAAAAAAAAAAAAAAAAAAAAAGGCGGAGCAAATGAACGACTGACTACAGGAAAGAAGACAAAAAACACGACACAACATGAGCATTTATTGTACTCTGTATATATGCCATAGTATATGTCTGAATATGGAGGATCTGAAAGTATATGTTAACTAATTTATACAGAGTATTCTATGTAATGTGAAATACTTGAAGCCGCTGTAGTTTGCTCTCTTTCTCTCGCTCTCCTTCTCTCTTTTGTCTTCTTTTTTTCTTTCTTCTCTCTCTGTCTCTTTTTATTGAAAACGGAACATATCAGAAAGGACTAGACTGACCTTGTTAACGGCTTTTTTGGACTCACAGGGGCCTCATGTGTTCATACTTGAGACGCTGGAACTGCTGCAGGTTTAGTCAAATTGCGGTGGTGGTGAAGAAAAAAACAAAACAATAACACATTGCTGTTCATTCCTGCTGGCTAAAGCATAGAGAAAAGGGGGACGGAGGTAGACTACTCCAGGCCATTGGTCGAAAAAAAAACAAAAAAAAACAACGCTCAAAAACATAATACGGGATTTCATGAAGTACTTAATTATGCATGTAAGCTGTTGCACTAGCCTAGTTTTCCATAGGATCCTATGGGGGAAACGACTATAATAAAAAAAAAAATTGCTTTACACAAGAGCTGGTTGGAGATGAATCCGGTTAAAAGCGGCTAACATAAAAACAAATGAAAGTCTCCTCAGTTCTCCCTTTCATTCAGCGCAGACTTTCCAGTGTCTCCTCTGCAATGTTCAGCTGTCCTGTCATTACTTGCCTTTGTACCTTTCTTTATACGTCTGATTTTTATTTCATTTCTCTCCCTGTGCATATTTTTTCTATCATGTGTTCGTCGAAGATAATAAAGCAGCCTTTTCTCTTGCCTTGTCTTAACGCTTTAAAGTAACCAAACAGGAGATCTATCTAACAACCAAACGCGTTCTAAGAGGTGAGAGACAACCCACCTTGGTCCCAGCTTTAGTGTCCTTAATTAGTAAGTGAATGGCTGTGTAACTCATGCTTTAACAAAGCAATTCCTCACGTGTGTTTGGTGATTTAAAAAAAAAAATACGTTGTCCAGTGTCTCTTGTTCTCTTCGGAAACAGTTTCCTCTGAGTCTTTCTAGCTGTTTTTTTTTCTTTTTTTGTGTAGGAATCTTCTGTTCTACCCATTTTATTTATTACAATGACCCATGTATACATGCTTATGAAATTAAGATTTGATACACCGATATCAATTTATTTATGTAACTAAATCACTGTTTTATAATCTTGTTAATGAGTCAATAATTGATTTTTTTTTCGTTTTTTTGTTTTAATAAAAGTTAGTTTTTTGAAATGTATATTTATGTCCTATGCATTTTTATTTTTTTGCATTCCTGATACCGGAAACTTCCTTTTTTTTGTCTCAGAAAGTATGTGACGGATTGTTATGGGACGTGGACAGAGAGCTTGAAGGTGTTTCGTTGGTCTACGTATTCGCTGAGCATTGATCATAGGGGACGCTTCAGATCTCCGTCAAACAGCCCGGTGTCAGAAAGAGGCAGGGAGGGATCACTCTCGCTGGCAGCAGCTTTCACGCTGTCATCTCGGGGCGCGCTGACGAGGAATATGGAATGCATCAATTGATATTCCCATGGTCTTTGTAGCTTCTGTCAGGCAACCAGGCTCAGCCAACCACAATAACCTGTTTACATGCATCGAACACTGACAGTGGTGCCACAGGATGACTAAATCAGTGTGTGTATGTAGTTTGTCAGGTATGTGTATGTGTTTCTACAGAGATGTTTTTGTGTGTGTGTGTGTGTGTGTGTGTGTGTGTGAGAGAGAGAGTAAGAAGGCCTTTAGGGAGCCAATGGGAACAGGTGGTAGCTCCAGACTACAGGAGCTCCTGACAGCAGTAAGGTCCCCAGACTCCCAGCCCCTCATTAAACATTGACACAAAAACACTGCAACTGTCTGTGTGTGAACAGTAATGAAGCGCAGACAGATACACCGGTATACACACTGCAACTTAGCACAGCACGAGTTCTCAGTCCACGTCTCAGTGTGTGTGTGTGTGTGTGTGTGTGGGTTGTCCATCTGTGTGCGCTCATTAATGAGGCACATTTGTCCATAGGGGTGTCCACTTAGATTTTGAGGAATTCGTCAGGTTTAGCAACAAAAGCACCCGTCTGCTGTCAGAGGCCGGACAGATCTGTCTATTTGTTATGTGATGGATGCCCGTGAGAAATAGTGTGTATGTGTCGGAGCATACAATCACACATGTACTGTATGTGTGTATCCCTGCAAGTAAGCATACAATTGTTTGTGTATGTGCGTGTGTGTGTGGTTGTGTGTGCGTGTGTGGTTGTGTGTCCGTGCCACTTCCTGTGTGTCTGACCTGTGCTCAGGTCCCTGCTCAGTTCCAGCTGGTAATGACGTCCCTTGGGTGCAGAGCGGTGCAGCAGCTTCCTCCGGTCTGTCTAACTGTATAGTCCTAATGACATCATGATCACACACTGGCCCCTTTCATGCCAAAAGCCCTCTTCCTCACCGTCACCATCAAAACTACCTATCTGGAGCATCCACTCTCTCTCTTTCACCGTTACACACACACACACACAGCACCATTACTTCACAACACTTCAAGGCCTTGACATTTTAATGTCGAAATGTACTTCTATTGTTTTTTTTATAGTTTTACCTAAAGAAAGTCGAAACCAAAAGCACTTCCTGCGTTTCAAATGTGCTGTGTAAGACATATGAGTACAGTGTTGGACAAATGCTGCAAAGGAAACTGCAATGTAGTACCTTATGTTTTAGCATAACATTAAAGGTGCTCCAAGGTACTTTCAGTTTTTGTTCATTCTTGCACCCCCTTTGGACAAAAGTGATTGTGTTTTTATTATGCCAGCTATAGTTCCAGTGTGAGCGTACTCATGATAAAGGAGCATAAAGAAACATTTCTTTGCTGTTACTTGCCATTTATGATCATCAGAGGAAAAATTAGACCGTTTCAGAAATGTTTAAAAGTTCCTCGTAGCACCTTTAAAAGTTCAAATCTGCTGAAAGGGATGCTTCTATGCAGTTCCCTGCAGTTTTCCAGACAACAGCAGGCTCCTTGAGTTAGTTTGTTTAGCTATCAGATTCAATTGCTTTAACTTTGTTTCTTAGAAACCATGCACCCCATATGTTGCACCGTAATTTGTTCACATAGCGTTCCCCGCATGCAAACCTTGTTGGATAGCACTGTTGCTCTGTTCTGCTGTTCTTCTTTGCTGGAGCATAGGTCAAGTCTGCTGCTCAGGTCCTAGCTGCCGCCACCAATATGTGGTAATGTTAAACTGTTGAATGTTTTCTTTCTCATTAGTGATCCTACTTGTAGGTAACCAACAATGTCTATGCAGAAAAAGACTTCTCTATCCCCAAAAATCACTTAATGCCATATCTGCTGTCAAAAGCATATTCATGTAGCCTGGAAATCCAGACCTGCCGCTAGGCGCTGGCAAATTAAATCTGCTGCGCCTGTTGGTCTGGACACTGAATCCATTGAAGCTCATTAAATATGTCAAGAAATCCTGAGCTACCAATCAAATCATTCTTTCTGATATGGGAGGGCCAGAGCCCTATGTATGGTGCTCAGGGACCGGACGTAACCGGATGACGACAGTGCTGTCCATGCGCCGTCGAAGCCTTGATAGTAAACATCAAAGATGGCTGCGGATATGTTGTTTGAGTTTGAGACGGCTTTGGCCTCAACCCTTTACGATTAGGAAGACGGCACTCAAATCTTTCATTAGCAAGTAAAATTAATATTCTGTTTTGCCGACTGACCACGGCAAAAGTTTAATTTAACAGTTAATCCCGCTGTTCGCTAAACGAACGGGGCTTAATACGTCACCTTGTTCATTGCTCTTATTGGTTGTAGTGCTATCCAATTGCTTGCAGTGGCATTTGAAATGCACGAGTAGGAGCTGCCCCTTGAGTTGGGAATTACTATTGATCGTGGCCAGACCCTCTATCGTTCTAGATATGGGTCTGGATTTCCATGCTAATATTTATGGTCATATCAAATGCATCTTCATCCCTTTATCACAGAAAATAAAAAGAACCTTAACAATATTTTCAGTACTTGCAGAGACTAATGCCTCGTTTCCCCCGAGTAGAGCGGGTCGGAGCGGTTAGCTCCGGTTATTTTGGCTTTCCATTTGCCAAAGTTTGGTAGGGTACGGATATAAGCGAACCGAACCGCTCTTAACCGCTCCCGTTTTCGGTACTCCTCTGTTGGGGTACCAGCCATGGGTACCAGCCGCCTGAAAGGGTGCCGAAAAGGTGGAGCTACACACTGCCGTCCAGTGATTGGTCGAAATAACCATTTGCGCAGTGTGTAGGCACCTCGGCAAGAGTGAAGAGAGTCTTGTGTTTTGGCGGAAAATGTGAGCGCAGCGCTGTTTATTGTGTGGTGTTTTTCCTCGTCATTAAATAAATCAGTTGGCTACACTGTGTCCCACTGCTACGATGTCACGTAGCTGCCGCAGTCAGCGCTGTTAGCTCACTGTCTCTGTCTGCTTGCACCGAGCCGTCTCTGTGAAAGAAGCGACTGGCTTGACCAAGCAAAAACGAGATACCGCTGACTTGACCACAGTTGTTCCACAGCCCGATAGTTTGAACCATATTCTGGCGGCGGCTATCGCAGTCCAGCCTAAACCCCGCTCTACCAGTCAGGATAGGGTCGACCTGCTCTACTTGGTGGAAACGAGGCATAACTAGGAAAACCCCACAGCATGCACATTTACGGAATATAAACATGCAGAGTAGCCTATATGTTCTATCACTACAAAGGCTCTGCAAAAGGTCTGGGGCCTTTGCGGTGCATCAAGCTTTCCATCGTTAGGCCTACAGGAGAACAATAAAAGGATCATAGGCATCTGGTAGCCTGCAGCCTACCACGGGGACTGTCTTCCTTTTTTCCTCTTCTTCTTACGGAAGGCCGTCGGAGTTTGATCTCCTCTCTCTCCCCCTCCATCGGCCCTGAGGCGTCTGATTAAATGCTAATTAAAGCCGTTAGCGCCGCTATCACCGCCGCTAACTCCTCTTTCTCTGTCACGGAGATTAATGCCCCTCGTTCATCATCCCACCTCGCCCCACCACCAGCCTGAGTACCTGGCCTGCCCGGCTCCGCCAAAACCTGATCAAGTCATCAGGCCCCGAAACCACCCTCTCCTCCTCCCCCTCCTCTTCCTCCTCCTCTGCTCGCTCGAAAGATGGACGAGGGGTTTTAAATTTTAATTTGAAAATTGCCCTCAATTACTTCTGCGGCGACCACTTGCCGGAGCTTCTCGTGTGGCTGTGAGTGGGAAAGGGGTTACAGCAGCGGGTCAGTGGCCGTGATGAGCGATAAGGGGACATTAATAAGAAAGGCAGAGGTTCATTTAAAAGCAAGAGAGGACAGTGGGAGCAGCCTTCTCATTATTTAACTCCCCCAGCTTTATTTAAAGGACTTTATTTAAGGATACCAAGTTAATGTGTCCTCCAGGACAGACGGTTAAAGCGCCTGACAGAGTGAGAAAGTTACGGCCATAACTTACCCCCTGAGCACACACTGTGGTGCCATCTTTTTTTTTTGTTCTTTTTTTTTACCTCTTTTGACATTCTCTCCGAGCAGAACGAGCCTTGGAGGGACATCAAATGTTAGAACAAAGTTACACACGTCATTTAATTTTATTCTTTCACCATTTCTGGCCCACAAATGTTTTATTGGTTCCAATTTCGGTAATCATTATAAGCTATTGGAAGATATTGAGCGATGTATAACCAGTCAGCCAAATGTCATTTGAACGACCACCAGACTGGGGGAAGCTGTGCCCTGGAAATGTGCAAGCTACTCTGCAGGGCCTCATCTGCTGTTTGTTTTATGCATATCATCTGAACTGAATTACACTCACACCTCTTTTTTCAAATACACCTTGCAGCGCCTTGTTGTTAGTGGAGAGGCTCAGTATAGTTTTTTTGTTTGTGTGTAGCCTTTTATAGTCTTCTGTCTGAATGTCAGCATCTACATAAGGCGAGTAAGGATTTTATTCGCAGTTTTGTTGCAAATAAGTGCTAAGAGAAAACTCCCCTTTAATCTCCACACAGCGCTTTATACTTCCCAGCCCGAGTGACAAATTGTGGGCCAACGGTGCTCTCATCCAATGGTTTCCAAGGACAATTACCAAATATACAGAGAGTTTTACGCACCTGCGACCAGAACTGCTCCCACCCAAAAGTACTTTTCACTTCTCAGTGTCATTGCCAATAACGCTCTGCCGGATGCCTGTCCAAAGGCTCTAAATCTGTCTGCTGGTGTTTATAATTTCACAATGAAACGCTGAGAAATGGAGGAAAAACCCACTTCACTCCCTCTTTCCTCTCCCGATATGTTTCATAGACATAAAGAACCACCATGTGACAGGACGGCGTGACTGCTTTGCTTTTTGACATTCTATATTATGGCAACGGAAGATATACTACATACTTTGTTCGAGACGCCATAATGGAAGTTCAGCTAAAAATGACTTCATGCCAGCCTCCCACCTTCCTTCAGGGCTTGCAGAATAGCCCCTCGGAGCCAAACTGAGCTGCATATTCCAGGTATTGTGACATAAAACTGTGGCTGTGACTGAGGATTTGAGTACACTGTAGGAGTACACAACACCCTATAGTCAAGGTTAGCATGGTTTCTCAGGAAGAGATAGCTTCAACATTCCATTGCTGGTTGATTAAAAGCCTAAATGAGAAACGGCATGATGTCCCCCCTCCCTCCACTCACTCACTCCATCATCCAGTCTGCTCTTTTTTTCTCCTTCCTCTTCTTCTTTCCGGCAGCAGCAGGCACGGTGCGTCCGGTGAAAGGGAACAAAAGAAGGTGGAAGAGAGAGAGAGAGACAGGGAGAAAGAGGGATGGAGCGACAGGAAGAGGGGACAATGATACCATATATCACAGACCTTTTTTTCAGTGACTTTTGTGCTCTCGGTGTGGAGAGCCACTATGAATATCAATATGAACCCATGGAGAGGAAACATGGCCCTTTTTTCCTTTTCTTTTTTTTTCCTTCTTCTTCTCACTGGCCTATTCATGCAAACAAGAAATCTATTCAAGTCAATGTAATGGCACATCGCTGAGCCTCTCTCTCTCTCTCTCTCTCTCTCTCTCTCTCTCTCTATATATATATATATATATATATATATATATATATATATATATATATATATCTGCCTCTCTCTCTCTCTGCCTCTCTGGTGAGTGTGGCTTGTATCGGTGAAAAACACTTTATGTCAAGTGCAACTGTGGCGAACACTACACTATGTAAATCAGATCGGATTTAAAAATGCTCGCATGAGAAGAGCTGGATGGCACCAATCAGCAGCAGCTAGGCCTATACCAACCAACCGTTTTCTGAGTATCATTTTTCCTCTCCTCTCTCCTTTTCCTCTTCCTCTTCCTGTTCCTCTTCCTATGGTGCTTAGAGATATACAGTCAAAGGTATGCAAATCTATCCACTTCCTTCCTCCCCTCCCCCATCTGCAAACACAGATAGCCCCAGGCCAGTCCCGGGCCTTTCTATATGCAGAACCAGTGACAGGAGTTACGCATCACTCTCCCCCCGCGCCCTGTTCCCTCTCCCTAACAAGCTGGGAGCCTGGTTCTCACTAGGCTGCATGCATGAGGCTGAGTGATTGGTTTGGTACGGTAATGACAATATGGGAATATGCTTGTCGGCTGCCTCCTCCCTTTCCTTCCCTTCCCTTCTCACCTTTTGTGTGTGTGTGTGTGTGTGTGTGTGTGTGTGTGTGTGTGTGTGTGTGTGTGTGTGTGTGGTTGTGTGTGTGTGTGTGTGTCATATCTGTGTATGTGTGATTGTGGACTGTTGGCTGCAGGCTTATTACTTTAAGTTGTCTCCAGCCCCAGCGCTAATCCCCGTCTTCTTCAGGGATGGATAACAATAATACAACAAGATCCAGAGGTACTAATGAAATCCTATCAGGTTCCTGAGTCTGAATGTCAGAGACACAGAGAGAGAGAGAGAGAGAGAGAGAGAGAGAGAGCCTGAGAGTGTATGAGGTATTGATTGAATGGAGAAGCAAGAGAAAGAGAGAGAGATAGTGAGGAAGAAGAAAGAAAGACGAGGAAGTAGTCAAGAAAAGAGAAAGATTGAAAAGCGAGTGAACAGACAGCTTGGGAACGAGTTTAAAAGAGGAACACAGTGAAAGTAATCAGAGAGAGATAGAGAGTGAAAGAAAAGAGGAGAGGAGAGGAGAGGAGAGGAGAGGAGAGGAGAGGAGAGGAGAGGAGAGGAGAGGAGAGGAGAGGAGAGGAGAGGAGAGGAGAGGAGAGGAGAGGAGAGGACTTATGCCAGAAGAAAAAGAGATTAAGAGTGGATGAGAAAGTTGGGTACAAGCGCAGGCCGAATGTTTTCTCTCCAGTGACTGAGCATGAGGAAGCTAAAACACATCAGCTCTGACTTGAATAGGTTTCAGACCCAGACCAATTCTCCCTCTGCGTCTGTGCCAGACCCACCATTCGCCCCTGGGATTGAATTAGGCCTGCCCCATTATACAGTTGCCATGGGGACCCTGACACCTCCACTGACGAAGTGAGAGCCACGCTAGGCTGAGTTGCTGATCAGAATGTGTGTGTGTGTGTGTGTGTTTGTGTGTGTGTGTGTGTGTGTGTGTGTGTGTGTGTGTGTAACCGTAGGTATCACTCACAAGTTATGAACAGGCTAAAATAATTGGTGCCTTTAAATAGTTTGATTTTTATTCACCAGCCCTTCCCTTTTAGGATTTAGTTTTAGTTCATGGTCAAATCGACAAACACAAATGAGTCCTGTGGGAGCCATGTAGCTGGAGAAAAAATCAACCTTTCATGAGAAAAATGGCTCTGTTTTCTGGCTTTTTGACGAGTTTTTTTTTTTATTAATAATCACGTTTTTCTATTGTTTATTTAGCTTAAAATAAGACAATGAAACCTGAACTATTGAGGTAAAATATTTGTTTATTTAAAACATGCATCATCATCAAATATGGACATGGTTTTCATTGGACATCGGCAAAAAAACAAAAAACAAAACATATCAAAGCAAAATCTCAAATAGAAATAAAGATTGTCAGCAGTAGGGTGAACACACCTATTGTTTATGTGATAAGAAAGTCATCATTTTGACAATATGGTGGTCGTCCTTAATATTTATTTTTGTTATAAAATGTCCAGCAGACACAGAGCAACATTAATGTACATGTGGAGGTGTATATCGCTTCACCAGACGCATGTACTGTAGGACTAATATTCACTCTTCTAGCTCTGGTCTGGTCCTCACTAACTCCTGAGGGAAATTTGGTTCTTTAGCTGCTAAATGCTGCCCTGTGTTCACCAGCTTGTTGCTAGATCTGTCCGGTTGAAGTTTGATTGGGGCCAAGCAAGCGTAAAGAAGGTTTTATTAGAGCATTTTTTGATCAAAAGGAGCTGTCTCCTCCTACTGTAAATAGCATATCGAGAGCGGCGAGGAGTAATCAAAAGAGTAGAGTCACATCCTGTAAAACCAAAACAATGAGCTGGAAGACACCAAAAGACTCCCTGTGAAGCTGAAGGGAAATGCATCGTTGGGTGATATTATTATGGGTAATCATTTTATTTTCTACATATAGGTACTCATTTTTCCTTTTGCTCATATGGTACTGATTCATACAGCATTGAGAATCATTTTTGTTTGTCTAATACCATGCAACATAAGTGTTGTTTGTAATGATGAGGAATAAAAACAGCACTGCAGTTCTTCAAACAACCACATAATATCAAAGTGTCTGCATGTATACCAAAATTAATATAATCTATAACTCATCCCAAAATAAGTGTTATCTATTCCGTCTAGCTGTTTCAAGAATTAGGATCCATAAGGCAGAACCCAAGAAGAGGGATTCCAGTCCCTAAATTGATCTGGTACAAATTATTTTTTTTAGCAAGTCCCTGTGGCAGGCAGACTAATGTTTCAATTTTCCTTTTGAAACATTTTCTACATATATGCTAGGCTAGGACATATATATTTGTGTATTTATTTATTTTTCTGACTTTACTTATGTCCCTTGGGAATGCCAGCGCTACCGAAATCCCAGTTATTCACTCACACACACACACACACACACACACACACACACACACACACACACACACACACACACACACACACACACACACACACACACACACACACACACACACACACACACACACACACACACACACACACCATACACGCTCTAGATGCAAACGGATGGATGCTGAAAGCAGATACCTTGTCTGTCTCCTCCTCGCACTGGAATTTTGTCACCAGCGCAGTTCTTATGGATGCCCAGAGAAAGGATGCCACCCACAGCACCATCTGGCTAATGCCCCGTCCTCTGCTTATGAATTACGCTAAATTGTGCCCAGGAGACAGAAGCCACATGTTCATTATGAAAGCTGCAGGGGTATTAGAGATCCCCTGAGTCACACCAAACGAGCCGCGTGTCACAGGACAGCGTGACACACAACACGGTGCCATGAAGGGTAAAAAAGAATATATAAATACAAAACTTCACCAGATTTAATAGCATGCCTTAATCAGGCAACATCCACTGAGTTATTACCGGGTTTGGTTTTCCATACTTTTCAACTACATTCGTCTGCACTGTCAGAGCAGAATATGTTTGGTTAGGCATCTTGGTAAGGCAATATCCTATCTAGGAGCAGCCATTGTAGGTTTTGGTGAAATCAAGAGAAACTTCAACACCAAGTGACACCTGAACATGAGTTGATACACGGTAGCCATTTTGTGGTAAAACGCTTACAACTGCATCCAGTGTACCCGAACCACCATTAGGCACCTTTATCTGTGTCTAGGCCGTCGTGAGACCAACCTAACAGCATCTGTAAGAGCCTAGCAAAATCCCCAGTGGCACCATAAAAGGCCAGGCCCCCCTCAGTAGGAAGGAGCCGCTGATGCAGGACCCAGTAGGGACCCATCGGAAAGGTATGGAGAGAAATAGAATGTCTTTGCTGTATTTCCATTCTCCATCTCATTGTGTGGTGTGTGGTGTGTGTGTGTGTGTGTGTGTGTGTGTGTGTGTGTGTGTGTGTGTGTGTGTGTGTGTGTGTGTGTGTGTGTGTGCCATGCATGGCCATGCAAGGCAGATGGGGGAGGTGGAGGTGGAAATAAAACATGCATGAGTCGCCTGCAGCCGAGGAAAATAATTACTGTCATTTAGCAGACATGCAGAGGAGAGTGGCGCAGCCCGGTCTGCCCACAGTATAGCACCACACTGCCTTGCATACCGATGAACTGGAAGGAGGCAAAACAGAGAGCGGTGGGACATGGCAAAGTGAGAAAGTGAGAGTTGTGTGCAGAAATGGCACAATGTGTCTTCGTTGTGACGGTAACAGATGCTCTGCAGTGTATTTTGGGGATGTTTTCATGTGTCACTCAATTCAACGGCTGACAGAGTCATAAAATACAGTCGCTCGATGAAATCAAACAGAGAGGGCTGTTCTTTTCATCTGCGTATCCTCTCTCGATAAACTATGGATTGCTGTTCCGGATCTGGTGGTCTCAAAGGACACAGGGAGTACAGTACATTTCTCTAAAGATCAGAGGGACAAGATTTTGACCTCTGTATCTTGGCTGAGGTTAAATCATTTCCCTTCTCTCTTTCTTTTTTCTACTCTGTCACTCAACTCATCTCTTCTCTTCATCTCCCACCTCCTCCTTTTTCTTCTTCATCTGCCAATCTCCTCCCTTTCTTCTCCTTCCCCTTCCCTTCACCTTTTGCCTGGAGTCAGACTGGAGCACAAATTTATAGTTGGTGGAGGAATGCCAGTGGGGTTCAAACGCGTGAGCGGGTCCCCCGTCTGCCTCCCGTACCGTTCTTTATGGCTGATGTAGTGGCGGAGCCTTCATTACCCTGAATTATACACTGCGATTATTACCTCTCTCTCTCTCTCTCACCCCCCTCCATCCCTCCATCCTCAGCCCATACGGGACGGCCCTGGCCTTATCATCTTATCATCTTACCCAGGAGGAACGTAATGTGGGAACTCTTGATATATAGCGCAACATCTGCCTTCAACATGACTGCACAGCGGAGCTTTGAACTTTTTTACATCCTCACATCCACAGCATGTGATGTATGTGTCTTACGACTGGGATCGTAGGCTTGTTTGCGGAGAGCTAAAATGGGGCTGCAGAGGCGTATTGTAAGGATTCCATGTGGATCCTTACAGTAGGCTATATATATATACCGTACATTTAATTAGACTTCCTGATCCCTACATGATTGGAACCAATAACTTCTTCTCAGTGGCACTGAAGCAGAAAACCCCATACCAAGCTGTGGTCAATGCCCCTGTAACTCAGTCTGTCTGCTTTCCAGAAGTTGCACCACACCTCCACTATAAAAGTGTCTCCAGTGTGATTAAAGTATTCTAGTGCAGGGTCCAGGTTTTTGTAAAATACATTACCGACGGTTTTCACAGATGCAGAGGGTTCTTTCTACACGATTGTTTGTGGTCTTTTTTTCATCTTTTTCTAAGCATCTGTTTTCCATGTTCGAGGGAAACCCAGCACTGACCCAACTGCAAAGACATCTGATTCTTAAAACTCAAGACTCACACCCCGATTGTTTGATTTTTTCGGATTGGTAAAAAATTCAAATGTCCTGAAATTGAGAAGGTAAACATCACTGAAGTTGGACTCACTTTGTCGATGCTCGTTTCTCTCACCACCACACCTCCATTACACATGTTAATTAACACAACTGAAGCGCAATTTGAAGCCTGATAATCTGGGAAAATCAGCGGGGGATGTTCAGATATATTGTACTGTTTCGCAACTCCTTTTAGAGTGGGCACACTGAGAGAACCTGGTCTACCTGTATCGAGTGTAAATATCATTGCAGGCGAAGAGACAATGACCCATGCAATGCCTTAGGCTTAATCATCTCATCTACTGTACATCCGTGACTGAATCAGAAGTGTATCAGGGAGTATGCAAAAGTCTTGCATTGCAGATTATCTTCCTCTCATATCAGATACACAGAATCAGATTGATTTTCTTCCAGTCAAACCTCAGTAGTAGCAAATGCACACCAGGTGGAGCTGAGTGTAAAGTTATATTGCTTTTTCTATTTGGAGATGTTTAGTGTGAGAGTGATATTCAAGTCCTTCATTTAGCTAAAGATAGCAAAGTAATGTAGTAATGCTCAATTAAAAAAAGTGAACGTATATGGCAGGTAAAAGTTTTTAATATTTCGTCCACCCCATTTATATCTATAGCCCCTTTTACACAGCCAGTGAAAGCCGGGAATATGCCGGAATTTCGGCCCTCCGCCCTGCTGTATAAATGCGACCGTTGCGGAACGAGGGAAGAAAGGTGCGAGAGATTGTTCCGGGAATTTTACTACCTCGGGGGGTAGTAAGATTCCCGACACAATCAGTTCCGCCTCTCTGTTTAAATGCTCCAGCTTGTTGTTGCAGAACAGGGGGCCATTTGACGTTCCATAGCCTACGTTCTAAACATGCGACCATGTTAGCAGTTGAAGGACGTGTGTTTAACATTAACCACGGCGGCCTGATGTCCCGTAAAAATCACCAAATAAAAGGAACGGCGTATAATCTAGCTGGTCATAAGGTCCGCTGCTCAATCCAAACCCCCACGCTTCATTTTGCAGAGTGTATGAGTCTATTTCTGCCCAGGAGAAGTTGTACAATGGGAAAGCTAGGCTAAACTAGGCTAGGCTAAGCTAGGCTGCGACCGGCTCGCCACCGCTATTATTATCCTAAGTCTGAGTGTATATCCACACTTTATTTCTGTCTACAGTAACGTGACTTCACACACTGTGTGTATGTGTATGTGTGTGTCTGATTGGCAGATCGCTGCCCTTACAAAGAGACTCGCTCACATCCAACCTGTCACACAAACACAAACACACACAGACACAGACACAGAGGTGAAGCAGTGAGCAGCGGAGTGATTTTGTCAGTTTGGTTAACAGTCCCAGAGATGTTGGACTCGCGAGATCAACCGGCACATCGTGGGGACAGTAAAATACGGCCCTCTTACTGCAAGCTCCAGCACTTCTGCTCTCAATTCACCGGCCAGTGTTGTTGTTGTAAAGCAGCTGACCGGTGCGGCGCTAAATGTTTACGTCACAAGCACCTCTTTCATTCCAGAATGCTGTGTAAAAGGGGCTACTGATGCGCCAGCAGGCCGGCGTTGCTTGGTTCTGTGTAAATAACACAGAAGCAAGCAAAGCCGGCATATTGGAGTGATGTTGTTCCGTCAATATGCCGCAATCTCTGTGTAAAAGGGGCTAATGACTAAATCATAGAAACACCTCTCAATACAATCCAATGCATTTAACAGCCACACATACTACAGCCTCTAAATGGAGCATGAAGTTGATTCTACACCTCGGAGAAATTTTTCGAAAAAATGTACATCAAAACCTTTATGGATTAATATTTTATGAAAGGAATGTTTTATTTGAATTAAGTAGCCTTTTAATGTTGTAGATAGTGAAGGTGGAGATGTTTCTGACTACTTTATATGCACCTGGTCAGCTTAATCTAAAACAATGCCTCATGTTTAACAAGATGATAAAATGGTTTGGATTAAATTGTTATTTTGCATTGTTAAAAGTAAATTGTAGATCAAGAAAGCTCAAGAATCGCCCATCTAATGTTTCAGTTGTTGATACAACCGCTAAGGAAAAAAACCTGGAAGTACAGCAGAAGGTATAACATCCATGCACGATCACCGAAGGATTACCTCGTGTAGATGCACCGACAGTGGTGTTGTAATTACTCAGAATTCCTAATGGGGGTGTCATAAGTCATGCACTATAGCTGTATAGTAAACATGTATATTCCATCCATCATGTTTCAACTGTTCTTCCTTTTGGTGACACACATTCATTTTTTTTCTTTTGTTTTGCATTACCTGTAGTTTACTTTCAGGGAACACAACATGAGACTGAGAGTGAACACAGTTGAACACATCTTCAGCCATCAGCTCCATCAATGGGCACAATTACAGAACTTGTTGTTCTGTATCATGACCTCACTATAAGTACAGACTCAGCGGGGGTTGTAGACAGAATTTAGATCACACACACACACACACACACACACACACACACACACACACACACACACACACACACACGCACACACACACACACACACACTCACACACACACACACTCACACACACACACTGTACACTGAGAACACTGCTCCACCACCAAGTGTGCTGCTATATCAGACAGCAAGGCAGGGAGTCAGGGAGCAGTAACAGGGCTATTAGGACTCCCAGGGACCCTATCGATCTCCTCATTGATCTCCTCCTGCCTCGGCTAGTCCAGACAACTGCGAGGGTTTATACAGCTACTACAGGGAAGAACAGTCAAATACTACAGAGCAAGAGCACATGTAACAACCAGGGTTCAGGCGTGGAAAGAGTGACGAGAAAGCCACTTAAAAGGAGATGAGACAAAAAAATACTAATAATAGAAAATTGGGGGTGAAAGTTCAAAAAGTCTAAACCCTTCCCTCTTTCTTAGGACTCACTTTGAGGCCCTCACTTTTCCCTCCCTCCTTTCCGTCCTTTCTTTTATCCACGGCCAGGTTTTAAGATCATATTTTCTCTCAACATACACATTTGATATATCTACTCTATCTTTAATAGTGTCTCCAAAATGATAAAAATGACATCACTGCTGGTGCGAATGTTTTTTTTTACAGCATAAATATGTTATCCAACACTTGGGGAGCCGAGGGGGAGATTTATAATCTGTGACAAAATGGGGAAAGATCTCGTCCACAATCCCTGGCGAAATAGAGCATAATGGTTATCAAAACCAGGCAAGGGCTGGAACCTTCAACCCCTTGCCTGCCTCCGAATGGATCCCATTAACATTACATATGTGACTCAAAGGGCTGTGAGATACTTTTGACTACACCACGTGATGAACCCACTGGACCTGCTGCTGTGGTAGGAGAAAGTGGTTGTTTTAGTTCAACATCTTAGATTTCCCCCTTATGAAAATGATTTTACTGAGCAGTGCTGCAGGGCAAGAGCTCAGGAGCCACTGGCCCTGGTTAAAGAAAATAATGCAACATCGCCCCCAATGGACCTATCGAAGTACTACTACTACTACTACTGATAACATGCATAAACTGATCATGTATGTGTACATGCTACATGATCATCTAAACAATCTGAATATTGATATCCACTTACTGTGTGTGTGTGTGTGTGTGTGTGTGTGTGTGTGTGTGTGTGTGTGTGTGTGTGTGTGTGTGTGTGTGTGTGTGTGTGTGTGTGTGTGTGTGTGTGTGTGTGTGTGTGTGGTGATTTGGTGGCCATAAAATGAGTGTGAACCTGTGTTGACTTGTGCTGCTGCTCAGTGTGCAGCGTGACCCATGATGTGTATTAATGACAGAGGGGACGGCAGGTCCTCATCAGAGTCCAACTGATTAATAACTGGCCCTTCACTCCGTCCCTCACAGCTAATGGCTCTCTCCGTCTCGCTCTGTCTATAATTATCGCTCAATAATGAGGTCTAAAAGAAGGCATGTGTGCTTGTGTGTGTGTGTGTGTGTGTGTGTGTGTGTGTGTGTGTGTGTGTGTGTGTGTGTGAGGGAGAGGGAGTTAGAGCCTACTTTGGAGGTTTACAGACTGCAAGTGTAGTATACTGCACAACAATTTGACTAGTTGTTTAAATGTGCAAAAAAGAAACCCACATAAAACCACCAGAATTTAAATACTTCACTAATTTAAATTCAAATGTAAGATAATTGTACTTAGCTTGATCATTTCTCTCATTCCATGCTATTTTATACTTCCAGCATTTCAGAGAATATCATGTACGTGTGTACGTACAAAACATATGACAGGCTTAAAATGGGAGTCTTTGTTATAGATCTCACTACCCAGCAATTAGAAAAATAATTCCACCTTCAACCATTTTAGAAGAACCCACTTTGAAATGAGTTTCTGAGGATCTAAATTTTACCAAGCAAATGGTTGTAATGAAAACTGTTGACTGTGTGTTTTGTGTATTATCCAAAGTAAAGGGAAAACGGCCCTTGGAAAGATATTTAGCTTTATTATGTTTTTAATAGCATTATTTTCAAGTGCTGGGAGATTTTCAAATCATAGTAAGGGCATGAAAGGTTTGATGAGTATGTTAATGATGTAATAACGATGTTAGATATTTCTCTGCACCATAATTAACACAATGCATGATGGACTATATTTTGGAAAAAAGGTTTTTGCCCCTTTAGCACAGCTCAACAGATTCGTCAAAGAGTAATGAAGCTGTTCTGGAGGTTCTTGTTGACCAAAAAAAAGACATTTTGTTTTATTTTTTCCTTTTGTAATATCACTGATCTGTTGCCGCATGGCTGGATATGATATGTGAGAAACTACTGAGACAGCAGAACATGAGATAAACACTTTTATCTGCTAGTGAAATTGGGAACAGCTGTAAAGCTCTAATAGTACCAGAGATAAGATCAATGTATTTGTTATAATCATAACCAGATGGCTGTTGTGTCTGGTTAAGAGGGCTCATCAGTTTTTTTTTTATCTCACTGTGGTAGCAGCAGGGTGCCAAATAGGTGCATATGAGACCACCAACAGCTCCCTTCAACGCGGTCACCATAAGGCCTCCAAACACACCCCCACATGCAGAGATTTCATACAAATAAAACAGGCCTCCAGAGGAATGGAGGAAAAAAACTTTGAAGAGGATTTCCTGCCGACAGTGGACCTGTTATGACGACACACAGACACTGAAATCCCCATGAGAGGTAATGCACTCCCAGAGGGAAATTACACCACAGCACAGCACACTTGGCTCTTATTATTTGCTGATCTGCTCTCTACGTACAGCATACTGAAGACAAATGATTGTGTGTTTTTTATGGGTTAATTTTCTCTTTAAGGTCAGCTCGTTTGTGCTGTAAGTCCAGACGGTTTGTGCCAACATTTAAGTCACACGGGTTGACCTGTGTTAACCTGATGGAAAAAAACATCACTGTGGTGCAATGTCTAGATAATACCCAAGCTGAATTTAGAGGAAAAAAACTCCTCACTGATAAGACCGATAAGGTTCATAAAACCATGTTACTCCCTGAGTGCCAATAACAGCTCCGATGACTGTGCTGCATTCATAAGTGTTGAGAGAGGGTGTGGACAGACTTCATTCATAATAGCATCCAACAATATCCTACAGTACCATTCATATTGAATGACCTAAAATGACACTCACCAATAAACTGACAGCTAGGCACAGCAGAGGCTGTAGGTCAAGAGAAAATAGAGAGGCCTAAATAAAGTCATGCATGTCATCAGCATAATGCAACGAGTCCTTTAATCCTCTAGATTTCCTTGACACTTTGTTCTTATTTGTATGGGGGAATTGTTCCAGGATTTTGTTTATGGTTTCCATATCTGCAAAGTATGAAATAAATCATACTTTGAAAGAGATATCCTCAAAGAATTACACCCCAAAGTTGTGATATGTTTGATATGTTACTAGACCAAATCAAAGCATATGAGCAGGCCTAGGCAGCAAGGAGAGCTGCTTTGTCACATTGAAGCCATAAATATCGGCTCCAAGTGCATATAAAAGTGTGAAAGCTTCCACAGCAAAGGGTCAAACAGACGACCTCAATAAAACATGTAAGAATTGTTGTTTTGAGTAATTTGCCCTTGCTCCCAGTGTGGTCCCATTACAGCATAGTTTATTATTCAACTTTGGGTAACAAAGTCATAATCATATATCCATTGTAAAGGAGGTTTGAACATTACAGCTTGTTAAAATCATCAAGGTCAAAGTACTGTACATGCTGAGCATTTCAAAATGTATTATTCACTACGAAGAATTTACATAATTTCAGATTGACAAAACAGATAAGAAAAGAAGAAAAAATGTAAATGGGTCCAAAATGGATATTTTCATCAAACAGTACATTAAAAGGGGTTATGGTTAGTTTTGCCCTTACGTGACGCTGTACATAAATCCAACTGCACGCAAATGAATCCTCTAAAATATATTAATAACTGCATGAATGATATGGCTGATAAAAAAAAACAATGTTTTAATGTAATTGTTAGGTTCGCTTGTTTGTGCAATATCATGCTGTGCACATGTGTGTACAGTATATCTAAACACACGTATGTTATAAATATGGAAAATCTGGCAAAATCCACCTTGGAAAATATTTGCCTATATTTAAAAGACAGTTGTGGTATGAAATATGCTGTTGTCTTTTATTTGCCCTAGTTTATGCCAACACTATCTCTCTCATCATTCTGACCCCAGATTAATACTGTGTTAATATACAACCAAGGAAGGCAGGGACATCCCGGCCACCTCCCCTATGTCTAAAGAGGCAAAGGCATTTTCACAGATTCACACCCGTTTAACTGCAGTCACATTTGCTTATACTCAAGCATAATCAGCTTTGTTTATGTTTAAATGTTTCTGCTCAGGCCAGAATAGTCCTAAAATACCCCCTGACTGATACCAGCATCATCAAGACTATAGGTGTTTTCTCTCCATCCGAGGACGGGAAAGTAAAAAAAAAACAAAAAAAACAAAAAAAAAACAAAGGTACCTGGATTCTCCACTGAAAAAAGCAACAAGTGAGTTAAATGATCATGAATGTGAAGAAGCAGCTGTGGTCCATGGCCCGTTTGTTCTTGCCCGCTGTGGGATTTGCATTGACTTGCCTTGGAGCCTACATGATCTCCCTGCGAACAGACTACGGGGACTCTTGGGAGGTCATCCATGCCTACGTCATTGTAGTGTTTGGCTTCCTGGCTGTGATGGTCGGAGTCTTCTGGACCGTCTGCCACAGCATGAAGAGTAAGATGTACCAGAGGAGAGCACATGAACAGCACGTCCAGGTCTACACTATTGAAAGGTAAGGGACCACCAGTGACCTCCAACTCACCTAGGGTGAGCTTTGCCGCAT
Organism: Hyperoplus immaculatus; assembly: GCA_949357725.1. Taxonomy (NCBI): domain Eukaryota; kingdom Metazoa; phylum Chordata; class Actinopteri; order Uranoscopiformes; family Ammodytidae; genus Hyperoplus; species Hyperoplus immaculatus. The sequence goes on from OX442351.1 coordinate 23,919,956, forward strand.
AAAGAATCAGCAGCCTATAAGAACATCAAAAATGTTAAAGATATTGCAAAAACAAGCTATATTTATCAATGTATTGAATTATTGCAAAATTGTTTTCTATAAAAAATAATCACATTTATTATTTTAAATTGTTCTTCCTCTCCAAAGGTATGCATGCTTTGTACTCTAATGGACTATTAGCATCACAAGCAACTCTAAACATAGTTTCACACACATGTTTAGTTCATTAAATGTCTTTCCACCTATTCTTCTTCTTCTTTTTTTAAAGTTTTCAAAGGTGCACTATGTAACTTTGGGTGTGTCAGAGCACATTTATATTCTATATATACAGTATATGTATATTCCCAGAACTGAATAAACAAACTTTCCTCATAGATACACATGTGATCCATGGAATACTGTTTGAAGTAAAAAAGCTACATTAAAAGTTACTGTTTCACTGTTGTTGTTGTTGTTGAAAAAAATGTTTTGCAAACTAACTGCATGCTCTGTAAAATGTAAACAAACCCCCCACCCCCTCCCCCCTTCTGAAACTGCATCGTGCACCTTTAACATCTGGCCGACAGCTAACTAGGACCCTTCTAGCTAACTCTGGATCATTTACAGATTTTTAATCAATCAATTGATCAATACGCCTGGTCTCAGTCAAATAAACTGTTAAAACCTCTCACGTTAAAGCCTGAACTAATGCGCCTGATGTATTGTATGTCTTGTTTCTCTACAGGCCGAGCTTCTTCCCTCCATCCTATGACGAGTCCCAGTATGGCCAAATGTTTCCTGATACGGCCCCTGAGTTTGTGGATGTGGTTGACGGGTTGGAAATGGTGACCAGCCTGGCCCCTCCTCTGTACAGCCAGGACAGCTCGGAGGCTCCAGACTGCACCTGGAGCTGGGAGCAACCTCCTCGCTACAGTCAGGTGGAGCGCATTCACCAAGCAGAGGTGGAGCAAGCCATGCCAGGCCACTGAAGAAAACAAAAACGAATCTACCGACTAACTTTGCAGTGAGAATAGCAGGAATGGACAGAGTAGATGACTGACTGAGCTAAGAGACAACGCTCCAGACTAAAGGGAGATTCCTGGTTAATATGGTCGGGCTGCTCAACTATTACAGAGACACGAGTTGACATCACGTTTATACAGTATATCTACTGCTCAACCTGCTCTGAACTCTAATGTCTGTGCTGACCCCATGCCAACAACAGGCCTGCTTCAGCCCCAAATTCCTACAAGAGGAAACCTAAGCCTGTTGGTGTTATACTGTGGTTTCATGTTGATGTTGCTTGAAAATGTTTATTTTTTTTCCCCCGAATTTCCTAAAGCAGAAATGAGCTGCATGTTTGAGGTGCAAAAAACTGCTTGGTTGGTGTCCAAAATGTGATAATAACCCAGGACAGTGTTAATGTAGCTGGATGCTAACGGATGTCTGAATTGACAAACAGCCTTTATTTGCACTGAAGCTTTAAATGGTAAACTATTGAAATCTAACACTATACGTTTACAAGTGCAATACAACTGTGTGTGAAGGAGTGGATGATGCTATAGGCCCTATTTATTTTAGGATGATTTGTATAGAACGGAATAAATATATGAAGTTGTACTGCGTCATTGATAAAATGTGTTCAAAGCTCTTCAAGGCATTCATTCGTTTTTATAGGTTGGTCTTCGCAAGCAGCCTGATATATTTTTTAATGTAGAGGTCAAACAAACACTCAACAGAGTTGACCCTATTCACAGGCTGAACTTACTAATAGGTTGTAGAGAAGGGAGAGGAAGACAACAAGCAACAAATGTTCCCAGTCAACCTTGAACCTGAGGATTAATAGATGGCATCTTATAGCCACCATAATGTATTATAAATTTAACTTTTTTTTTTTTTTTTTTTTTTAGGCAACACAATTCCCATTGAGGTTGAAAATCTCCTTTGAAAGGCACAAAAGAGATGCCACTAAACGGTGATAAAATTAAATTGTTCTCTTGTCTTTCAAGTGTGTGGCAAACAAAGTCTGGTCAGTCTGTGCTGCATTTGTTTACTGTGTGGGATACCAGGAGCTGTCCTGTCATACTGTTTTAATAGGTAATGAGCTCTCCCTCACACACATCTACCAGAGCAGTTGAAAGGTTCACCACAATCACGATACTGGTGGAGCAACAATGTCCTGCAACACGCCTCTACCTGTGAAAAACTTGCTTCTGACGCATGAACTATTTCAACTTAAATGTAAACTGTCTTCTTTGCAACACATTCAAAAGGGTGATGAACTTGATCTGATCCTCATCCAACCTCATTTACAACCCCTGAGCTCATAAAACAGTTGGATGGGGCAATAACCTGTAACGGCTGACAAGTCATGTATGGCTGACTGAGTGTACACATCCTTGTGGATATCCACTGGCATATCCTCAACACATAATAAGAGGCAATCATGTGTTTATGAGTTCCTTGACTCCGTGTCTCATTTCAAGCCATATAAAGATCAACCCTATTCGCTCCTTATCGCTACACAACAACTTAACACATTTTTACACTGGGTTCATAAGCAGGTGCTGTGGCCGACGCAAAAGAGGCCTCCCTTTCCCTCAAGGATGTTCAATCACCACATGATATACAGTATGAGCACTACATTGCTCTCTTAATTATGAGGAATTTGTTTAATTAAAAATCCAAAAAAGGGCATCTCGCGCTGATGCATTTTCCTTTTACCCCCATCAGACCTGTCAGAATCAATTAAAAAAGGCAAGTATTACACACAAAAAGAGGTTTATTTGGAATTTAAAAAAAATAATTATACATTCAAAACATGGTTATACAGCATTCTCAAAGGTGCAAACTGACATCAACAAATTCAAATATTTAGGAGAAGCCCAGTTAGCAAACTATATCTAAAATATATAAATCCTTTTCGTTAGCTGTGACTTATTTTGCCATTTTGTTATTTTACATTTTATGTACCCTGTCCTTAGGTAATAAACATGAGTCTGACCACGTCCCTTTACTTAACAGAGGAGCAAGATTAACATTAATCTTATATGAAACATTAACTAACAGTAATTAAATGTACTGGTCTATTAATCATGTTCGTGATGTCTATTTTTATTTTACACTTTGACAAAAGTTTTTTTTTTTACTTCTGTATGAAATGGTTGTAGAGAGAAAACGACTGACATACAGTATATGAGAGGACAGGTACAGGCGATATGTAAAGTGAACACTCCACTGTTATACATTTACAGTAACAGCATGGGGAATTAAAATAAACTGACAACTCTCTTAGGCTCCATTAGTCAATAGGTTCTTGATTAAAGCAATCTATAAACATTTACAGTCAGTCTGCACATTCATAATACTGTATGTTTGCTGTTTACACATATTTCATTATTCCATCAATGGCATTATTTAAATAGCTTCCCTGGTTTAGACTTGAATATTCTTAGTTATTTTTATTGTGTTTTTGATAGCTGACAGATTATAGTGCTCGATCAAACAATTGCAAGAACAGTGTGCAACATTAACCTCAGCAGTAAGCAGCACCCTGAATTTAGTCATAGTTTAACGGAAAAAGCAAATTAAGGTATGGAGAAAGTGAATGGCAGGTAGGCACAGGAAGGAGTATTTTTTTAGAAGGTATTTTTCTCTGTGAGTGGGTGCTTTCCGGGGCTGCTTATGTGATGACGTTGGGGCCGCGGCGTCCTGTCCTCTCGTGGATGTTGGAGATTTTCAGGGCAATGGCAATGAGAGGACCCAGAACCACCTGTGGATAGGGAAACACATCACACAAAAATGTTTAAAGGTGCACTTTGCAAGTTTCAAACTAGGGAGGTTTGTTTACTTTTTCAAAGCCTGTAGTTAGTTTACTCAACATATTTTCTCTTAATGTAATTCTTAGTATTGAATTATTCTATCATTATAAATGACAAATCAAATCAAATATTTTGAGGAACCTGGAACCAAATAGACTAGAATATATTTGTAAACTTAAAGCTGGTGTGGAGGATTTGGGGAGAAAATGTCAGTTGGGATAGAGATTCAAATCAAAATACCTCAACCGCCCCACTTGTTCTCTTTGGTCCCTCCCCTATGGTCCCTCCCTGACACGCTCTACACCAACAAAGTCGTGCCAAAGTGAATGACAGTCCCAACAGCCAATAAGAACAGATAATCGGAGCCTTGCTCTGATTGGTCAAAGTGTCAGCTCATGTTAACTTTGACCAATCAGAAATCATATACCCCAGCTTTAACAAAGATAATTCAATAAGGATTTGCTAATGTTTTCCAATCAGGAAACATTTGGAATTTGCATGAGATGATTGACAGCAGATCTCTCTGCTCAGTTGGTTGGCCGGCCATTAGTTTGTCATAGGAAAAATGGGTGAGTTTGGAAGAAGTTACCTAGATGGGAGGGACAACGTTCTGGACATATCATATAACCCGAAAATGAAAATAAGAAAAGTATAGTTTTTTGGATATTGGTTTGCTATTGCTCCTTTTATAACTTGTATTGTTTTGTGTTTTGATGTACTGTTTCTATGTATTTTTGTATTACTCTGCCTTTTTTGGAAGGGTCATTAGGTATAATGGCTTAATTCGATCTTTCCATAACAGGAGCGACTTAATTTTGCATTATATCACCTACCATTCCAACACTGTCTTCAGAATTTTATATTCAAAGCACCCTTGGCAACTATTAATAATACATACCATAACAATGAGAGCATTGAGGCTCTCTGTCTAAATTACAATGGGTAATAAGTGACTCTTCAAGTACACATCGACCTAGTCTCTGTTTCGTTGTGCAGGGAAGCACATACTTAGTATAGAGAGATGGAACGGGACTTCTGGGCCTTTCTTCAATGTTGCTTAGAGAGGACATTTCCTGTGCTCACCTGACCGAATGTAAAAGCATTTGCAGTGCTTTTAACCCAGCCTAAGAAGCCTGATGTCTTATCATGTATGTCATGTTTGATGATGTACTGTATGTGTGTCGGGTCAAAGGGAAGAATGATTAGGATTGAATTTGAATTGAATTGAATTTATGATCGAATAGTAATGGTAGATAAAATACTAGCTCAAATCTATAGCAGCTAAAACCTTTAAGGTATATTCATGTATTATGACGTTACATCTGTGTTTGAGGGAATTTTGTTTAATACTTGATGAATGAATCCATTTTTCAAGAGGTTATAAATTGGGGTCATGATCTTTAGATGCGTGTTGTCTCTTTGATGTTTAGTCATTACATAGATAATGAATGAGGTGATGATTGTGCCATCTCATAAATTTAAATGATAGCTTGTACGAAACGGTAATGCTTGACTGGTTGATGTAGGAAAGAATTGCTCAAAATAAGGTGTGTAGTCCTATTAAAAGCACACATTATTAGATGATGTTGTACGGTGAGGTGGCCAGGCTGAATATAAATGAGACCGTCTTGCAATCATGATCACTGCAGCTGAAAGTACAAAGTATGCTTTCTTTTTTTCTTTTTTTAAAGATTTTTTTTTGCATTTTTATGCTTTATTGATAGTGTAGAGACAGATTTGAAATGGGGCAGAGAGGGGAGTGACATGCAGAGAACGACCGCGGGCTGGAATCGAACCCGGGTCCGCTGCTGGCCGAGGCCCATGGGGGGGGGGGACCTACCAACTGAGCTAAGGGCGCCCACAAAGTATGCTTTCTATTCCGACATCCATGACAACACGAGAAGCTGGGGTTCATTAATAATTCCAAAGTCTACAGGTCAGTCAACTTTGACTGTGTCACATGAGGCTGCATTATACGACATTATTACATGATCATGAAATGCCATTTCACCATCACAATGATGGCAATCAAGGCGGTATTAGCACTCCTGTAGCACTCCTGTAGATCACTGTATTTTCTCCTTATTGTTCAATGAAATACAAACCACAGATCAAAATCTAAAGGTCAAAACCGCAAATACAAGTCATGGTTAAACTAAATCTGGCTTCAAAACAAGTTATGATGGAAAGTTTCAATACAATTCTTTGCAGAATTCAAGTTTTAAAAAGGCACAGGAAGGAAAAGCTAGCATAATGGCAAAATGATGACAAAAGAAAAACTATAGGTGATAGCACACTCAAAGTGAAAGAGCCCAGATACACACTTGTGGACATGATAAACATATTTTATCTTGCATGCAGACATAACATGGCACTCTCTCTGTAGCCTACCTGTGTCTCTCTGTTGTGTCTCTCTGGGTCTCTCTCAAAGCTCTCAGCGTAAATGCGGATGGTTGCGCCCGTCCCTCCGCCACTCCCGCTCATCCGAAACACAAGCCGGGCTGCGTCAGAGAAGATGATCCTTAAACCCTAGGGAAAGTACACAATAATGTGGGTTTATTATCAGTTATACCTTCCTACCTACACAAGTTAAAAGATGCAAAAGACGTGCCCTGACATTCAATAAAATGTCAAAAGCAGCTAAAAATAAATAAATAAATAGTACTAATTTATAATAATATGCATTGGAGACACAATCACAAATAATCCAATTGGCGTTCCATACTAAACTAAATTTACAACTTCATATCATACCATATTGAAACACATTTTGAGCTTTCACAAAGTAATATACTTGATTTGGTATCAGACAATTATATTTCAAGGTGTATAAGGGGTAGCCCTTTGATTAAAATACAGTAGTAATTATTTGTAACATTCCACAACAAATGGTTATGAGTCAGTAAAGAGAAATATCTTCAGACAGGACTATATTTCTTAAATGTGCAGTAATTGCAAACATCCACTAGATGTCCCTATAAGTGTATGTTTTGGTGGGATGTGTTGAACCCTGGTTCATCCTTTCCTAGACCGTATGTATGTACTATGTACTAACTACATGCTTACGTACCACATTTTACTAGCCATCTGTGGCGGAATGTAAGTAGGTACTGTACCTTAACTCAAATAATGTGCTTCAGTGTAAATTTGAGGTTTTTATTTTTTGCTTGAATCTTTGTTGTACATGCAACTTCCTACTTTTACGGGGACATATTGCACGATTGACTTAAGTGCAGTTTCTATTATTACATTATTATTTGATAGCTTTAGTTACACAAGTTACATTACCATTTGAGATGTTGGCATACAAAACACATGAATGATTGCTGGAAACTGAAATTAAACAACCTAACAGCATATACAAGAACATCTGAAACAAATAGTAAATCCATCAATTAGTCGAATGCTGCTTTTCTTTTTAATAACCTTTTTGGACTGTTGGTTGGACAAGACAAGAATGTTCTCTATGGTCTATGTAATGTAATGTAATATAACAAAGTGATATCATTTCTCACTATTTTCTGAAATGTATACAAACCAACAATCAATCGATTAATTGTTTGATTAACAATAATCCTTGTTTGCAGTCCTGTACAAAATAATTTGCTCCAGTTCAAACAACTACAACACTAAAATCTTGCTTTGACATTAATGTATAAGTCAGTAGTCACATTTTCAAATCCCATAACAGCATCTACAGTTAACTCTGTTGAACTTCACCTCAGCATTTTCAAGAAAAAAAAGGATATTGTTGCATTGGAGCAGCAAACTACAACTGGCTCTGGCGGACATACAGAAGATAAGACTCTTTGACTAATGGATCTGTGATGACTCATATCTGTCCTAAATTCCACAGTGCCTCTTCCCTTCTCCCAATAAGGCAAAAGTCAAGCTCAAACCAGGAGAAGGGACGAGAAACAAATCGCCCGGTGGTTATAATAAAACACACCCTGGCCTGGACACTTTCTACATGATCATGTGATTAACTTGACTGACTGTGCTTCAACCGTCCAAAATAGTGTCATCAAATTGCTCATATCCATCAGACACTACATGTCTTCATATCGGCATATATTAAGTATAAGACAGAAGAGTTTCATGAAGGATTATATGAGTAAGAAAAATCAAGTGGGTGCATAATTGTTTAAGTGTCCCCCCAGCTTCATCCTTCATCGATTGTAGTAATAAAAGTAACTCTGGACCCCCTCTCCCTCCCCCTGCTAATCTTACTGGCTTGGGAGCATAACATGCCAAAGTCCCAGTGAGAAGAGACAGAGATAATAAGAGATGTCCGCTTGTCCGCCAGTCTGTCTGTCGGTCTGTATTTTTGCAAGCATGTCAGCTCAGCTCTATCAATAGAGTAGTTATCAGGAGGCTGACTAATGCCTGTTAAAAAATGCCCCACTGTAAAGCTTAGTGGTCCTGAGAGGTGCACATACCAGCCACATTGTGTGGCTGTCTGTCTATGTCTATCTATATTGCTATACAAACGCAAAACACATTTGCATGAACTACATTTAGAGTCAAAATGGCATTAGAACATCAGTTTTTTTAAATATTTATTTTACTAGATATAAATGATTATGGCATATACATGTATTATTACTATTTTTTTTTTACAATACAATATTGAGCCAAAAGCCATAACTGCACTCTCTGCTACTAAGAGACAGCCAACCAAGTGTGTACAGCTAGCGAGAATGCCAGCCATAGCCTTACCTAAAGCTAAAACTAAATTAACTTGTCGATTTTCCGGTTATCGGTAATCTTCAAATAAAAAAAAATAATCTTTTTGTTAAGTGATATGACATCTTGGTAATTAACACTTCTTTCACTAAATGAAGCCGTAGTCACTAAGACTTGATGGGAAATAACTTGAGGTAAACTCTTCAGGGGAGTTAGCGTCGCAGATGTCAGTTTACTGCTATGGCAGTGTCCAATTTTTGTGTAATTAATGTTATTTTGTGTTGTTAAATGATACTTGCATTATATTGTTATTTTATGTTTCAATATGAACGTTAATAGTAAACAGACAGATAGACAGACCAAAAAATTTTAAATCGACATTTAATTAATATAAGCCAAAGACTGTAAATTATTATAACAAAGCGTATTTCCTTAGCAGGTTAAATGCACAGGGAAGCAGTTTCTTTTTGCACACTGCATATTATAATAGGTTACCCAACAACTGTGCAGAATCTTTTTGTTTATGTAATCTCTATTGGCCATGATTTTTATTTATCTATCCATCAACTGTATCTTCTTATTATTCCAATACCATGTTGTGTAAATCCACCATACCCTGTGTGTGTGTGTGTGTGTGTGCGTGTGTGCGTGTGTGTGTGTGTGTGTGTGTTTATGTGTGTGTGTGCCCCAACATTTCCCCCCTTCAAAACACACTTGCAGTGGAGAGACAGCAAGTGAGACGACAGCAGATATAATTCTGTCCTGGGAGGAATGTGTGCTGTAATAACATCCACTGGGGCGACTGGGATACTGAGGATTTGCCTGTGAGTTTAAGTCACATTTTGAGGTGACAGACTAACTAGCTTTGGAGCTTCTGTAACCATGGTAACAAGGTGGAGACCTTAATTTGTGCTGAGGATGGAACAAACTGTAAGCACAACATTGCACGGTAAACACACAAGTGTGAACACGTGTAGGCCATGCAAGTGTTTGCATGTGTGTTCACACTAGTGCACAGGAACAACCTGACTAAAGGACAGAAGGCTACGCCCCGAAATGCACAGTGCGTGTATGTGGTATTAGGTGGGGCAGGGGCTTGGAAGTGTTGACGCCAGGAATGAGTTTCCACGCATTTCTGGGCTGAACAGAGGGAGTCAGCTGGGTAAACGTCCCAGAGATGGAAGGGGGGAAGGGGTTGGCAGGGAGGGTATCCCACCGAGGGAGTTATCAGTGTGGGGGATATCTGCTGTATGTGATGTGTGTGTATGCATATGTTTATGGTTTCAAATGGAAGATATACGCATGTCCAAACATGGAACCTTTCTCCTGACCAAGGCAACATCAGAGCATTGTGGGTGGTCTAGAGCTCACAAAAGGCTGATGAGTGAGTGCATGTGTATGAAAGAGCACAGAGGAGGTGTAAGTGTGTGTTCATTTACTCTTTAAGATGTCCTCGGGTAAACCTGACCTCATGAAAACCCAAGGAACTGACTTGAACCACACTTTCTGATCACCCCCTAAAAAAATCAAAAGATTACCTAACAGTCTGTCCACAATGACGAATAAAGTGATTTGAATTGAATTGAATTGAACACACGCTTTAACATGTTAAAGAGTGCCTGTTACTCTGTGTTTTGGAGGTGTCATATTGGCTATTGTGTTTTATTTTGTTACAGAAAATATAAATTATTGTCAATGTTTCAATAGATTTCTGTAAGGCTAAAGAAAAGTTCATCAGGTCTGTCTGCTTTTGTGCTGTGTTTGCAATTTTTTACTTTACTTTTACTTTTTGTAAATGTAATATTTGTGGGATGGACAATCGAACAATGTTCAGCCATGTTTCCTGCTACACTTCCCCGTTTGTCTTCTGACTTTAGACATTCATGCTCAAGGTAGTAGCATGGTGTTTAATGGTAACCATCAAACAGAGGGTGATACATTTCTGCCAGTATGATCGATGGTCATAAATCCCTGGTCAAAATGAGAATTGTTGGAAGCCCAGACTGACCTGGTGTCGTGCCACATTTCCATCCGTGGGGTCGAGGTACTCAAAGTTGTCAGCCTTCTCCACGCTGTATACATGGTCTCCGACTGCAAACTTCTGGCTGGTGAATGCCTTGTCTGAGATCACTGACTCCAGATCCCTCATCAGGTAAAAAGCTGCGCGTGGGTCCAGGCCTTCATAGTCAAATCTGAAAAAATAGCAACACGCAAATGCTCAATTAGAAACTTAAAACAACTGTTGTACAAATATATACAAGGGCACTGAAACAACACCTGACGTTAGAAAGCAGAAAGAGGAAATGCTTTGAGGATTTTTTTTTTAGATAAAACCAACATTTTCTGCATTTTAAATGTAATACAAATGTTTTCTCAGAGACTTATTCTAATTGGTTTAACGCCTTAACAAGGTCAAGAAGTAAGTCGAGCCAGTCTACGGTATTAGGATGGTACTTAGGGGCACTTTACACTGTGAAAACGTGACAGTTTTCCAGTTTTTGGTTTAAAAAAAAACCCCGTTCAGACAAAATTTATCTGACATCTTCACCCGTGCACATGTTTTCAGAGGAAACGGGCCGAAATCGCTGTAGTAGCAGTGCAGCAGCCATGCCAAGCCAATAGTCAGCGGTGACACAGCCTAGTAGATAGCTCTTCCGGTACAATTTGATGCATAAAACCTTACTGTAACCGAAAATTAATGCCACTAACGTTCATAAAGCGGTTGGTGTAAGGTTGGGGTTACAAATATTGTAAAAGACAAGCTTTCTGTCCTCTTATTTCACCGCATTGAACTCGTAAAAACAGAAGACTTGCTGATAGTGAAGGGGCTTCGTGAGCGGATACCTTCCTGTTAGGCGTACTTCAAAATAAAAGTCAACTCACGTGTGTCCAGTGAAATGCTATTAATGTTTAGCCAGCGAAATGCTTTTACTGTGAAGCCGTAGCCTTAATGCTCTTTTTGTTGAACAGTAACTTAACCGCTGCGCGCTGAACTATGGATAGTGTTTTTTAATGTAGAGAGAGCCGTGTCCCTGCCCTGGCATAGAAGCTACACACGTTTATTTGGCTAGAAAAACCGGCAGAGCACAAATCTTTCCCCAGACAAAGTGGCCGGTGGTCTCAATAACTTACTAATCGCTTAGACTAAATTGGCGGGTGTTAGGCTATATTTTAGCCCTGCACGTCACTCTCCGCTGATCACAGTGATGGTGCCGTGGAGACACCGTTCATGTTGTCTTCTAACTTTATAACTCGCTTGTGTTGTGGGTATTTTGACAGCAAATGTTATAGACTACGCATGTGTGAGGGTGGAGCCGTGACGTCAGCGTTATCAGGGGAAATGGTTTCGGTGTTTACAGGAAACCAAAACCGTTAAGTTTTCCAAAAAATCCTCCCTGGGAGGTGATCTCAAAAATCTGCGGTTTCATGCCTGCGTTTGCTGTTTTCCTGTAAATGATATAGTGCAAACGCGGGAATTTTTCCGCGTTTGCACCGTTTCGTGTTGTCGTGTAAAGTGCCCCTAAAGAGACACATTTTTCCTCAAAACGATGACAGATGTTTTTTTGTGTTTTAAGGAATTTTTTTGGGGGTTCTGATCCTTGGCCTGTCCTGTTGCGTCCTCTCCATCTGCATGGTGTGGGAAATCTGCACTTCACATGACAAAAATCTCTCTGTGGGAACATCGACTGCCGTACAGTGACTATCCCTGTCTCTCACAGGGGAGAGGTTAAAATAAGAACCAATGACAACCAGGGAGGAGGCCCGCAGTACAAATGGACGAAGGTGAAGGCCTGGGAGACACATTTGGCTTTGGTTGGGGATACTAGGGGATTAAGACTTTTGGGAAAATGGAATCATGAAGTCATTCTCAGATCATGTATTCGAACAAGAAAAGCGGCTCCACGGTTATATAAAGGGTAGTCCAATAAAGCCCCCCTGCTCTATATTCAGGAAGGTTTTTTTTTGCTGATTTACCTGCAGAAGTAGTTACGGCCAAACTTGGCCCAGTGTTCTCGGACAATCTGCTCCACACCCTGTTTCTTTGCGACCATGATGGACAGCCACACCAACACTGACCACAAGCCATCTTTCTCACGAATGTGATCTGAACCTGAAAGGAGAAAGAAAATACTCAAAATACAACAGCTCTTTGTACATTTCTCAACTCTGTGTGCCTGATTTAACTCTGGTGTCACACAAGACAACCAGAAATAGTTGCCGGTCTTGGAGACATACCAAACATCCCCCACTCAAATATACTGTCCCCTGCCTTCCCACCCTGAACCACATACACACAGGGGAAGCTCACACCCTGAATCAGTCTCCTTCACTGGGGAGCTATCAGTCTGTAGGTACTCGAAAACAGCTGCACAGTAAAGGTGTCTGTTAAGGGGACACTGACATTTAAAACAAAAATAATGAATATGTAGTAAGTAATATTTACTCAGCAGAACTTGCAGCAGATAATGGACTCAACCGATAGGGATCTTTTTAAGTTAAACACGTATATTTATTTTATAAGAAGAACATGAAAGGTGTCATTATGTCTATTTTTAATGGAAAACACAATTATTTCTGAAAACAAGAAGTGCACTGCCTGGCTCTATGTCCCCACGTGTCTTCCTTTCTGTACATTTACATTGTAAAATATCTCATCGTTAAAGATGGTCTTTTCAGACACAGAATAATAACAAACATACCTCTCATAATTCTTTAAGGTTGTATTTGTGTTCATTAACTTACATTCAGATGCTGGCATTACCTATTTTCAGAACAGTATAATATGATCAAAGCAACAGAAATATTACAAAACTTGGATGGAAAATATAAATTTAAAAAAAATGGCAAAATTAATAATAGTTTGTGATGTGTGTGACTGAGTAAGTGTATGAGAGTTAGTAAAGAGCAGGGGTGGTGAACAGCTTGGGTGATTTAGTGCTCAGGGCTCACTCAGAGCTTTTTGGCCATACATGGGTAGACAACGAGTACGCTCTCCCATAGTCCTCTGTTCTCCCCCTGCGTCTCTGCTCCTTCCATTTTATCTCCTCCTCCTCGTCAATACCTCTCATATCTGGACTCTCCAAACTTTTCTTCTCTCTTTTCTCATAGGCTTCTCTTTTCTCCTTGCCTGTTCACACCACGGACATTTCTCTTCTCGCAGAGGAGGAAAACCAAAGAATTAATCGATAAAGAGACAGACACGGGTAAAACTGAAATCAAAATAGATCAGAAAAAAATCTGAGATAGGCAGTAGGAAAGGCAGAGGATAGGCAGATGTTTATATTTTCCTGCCCATGTGTGTATGTGTGTGACTGCGTTTTCAGTTTGCATTCACAGAAAACATTGCTGCTGGAGACCCGCCTGCATGTTGCAAGGGATTCAGGGAGTCTCCTTTTATAGCAGAAGAATGGGGATTATTTACACATGCAGTCAGGATCACAACCCCCACATCTATTACACATCTGTGACTGGAGCTAGGATGCATAGCTTACATCTCCAGACCTGGTGAGTGTATAGAAGAATTGATGGAATGGGGACATTGATGCAGATGCTGACTACATTATCACTTGGATGTTATTTTTGTAGTTTTGGTTTATCATTCCTATCGCTGATATTAATATTGTACACTGTATAATAATGGGAGAGAAACACGAGCGGTCAGATGGTGATACAGGTGTTAAACAAACCCCTAGGGTAGTCAAGTTCAGTGTAAATGATTGTTTTTGATTCCCTGGTTCAAATTTGACCTATACTGTGCCGAGGGGCCAGGAATCAGCTTTTCAGGCTAATTTGTATTTCTATTAGACTATTGAAATCAAACTAACTTGACTTGGCTTGCCTGCAGTTAGGCATGCAAAGGTTTTTACTGGGCAATGATGAATTATTTCTGGCATTTCAACTTTTGCTCTAGCCATTGTATTATTATTATTAGCACTGCGTAAAAAAAACATAACCTCTCATTCACTTCAATGATACTGCATTGGCACACCAGGCGTACTGACACAAATGGCTGCGGTAAATAGTTGTATCCGGCTTACATTGTACTGCAACGCAATTCAATATCATTAGGGAATGCACTGTGTTTGCCACATCCCCGAAGTATTTGGGTTTTTCAATATGTCCACTTGACTTCATTGTAGTGATATCAACTTGGTCTCAGATCTCTTAAATTACTTTGGTGAGTAGAGAGTTTTTGTATGCATTATCAATGATGGGCAAAAGTACAAAAATAGGACCATAGTTTCAATAAACTGCAATTTATCTTGGATTTTGAGGGAAGTTTGACAGGACATTCTCGCTGTATGAGTGTTTCAGCCAGTCCCTGGTGCATATTCACAGTAAGCAGCAGCTGGCCAGGGCAGTCTTCTAGCAGTGGCCTTGTTTGCAGGCACCTCAACAACAGTTGCTGCTGAGGGGAAGGGTTTTTTTCCCTGTCACACACCCACTCACATTTTCCAAGCCAGTCCAAGGAATCATATCAATCTTCTGTTCACAAACCAATACGCTGCTCCCTGGCCTTGTATTTGTATTTATTGGATTGTATGTATTGATGACATTAACATTAACATTCCAAACTTTGTACCTGTCCCAAAGCTCTCCTCCCCGCAGAGGGAACATCGCCCAGAATCCATCAGGTTCCCAAAGTACCTCCAGCCAGTGGGAGTCTCGTACAGGGCCAGTTTCATGGCTTTGGCTACCCTACAAAGGGAAAGACAGAAATGAAAAAACAAAGCAAGTACTTTATGCTCACAATCACACAATGCATTTATCCCTTTAATATCTTGCGCCAGCGTCTCACAGTTCTGATAAGGCGATAACAATCCTCCGACCTTTCAAATCAAGCAAACTAAATGCTCTATGACAGGCATAATCTGCCGGCAGCTCATCCAATAACTTAATGAGGCAAAGCAAGCAAGAACAAAGTGAGTCAACCTTTTAGCTATTGTTTGCTTTGAACTTGAGCCATGCATAGGCAGAGGAACAGAGGGAGCACGTGCTGTATGTGTGTGTACCAAATGTGTGTGAATATGTATGTGTATGTATGGGTCCTTGGGAGGGACAAGAAACTGACTGTAGGGGAAAAGAGCAAAGCGGAATTCTAATAGAACGTTATAGTGCAAATTAAAGTAACTGGCTGAATACAATGGAATAACAGAAATGTGATTATAAAATGGCACATTTAGAAAAGGTTTTACAAACTTGACAAAGATAAAACATGAAAAGTATTAAATAAACTAAGTCAGTAGTAATTACTTAGAGACATAGAGCCAACATTGATCCCAATCACTCTTTTAGTTAGCCTCTGTTCAACTATCATCAATGAGCGGTTTGTTATTGTAATTTACAATTTGTATTCAGTATTGGCGTGTGAGTCAGCCATTACAGTGTCAAAGCCTCATGGGCTAGGTTGTAGCTGTCGATAAGGACAAGGAGGTCATGCAGCTGTTCTCAGAGAAAGATCTCTGACAAACCCACTGCAAAGTGCCTGTCAGCACCAAAACAGGAGACATACCAAAGAAATGTTTTACTCATAACCTCATTATATCCAATATCGCCACTATGGCCCTCCTCATTTGAGCTGTAGTCCTTGAATGATACAGAAATATTAATTGCTCTTTCATTATTAAACTCATTAGGCACTTAAATATTACTGTTCAGTTGACTAATGGAGGCTCTTGTTGATTATAAACAAAGTAACCAAACTAAAATGTTTCAGCATTTCAGACAAAGTGACCAAAAACACATCCTGTATGCGAAAATCCAGTGTACCTCAGACGCAAGTCAAACTGGTGATAGCAAGGTGAGGGGGAACAACTTTGTCTTCTGTTTTGAGTCATTTGAGCTGGATATTTAGGGGCCGTTTACACGGCAACGTTTCAACTAAACGCAAAAGTATTTTTTGGTTTGGGGCCGTTCATTAAGCTTTTTGGGGGCTTTAAAACGTAAAACTTTTAAAACCAGGTCCCAGAGTGGAATCTTTTGAAAAAGCATCTCCAGGTGTATACGTATAGCCTTAATTTGCAGCAACTACCCAGTGTCAGTTCCATTCCTAACAGATCACTCCTCAACCACACCATACACACCTCCACAGTAATCACACAAAATGTAAACACTGAACTAAGATATTCAAAGCAATAAAACAGTTGTTGATCCTGAAGAACCAAACATGTGGAACTGTCAGTCTCAAATGCTTGTACTGTGGAGTGATGTTGAATTCCCAGGGCAATGTAGAGTATACGTGAATGTGGGTGGGTTTCAGGGGTTTTTAAGTGGTGGTGCACGTACACACAATCAACATGCATAAAAATAAACCCCGTAGTGCCCAGCACATTTGTTTACATGAGGATGGGATGAATAACCAAATAAGAGTAACCAGTTGTATTCCCCTCTGGGGAAGCCAGAGCTGGAACGGAAAGCCTGGCATTCCTAAAAGAAAACACAAACTCTGGCCTTCTGACGAGCGCTTGACGTTATAAAGCGGCACATCCACAGCCAACACAAGCAGTCACACTAACCCCTACCAGTGTTCGCTTTTCAAACAATGTTGCAAAAATGTAGGGGCAAAACAGTGTGACAATAGTGCAAATCATGTTTTCTCAAGTTAGTTTGATGATTATATCAGCTGAACTTCAAGTGAAAAACAGCACGCACGCACACACACACACACACACACACACACACACACACACACACACACACACACACACACACACACACATACACACACACACACACACACACACACACACACACACACACACTGGGATGGGAAAAACCCAGATACCCATACATAGCCTTCATGCACAAACAGACTCGGAGCCTTTTTATTTTTTACAGGACACTTATTATATAACATTCCTGAAACAAAATCACAGTCAGAAAAAAAAATGAGATATTTTTCGATCCACTGGTACGAGCTTCTTGAAGACTAGCAAAGAAAGCAAACATACACATTTATAATTGATCACATGCATAATCAAATCTGATATAAAGCATATTTTAAGGCCAGTCAGGCTCACTGGATGCTGCCTGTCTCTCCACATGCTTTGCCAAAATAAGCAAATGCTGGCAGACCAGTATGAGTGGAGCCACACAGAATAGGATTGGAAGGTTTCTATTTAAGGCATGACCCCCCCCCCCCCCCTTTGTAAAGGTGTAACCTATCAAATGTAAGTCTTTACACCCTATGTTTGTCCATTTCCTCACACTAGTTAGAGGCAACATTTGCAAACAGATATTGTGGTCAGCTGTGTTTGTCATATAAAATGCAGGTTCAACGCACAGAGCTCAATTGCAGTATTGGCCTTTCGAACTTAGGCATATTTTTGTTCTGAAACCCCCTCAGCTTAGTCACTCATTACATAATAGTTTACAGAAATAATTTGCATATCAGTTGGTTTAAGCAGTAAACAATTGTAGGCTTTAAATCACACTGAATTTCTAAAATTAGGTTTATTTAAGTTATATATAAGTGTGTGACATGTCTGGTGCATTTCTCTTTAGCATGGGACATCAGCATGTAGCAAGTGATGAGGCTACAACGATGAATTCATGTCAACCTTCATTAATCCTCACTCTCTGGCACAAAGCTAAGTTTTACTTATTTACACACTTGCACACTCACAGCATGAATTCAGAGCCATTGGAATACGCACATGTGCAAACTGATCAAATAATCTACTTTGTTTTCTCACTGCCTCTATCTTTGTAGTGTGTGTCTTTCATGCATCAGTAAATATACTCAGGGATAGAATAGTGTGAGGGATGAGGTCTCTGTGTGTCCGCAGAGTGAACTATTTCCAGCCTTATTGTGGCCTTGGCTTGATATTTTACCAAACATAGCATCCAGTGCCCTCTCTCCCCACCTCGCCCTCTGAAGAGAGCTCAGCCTGGTCTTAAAAGCTTTGGACTGGCATTCAGAGAAAACAGTGCAGCATGCAGCAACCATTGACTTGAAATGTGAGTTCTTCCTGACATGAACCCTGAACCCTCACAAGATAACAATGACACTTTACACTTTTGAATATGTTGTCATAGAGGCCACCACTGAAAAAACTAACTAAGAACAAAGTTCAAAGCTGAGATTGATTCTGTACATGGCAATAAGACTGGCTGAAAAAGATACATTGTTTAGTGGAATTCTGACATCAGTTCAAAACATTTGTCTCTAGGCTTTTCCAAAGCTGTGTCAGAAATACATTTACCATCTAATAACCATATATTAGTGGGAGAAGTAAGCTTGTTGAGCCTATGTTTAATTTGGCTACCTTCTGCAATGTGCTTCCTATTAAAATATTGGTTAATAATAAAGCATTTGAGCCAGATGAAAGACTTTCAAACTTTTTCTTTGTCAGATTTTTAAGCATTACAAATTAACTAAACCTTGGCAACTTAACATGGGGGACATAAGTCCAGTCCTACCAAAACTGGTCTGCTCTTGGAGTTTAGAAAGAAAGATATACAGAAAGAGGATAAGAATAGATGTGAAGCAGCACCATTCCTAAAAAGTTATGGGGAAATGGTTGGATGTGGTAGCAGTACCAATGTGAACTTGAACCATTCAACTAAAAATATTTTTTCATGACAAAAACCATGACAGAAACAGGTTGAGACCACTGCTCTGTAATAGCAAAAGGACTCCCATGAGGCCAGTTGCATCTCATCTATCTGTACCAACCTATTGGTGGTACAGTGGTTTACATCTTACTTGGAGGGGAGAGAGCAATGTGTCAGGGTCAATGGAGTCAGGTCCCATCTGCGTGCCAGCAGCATGGGAGTACCGCAAGGGTCTGTACTTGGTCCACTGTTGTTTTCTATGTATATCAATGACCTACCAAACTGCTGTCCGGGGTCCAACTGTCAAATGTATGCTGATGACACTGTTATTCATGTGTCCAGTAAAACACCCAGCTTAGCAGGTGAGCACCTGACACAAGCATTACTCAGCATTTCAAAATGGCTTGAGCTGTCTCAGTAGACCATTAATGTGAAGAAAACTGTCTCTATGTGCTTCACCATCCGTAATAGACCTGTCACCGATGTTTTTGAGGTACGGATCAAAAATGAATTAATTGAATCAGTAAATGAAGTAAAATATTTGGGCATCATCCTGGATAAGAATTTAAAATTTGTTACGCAGGTTAAGTATGTTGCAAAGAAGGTCAAACTAAATCTAAACTGTTTCCGTTTCATAAGAAGGGACTTGTCATGTCAAACGGCCAAATTATTTATGCACGCTCTGTACTCTATTGTTTATTTATTTATCTATTGTCTATTGTCATTTTTACTCTTTTAATTATCAGTTTTTTATCAGTATTTGATCTTGTTTCTGTCTTGTTTAGTTTCTTTTGTTGTTTTTAAAAAGCCTCCTGTGGACAGGTGTTGTAAACTAGCATTTATGATAACACACTGTAAACAATGCATCTGGTTCGTCCAATGACATTGTCATGTCCATGTCCAAATAAAATCTACTAACTAAATTGTGCTTTCATTTTCTGTTCCAATCCACCAGAACATCATGAAGAACATCATACAGATACAAAAATGCATGAGAAGCACATAGGACAAAAAATTATCCATAAAAAGCACACCCTGTGGTAGTAGCACATCATGTATTTCAAGCACTTAAGCATTGGCAGCTGTACAAGACAGCAGTGCTGTAGTCAAGATCACATAAACAGAGACCAAGTCATGACCAAGACAGAATGTATCGAGACCCAGACAACCCTAAGAATAAGGCAGGGCAAGACCCAGTCAAGACCAGAAAGAGTCCCACATTGAATGACACACTTATGATAAAATCCGGAGTGTGGCACTAATAGCTTTAATACATGTTGGAATGTATCAAAGGTATAGTGCATAACTTTTGTTGTCCCCTTGAGGAATTGTGAGTACGCCAACACTGTTGGCGCATCTACATGAGGTAAGCCTTCGGTGATCACGCATGCATTTCATTCCTTTTGCTGAATGTCCAGGTTTTCATGAACTAAAACATTTATTGGGCGCCTTTTGTGCTCCTGCCAAAGTGTCGGGCCCGTCAACATCATTTGGTCAACGCTGCCATACTGAGAAATACAGAGAGAGCTTTGTGGAACTGATCGACTTTGTCTCAACTCATTTGGCAATGGCTTGAATGTAACCGACATTAATTTAAATTAAAAAAGTTACGTGCTACAGCTTTAAGAGATATCCCGCAATTGTGGCCTTAACCGGTCTCGTAATAAAATCCAAGACCTCTGTCTGAGGCAGAGTAAAAATGCGGTCGATTCCGAGACAAGACTCCAAACACAAGACTCCACTGCAAGAAAGTACACTCTTGTGATTGCCTTGGTCCTAGTAACCAGCACAACAGCATTTCCTTCTTTTATTTAAAAATACAGTTCGGCTACAGCACAATATTAAACCTTTGACCCCTCTACTTCAGTGCTAATCAACGATTCAGGACATGACCTCAGACTCAAGAAAGAAAACACCCCCCCCCCCTCAGTCTGCCCAAGAACAAGACATTTAACACCTGTAACTCTGAATCCAAATCAGTTTCCTGAACACACATATGTTCTCCTCATATCTGTCATTTTCCCTCAGTCCCACTGGACACACACACACAGATACATACAGTGTGTGTACACACACCATCAAACTTATCAAGGCTTTTATAACACAGTTTGCTTGACTATGTATACACAGCAGGGAGGGTTGCTCAGTCTAAACACTGAGCATACAGACACAGACACACCGGCCACTCGCTCTCCTAAAAAGGCCTACACTTGGTCTGGCTCTAAGGGCCAACACCACACTGCTAAGTACTTAAACACTTCCTGGAGTTTGTCAAAGACATGCAGATATGTGCATTAGGCCGCGTCCAGAGACAGCAGTGTTAGTAGGTGGCAGTATGATGCTAAGAGGTGAACAAAGTGTGACCCTGTCCTGCGACATTGTCAGTAATAATCAGTTAAGTGCTCATGGAGGAGGTAGATGTTCTTTGCATTAAAACTGCATACCCTAGAGCAGGCTGGTAGAATTGGGTTCAACAGGAAAATAATGAAAATCTCATATAATGCCATTTATTTTTGAGAGAGCAGAGCTTCATTTCATATAGAGAGATGAAGAGAGTGACTAATGAAAAGGCCATGTATACAAAAGGATGATTAAGGAAGTACAAGTGTGGGAGTGTGTGTTGTATGAGTGGTCCATGGCTCAGGGTGCATATGACAATTGAGTCTCAGGACTGTGTGTGTGTGTGTGTGTGTGTGTGTGTGTGTGTGTGTGTGTGTGTGTGTGTGTGTGTGTGTGTGTGTGTGTGTGTGTTCAATGAGGCAAGGCTGACATGGCGCCAGTGTGAGCAAAACTTTCAAGCAGCCTTTTCAGTGTGATCATTACAGTTCAATATCATAAGACATACTGTAGCCTTAGGCAAGGAGCAGCGCAACACTGTCCAATTGGTGTGTGTGGGTGTGTTTGTGTGTGTGCATGTGTGTGTGTGTGTGTGTGTGTGTGTAGAGTCCCTGCACAAACAAATAATTATTGTGTGATGTAACAACCAACTTCACTTATCTAAGCATCATTTTTCCCCTGTAATTGTGAAACCTCGAGAGATCAGGATTGGCAGTGAGCTAACTTCCTAAATGTCTGCCAAGTGCTAGCACATACTAATGCACACACTTACTCACTATCACACACACACAAACACGCACGCATGCACGCACACACACACACACACACACACACACACACACACACACACACACACACACACACACACACACACACACACACACACATTCAACATGTGTACTCAAATATTTCCCATTCTGTATATGTCAACCCATGTAATCTTCATGTGAATATATTTCCTGGCAGTGTTCAGTACCAACACAGGATACTACTATATAGTGCATCACAAATCTAGGTTGAGGAAGTACAACTCACGTCAGCCTCATACTATACTACTCATACTTGCAGCCAATGTTGACATTTTATATCATTATGATATTCAACACCGATTCTGTTTTTTCCCTGACCAGTGTAGAATAAGATAATGTTTAAGTGTGTCTCTCCCCATTGTTGAAGACAATAGTCAATAGCTGTTTATATATATATATAAAAATTATATATAATATATATATATATATATATATATATATATATATATATACACATATATAGTATTAGTAACTAACTATAGTTAGATCCCTTGTTTTCTTTAAATGACACATTTCCATTGAGTAGCATTCTGTTGAAGGGCCGGGATCCTTTCTACTGGAACAATGTTAATGGGGATGACTTTAGCTGTGATCACATCGTCTCATTCAACACCCTGTGCCCGGCTCTAGTGTTATATAACCAACAATATTTATAGGCGGTGAGTAAATATGTGAGTGGGGGGTTGTGTGTATGTGATCCCACGGTCTTATTCATAGTGGGTGAGTATTGATGTGAGAGTGTCGTCCCTCTCTAGAGATTGGGCTGCTGCAGGAGTTGTTGGACAGAGGTTGAGTTGGTGTGACAGAAGAAGGCAAAAGCCCTTATCTTACTTGAGTGTGTGTAATACCTGTCGAGGGCTGTGCTGGTGGCCACACTCCTGGCAAAGCCCTTGATTCCCATCTGTCTGAAGTGAGGGATGGCGGAAAGGTTGGCAGCCATAATGGCTAATGAGTCCGACGGGTTCACAAAGAAACCGTTTTCTCCGAGGATCATGTATCGGTCCTGACAACAACACAACATATGGTACAATGTGAATCAGCTGACGTAACTAGTTATTACTTTTTGTATATTAATGTGAAGAGAGAAATGCGATCAGACAATGCTAGACTTATTATGCAATTATAAGTCATATTAAAGGATATAATATCCCAATATTCATAAACAGTTTGCTAAATTATAATAAATAAATAAATATAAAATATGCTTAACCCTTATGCCCTATTAAAAAAAAGTTACACTGGGACCGTTACGTACATTTTGTGTATTTTGACCTTTAAACTGCATTAAAATGATGAGAGATCAATATTTTTTCACAATTTTTTTTTACATATTTTTCATGAAGGGGTTGTTATTCAATCTATGTCATGATTTAATTAATCACAATTAAAAATTAACCCTTTAGATGCCAGTTTTGATCATATACCACCAACCGCTTTATTGAAAAATACACTAAAATTCAATATTAAATTTATTTTTTTAACTTTGATTATTATTAGTATCACCGGCTCACCCATCTGAATACTAGGTGAGAAAATTGAATTTGGTGCATTATTACTTTTTGTATAATGTCAGATTGAATAAAAAAGTTACACTGGGACCGTTAAGTACATTTTGTGTATTTTGACCTTTAAAATGCATTAAATTTATGAAAGATCAATATTTTTTCACAATTTTTTTTTTCATATTTTTCATGAAGGGGTTGTTGTTCAATCTATGTCATGATTTAATTAATCACAATTAAAAATGAACCCTTTAGATGCCAGTTTTGATCATATACCAACAACCACTTTATTGAAAAATACTCTAAAATTCAATATTAAAATATTTTTTTTAACTTTGATTATTATTAGTATCACCGGCTCACCCATCTGAACAATAGGTGAGAAAATTGAATTTGGGGCATTATTACTTTTTGAATAATGTCAAATTGAATACAAAAAGTTAGATTTCTACCATTGACTTACATTATAACGAAACTTTTTGGCAACCCGCCTTTAAATTAAAGTGAAACAATTTTTTTGCCTCTGATTTCCCATTTTACTGCAGAAAACACAATGCAATTGGGTAAAATGAAAGAGAATAGTAAAATTTACCCATTTTATCACCTCTTTTATCATCAAAATATGAGTTTTTATGATGAAAACCACTCACTAAAACTACAAAATAACAGCTTTTTTTTTTTTTTTTTTCGTGTGTGAGTGTGTGTGTATGTGTCTGTGTGTGTATGTGTGCAGGTGTAAGTGCATGTGTGTGTGTGAAAGTGTGCTAGTGTGTGTGTATGAGTGGAGAGAAATTACAAGGGGTACAGATTTACAGCCCTAATATCGTATGACACATGCAAACACACACACCCCCACACACACACACACACATACACACACAATCTTATTTTGTCATGGACATGCAGACATCAGTCCATACTATCCATATCAGAACACCTTTGACATTTTTCTTTAGATTTGTTTGTCACATTGGCCAGTAATCCTGAAGTTTGACAGAAAATATGAAAATTTCAAATTTTTCCTCGTTTGTGTCATTTGGCATGTTTGTTCCTCGGTTTGAGACCATATGAAATGAATAAATCAACTAGAAATGGGTTAAAACCTAAAATGTGATGCCTTACCTTCAAAATGAATGTAAAAAATTATATAAATTCTGATTTTATCTTGCCATTGCCAAGGAATCAAAAATACTGGTTTTATGGCTTTTTATGAGTTTACGAAATGGCATCTTTTTACACAAGGATTTCAGTTTATGTGATTTGAGTTCACACAGACTGACTCCTGGAAAATATTTTTTCACTTCAACCATTCTGACTAAAAGAGGTGTTCACTAACTACACATCAAAACCATTTTATTGTATTTTTTTATTTTTGTTATTGGTTTGCAGCCATGAATTATAAAAGGATGCCAATTTGTTGTAAAGGGTCACCATAGAGGTCAGTGGGGGGGGGGGCTAAAATGGGGCATTTTTTTTATTGGCCTTATTTTTACATAAGTTTATCAAGTTTACTACAGAGAAATGGCAAATTACAGTCAAAATAATTTTTCACTTTAATTTTAAGGTGGGGGTCAAAAAATGTCGTTATAATGGAAGTCAATGGTACAAATCGTGTAGCTAACGGTCCCAGTGTAACAAAAACATCTCACACAGTCAAAATTAAGTAGATATGGATGAAACTCAGAATATCCAAACTTCATTGTAAAACACACCTCCTTACCAAATTTTATGGCTAGGGGGCAATCACAGCCAAAATTATCTCAAAAATGCAACCCCAGATACACAAATCTCCACCAATAGGGCATAAGGGTTAAGAGACATGGATCAATAGGGGATGGGGCCGACCCTAATTTGTGTCCAATAATGTTTTTTTTTCAAATATTCATAGCCATTGTTTCTCTTAAATCTCCCTTGCTGGAACATTCACAAGATGTGAACTGTCTGGAGGCTTGAAGTAGGATAATGGACCACGACTATCTGTCATGTCACAAAATAATCTCATAAAAGTATGTGTGTTAAAGACATATTTAGCGTGGGGCACAGAGAAACTCAGCAGATGAAATTGCTTTTCGAAATGGTAAAGCAAGTATTAGACGATTTGTTTCATGTTTGGATTTCATAGTTTGTAAATATTACTTTATTATAGCTGTCCACTTGTTTCATCATTTTAGTTTATTGTTTATTATTGATTATCTAAATTTTTATTCACTTGTTCAGTCCTCTAATGTCAAAATTAGACTTGAACAGTCTCACCCCATCAGCATCAAATGCAGCTCCGAAGCCAAAGTCGCTTCCTTTCATGGCGTCGACCAGAGAGTTGGCGTACGTCAGGTTGGGCTCTGGAGGTCGGCCCCCAAAGTCCTCCAGGGGGACACAGTTGAAAGCAGAGTTAGCTGGAGCTCCCAACTCGTCACACATGATCCGACGTACGTAGGGGCCCATCACTGTAACACAAGGGGCAAAGAGAAGGGACAAAAAAAACTGTTTAATCTCCCAATAACGTTTAGAACAGCTCGAGGGATGGGCCACATAAAGTAGATGATGATTTGTCTTACCTCCGCTCATGGCATCTATGTGTATCTTGGGCTGACCCGGTCCTGTGAGGAGACTCTTGATGGCACTGAAGTCGAAGATGTTTCGCAGCAGTTGTAGATAAACTTCCACTGAGTCCACGATCTCCACTAGAAAAACACAAGGAAGGGACGATTAGTACGGCATGGCATTGTGTTTGTTTATTATTATTATTATTATTATTATTATTATTATTATTATTATTATTATTATTATTATTATTATTATTATTATTATTATTATTATTATTTGTATGCATGTGTAAAGAAGGATGGCTTGTACAAGCATCAGTGTGCAACTCAAATCAGTGTGCAAGTATTTGTAGAGGTAAAGTATGCAGACCAAGGCCTGGATTGACTTTTACTTCTAGGGATAATCTAAAGTATGAGCCACACAGCCTCATTTATGATGAGATTTCTCATTCGACACCACCAGAAATTATGCTAACGAAGAATTGTACCATGTTTAATAAAAAAAAAACACTTCATGAATTGTTCGAACTAATGGTTTGGTAACAGTTAGCTAGAACATTTATTAACTCTGCAGATTAGTTTCAATCCATTAATACAGATAAAGTCCGCAGCTAGGTTGTAAACTCTGGGTATATTTTAGTCTTTAGATCATCAATTTAAAATGTTTGGGATTTTTCACAACCTGGCTGGTTGCCAGGTTGTGAGTGAGAGTTGAAAAAAATATATATATAAATGGGTTATAACTAAAGCATCAGTATACTAATTATAAAGCTTTTATAAAGCCTGATTTATTAGAAACTGGTACCAAAAAGCCTAAGTTGTGTTGTCTGACTGACTGACTGACTGACTGACTGACTGACTGACTGACTGACTGACTGACTGACTGACTGTTGTACCTCTGAAAGGTTTGAATTTGTTCTCCAGGTCAAATTCTTGTCTTCCCAGCCTTGACAGGTCAATACGGAGATCAGGACAGATGGCATACTCCTCGAGCGTCCGGCTCACCTGGCAGATCCTCTCCATCACTGTGTCCGTAGATGGGCCTACCAAACAGACAAAGACATACATACATAAACCACTTAAAACACTGGCATTCATTTTTGTCTGGTAAACAAAGCCCTGAGATTCCCTTCCTTTTGACTTAAAACATTCCCAATAGAAGGAAATTCCCCTTTCTCAGCCCTCACCTCCATTGGCCACATTGAACTTGATTCCAAAGTCTCCACCGGGGCCTCCGGGGTTGTGACTGGCTGTGAGGATGATCCCTCCGATGGCCTTGATCTTCCTGATGATGCAGGAAACAGCAGGAGTGGACAGGAGGCCATTGTGACCGATTACCAGGCGCCCAATCTGCACAGCACACAGATATTAAAGAGAGGCAATTTCAGTTTCAAATCAATCTGGAATAATGCTTTCTGATAAGCCAGACATTGTCTTATATAAGAGGAACGTTTAGGGGTCGACTCTTTATTCCCAAATGCTGTGTGAATACGAACAGCACTAAAAGAAGTATTAAGAACAAAAACATTTTTTTTGTTGTTCTGCCTTGGCCTGAGAAAGTTCAGCAGCCCATCAGTCTGACTGGGACTGGAAACGACACACAGGACCAAAGCACCTCATCATTCCATGGGTGACTAATTGACAGCCTGCTTTAAAAAAGCAAACGATCTGCCCCGGGAGGGTGCCTATATAACGGAGCTGCACTCTATTTATAATTTGTAGGCTTCTTTTAAAGCGGTAATACCTCCAGCATCCCATAATTCCCTCCAGCGTATCAGCTATTCTAAATAAAACTGTCCTCACTGGAGAGGAATTCATGCTCCTGACGTCAGTATCCTACTAACATTCGGCATGTTGCATTGTGTATATGAGAGACAGACGAGGAAAGGGAGGGAAAACCCCAAGAAATGGACTTGTTAAAATACTTACTGTGTTGTGAGTAATAACCTAAGAACATATACCATCCTATTATTTTCCCATTATTTTTTAGATAGTATTATGTAAGAAGGATACTCCATGCACTGGGTGGGTGATCTGTAAGTGTTTTCACTATTGTGACATTGGGTTAATGGACAGGGGATCCCCAAAGCATAAGGTTTAGCCTGGGAGAGGTGGAACAAATGCAGGGGTGGATGGGGCATACATAGGCAGGAAAATAGAGCAGGATGGATGGAAATGCTGATAAGGTCGACATCAAGAGACATTTGGCTGGGCCAGCAGAAAAAAAAGTGGACTGATCTACAAAAACAATTTATACTCCCTTCAGATTTTCCTTTGGAACCTTTCCAAAGCAATCACAAAGATCTCAGAGAAGGCGTTTTAAATTAGTTGTGGGGAATTTTCCCACCTATCCCACTCACTTATCTGACGCTGACACTTGAGAGATCAGACACATTTTCTGGATGGGTGAAAGGCTTGCATGTGTCAATACAACAGATTATTACCTTCACACAAGCTTAAGCTTTCATTGTTTAAAAGGCATGAGCTAACAGGATATGTCAACCAGGAGTTTATGACATCTGTGAATAATGGAATGCAATTACAGAATTCAGAAAACAAATAAAGCTTTACATCTTCAAAATATGTTGGGGAAAGTTATGGCAAAACCTCTGGCAGCAGTAATATCGTCAGTTTAATAAATGAGAGGTCAGGTCAATTAATAAGTATTCATGAGCTGTAACAATGATTCTTTTTTTTTCTTGCTTAATACTAAGGTTAGATCATTTTGTGGGCCCTGACCACAAAGTGCTTGTCTACGATTTTAATCTTTGCCTTATCAGACTTTCACGTAGGCCTTATGGTTTGAAAAGTCTGAAAAATAATCTTAATTTTGTTCTGTAATTATATTGTGAGACGTTAGATGAATCTCGCTACCTCTGGCACCATGCATGATTGGGAACCACTGGGCAACAACATAAACAAATCATCATCCCGAATCCAAAATGTGAATACCTTAATAGGCATGACTATCAGAATCATTCTTGGCAAATTTGACTCTCCATTGCACTCAAACATGTGGATTAACATTACTGGTGTGGTTAATAAAATGGAACAGTGTGATGCAGTCGAACAAATGCATGTCACTGTCTGAGTGTGTCATGGTCATAACTGTTGGTCGCACCCTCCCTTTCTTACCCCATTGGCAGCTGCCATCTGCACTATCACCTCGGTGGCAGCGCGGCTGAAGTAGCGGCCGTCGCTGCCCACCACCATGGTGCAGCCCTGCCGGTCGCGCAGGTCGATGGAGGACAGCACGCTCTGGATGTAGTTCTGCAGGTAGTTCTTCTTGCCCTCGAACACCGCCGTCTTCCTCCGCAGCCCGTTGGTACCGGGCCGCTGGTCCTCGAAGGGGGCGGTCTGGACCGTCAACACCGGGATGGGGCTCGTCTCCATCCTCCTCGTCGGGACCCAACGGGAGGACGCCGATGGAAGAAAAAAAAACTGAAGTTGGTTTAGAAAAGTTTTGCTTCTGGTGGTATCCTTCCGCGGTAATACGTGCTGGAGCTGGTCAGTTGTTCTTCGGTCCCCTGTAGGAGCGCAGTGACAGCGGCCCCACACTGGGGATGAATGGTAGATAATGGAAGAAGCCAAAAGTGTTCTCACCTCGGCAGCCTGTGTTACAGCCCAGAGAGCCGCATCCCTCTGAACTAAACATTCAGCTACACTCTTCCTCTGCTGGTTGACAACTCCCTCTTTTCCTAATAAGCTCGAACAACTGACTGCAAGAGAAAAAAAATCAGGGAGGGACAGAATCTTCAAGGCCCACAATCAGCTGAGCCTCTGGCCAAAAATAGAGTTTTGACTGATGCTAGAGGGGGAATTGTGTCGGGAGGGAACGGTCTGCAACCGGACACTGCCTGTGTGTTAAGCCCTGACTTTGGTCACATACAGGAGTTTATAAGAGGGAAATGACCAGCAGGATGAGCCAAACCTAACTCCATAAGTTTGGCTTTTGATTTTAAATTAGTTTGTTTCAGAGTCTTTCTCTCCACATAGGCCTATGACCCTGCAATGTATCTGCGATTATTATTATTTGATTGTTTTTAAATTAAAAAGAAAAGGGAATCGAGTATGTGACATCGCACGCTTGTGGACGAGCAGGGGAGGCCTTCACCAGAAGTTTGCCTTATTGTCTGTTCCTATATTTGGTAAACAGCGCCACCCTGAGACAGAATGGCAGAACTGACGCTCTCCCTAGAATAAAATCATCCCACGACAAAAGATCAGACATATTTACGGAGAAGATAGGCCTACTTAAAGGGCTTAAAACGGAACCATTTAAATAGCTGTTCGGTAGGCCTGTAGCCTAATGTTTAAAGAAAAACTCAAGTTTTATGGAATGGTGATGTAGGCCAATGCTTCTCTCACGGTGTTTTTGAAATAAGAATTAGGGCTAATGCAGATGCTAATTTTATCAATGGTGACCTCAAGTTTAAAGCTGCCCTCGTCCTTATTTATCTGCATGTTGGAGCATCCCCCCCCCCCCCCAACGTTTTATCTCCATGATAATGTATTCATAACAACCATGTGTTTTAATCGAGAGTTAAGAATGGGACACATTTATAAATAGTCTTTAACCCTTTAACATCTGGGGTCATTTCTCATATCTCAGACGTGTTTTATTCCAGCATTCAAATATTTCATGACTTTGACAATCAATTTGTTCCTCGTGACGAAATATTACTGTTCTTTGATTCTCTTCTAATTTATGCTTTTAAAAAATACACATGTAATGCAAATGTAATTCCGCCTATGCGTCATAATAAGTATTGAGTTTATATTGGTCATAGTTTCTTATAAGTAGCCTTTCACACACCATCAGGGAGAGTAGGGGAGCTCTCTTAGTCAATCTGAAGTTGACAGACAGCAGAGTAACTCTAAAACTCTGATATTTCCATTAAACACTGATAATCCCATCTAAAAACCCATTATACGCATCATGGGTCATATCAACTTTAACTCTCCTAAAATGATTATACTCTGTTGTTTTAATCTCAGATTACATTATTTACACAACTAATAGTGTGTATAGAAGACAAATAATGTATTATTTTTCTTTCATGGTGGTGTCTTATAATATTTTTTGCTAGGGGTCTCTAGCAAGCCCGTCGGCAGTCCATCTAAGTAAAATACGTTTGAAGGATGAGGGTTAAATGATTGACTGAATTTAAACTGTCTGCGTAAAATGTCTGTAGTGTATGCCGACTTCAGAGTTTAATCTACACAATATGGAAAAACTTTGATCTGATTTGAAAGACCTAACCCTGTTGAAGGCCTAATTTCACTGCGCCCTGAACCCATACATAAATACACAATCTGCAAAGTACTGCTTTAACAAAGAACTCCAAAAATTAAACATCAAAGATATTTTTAGACATTTATTTTGCCACGTTATTTAATAATAAAACAATAATAGAAACAAATTCATCAACGAGCGTTTTCCACTGCACAAATATATTATACCATTAATCTTATTTACATGGATTTCTTTAAAGAGACTTTGAATGTAAACGCACATAAATATCATGCAATTAAATAATTTATTTGAGAAATTATACCCTGACGTGTCTTCACATAGCACCAAACAGCCTACATTGTACAAGTCTCTTCAGCAGTGAGGGTAAGCGAGTCTGAGATGTTCGTGTATTAAAGGAGCGGTGCTCAGCATGTTGGGAGGACGGTATGGAGTCCTGGGAGCCTGCAGGAGCGTGGGGACTAGACAGGCTGCAGGGCCCGACATGAAATGAGCCGGACCGTAGCCCAGAGCGCTGTGAAGGCTCTGCCCTGGGTTCGCGTTCTGTGAAGGGAATTGAGAGGGTTTGCTCATGATGCTGTCAATGCTGAAGGAGCACTTGGTCCGCGGGCTAGGCTTTGACTCAGGTTCTGATGCTCTGAAGTCTTTAGGCCCACAGAAGCTCTTCCCGTGACTGTTCAGAGTCTGTGGTAGAAGGCGATATGACGAGGGAGGCATCATGATGCCAGCCTCCTGCATGGGCACGTATCGGATTGGCGCAGCGGGCGGGGGGCTCACCTGGCCCCGTACGCAATATGGCTGCCCGTACGGCCGGTAGCAGTTCAAGTTGGAGTAAAACATAAGTCCGTCGTGGGCGAGCTCGGGCTGGTTTCTCTTGAAGCGCTTCCTTCGCCGTAGGAAACTGCCGTTGTCGAACATGTCCTCCGAGGCCGGGTCCAGAGACCAGTAGTTACCTTTGCCCGGGTTGCCAGGCTCCCTCGGGATCTTGATGAAACAGTCGTTGAGCGACAGGTTGTGCCGGATGGAGTTCTGCCACGCGGGGAACTTGTCTCTGTAGTAGGGGAACTTGTTGCTGATGAAGTCACAGATGCCACTCAGCGTCAGCTTCTTCAGCGGGCTCTGCAGGATGGCCATGGTGATGAGGGCGATGTAGGAGTAAGGGGGCTTCACCGAGCTGCTCTGGGCTTTCCTGGACGACGGCGCGTCTGCGAAGAAACTGTTCTCGCTCTCCCCCGAGGAGTCCGGCTCCGAAGAGTCAAATTCGGCACCAGATTCTGCGCAGGAGCCGGGGTCCGTGGAACACTCGTTTTGATACATACGCCCGGGGGTCGGCTCATCCTCGCCCACTATGTCAATCTCAACCTCTTCCACAGGCAGAGCAGCGTGTTGCGAAGCTTCAAAATCACCAGAGAGAGTCATGGTCACAGATAAAGACGTTCCAAAACGCTTTAAAAAATCAATTGTGCCAAAGAGACATCAATGGCTTGCCGTGCGTAAAAACCAAAAGGCCCGTATTCATGCGTAAAAGCGCATCTAGTGCCTGTTTCTTCTTAAACCGTGTGAACCGGCTGTTTGCTGTGGTAATGAAAACTTTGGCTTTATATGGTGGGAGGCTGTTGCCCTGCAGGCCAGTCCCATTAACCCTGTGGACCTATCAGAGTAGCCCCTCACCGCGGGGAGCTAGAGGAGGCAAGTACTCAGGTGGGGGGGCTTGAGGAGTCTTGGAAGTGAGCATAGCCTTTACGCAAAGACAGCCCAATTTATAGATGCCAATTGTTGTACTTTATGACACATGGCGACGTATTTACGCATTTAATTTTAGTTGGCAAACGGTTGGAGCTGAAGTTAGTAGATTTTGTTTTGGCAAGTACAAAGTTACACCAAATGAAGCAAAGGCCTACTCTAAAATAATTAAGAAGAGATGAAAGCTCGCTGCTTCACACCTACATACATTTAAATAGACAGTCCATGGTGTGCACGTTACCAAAATCATGATATAATAATAATAATATTAATATTTTGACTGATTACTTGTTTTACTTGTTCAGTAACAAACACAAGCACAGTGGTTGTGCACAAATGTGTGAGGTATGTTGTTCTGCGTCTGACCTGTACACAGGCTACCAACAAGTGATTTACATGATGTTAAAGTTGAATCTTGACTCGTCTGATATTACAAATCCTACAGCAGCACAGTCGGAGGTGGGATGCTCTTGGGAATTTTAACACCACGCCTAGTCCCTGATAAGAAACAAAGTGTTTCCCCCTTGGAGCCCCCGCGGGTTCGTTTAGTTTGCCACCTCTGGATGCCCGCAGGTGGTGTGACCATGAAAATGGCCGTGGTAGGGCTTCCCGCAGGCAGCAGAGAAAAGAGGTAATAGTCGCCTTAACGAGGCCATCAGCATCAGAATCGAGTAGGAAACGGCTCAGCTGCACGGTGCGCCCCGGGCAGCACGGCTCTGCTCGTCTTTACGACCGGGATGAATAAGCGGAGCAATCCTCAAAGCAAACCGGACCAACAGCGGATATGTGACAAAAACCGTGTTGGCCAACCATCTCCATTGCAAATGACTAAGATGGGAAAACTCCACCTATTTCGTCACCTGACTGGGCCTACTGTGTGTGTGTGTGTGTGTGTGTGTGTGTGTGTGTGTGTGTTTGTGTGTGTGTCATAAAGATGGTTATATATAAAGTATATATATACTTATATATACACTTATTTGTGCATGATGAGAAAGAAAAAATCCTCCTCATATTCTTTATTTTTCTCTCTCCCGAAGCCCTTATACTTATACTAGTGAAAATGCACAATGCACACATTTGATAAAACAAATGATACCAAAGTAATTGTAACAAAGATACCTTTTTTTTCCCTCCCAGGTATAACACAAATATTCAACATTTGTGGCGGCAACAGACTGGTACCTCCCCCTTTGACCACTTGTCTTTGCACACTATTGGCTGGATATTGTGCAGTCTAGTGTATATATATATATATCTCTCTCACACACACACACACACTATAAGGGGCCTTGTTTGTCCATCTGTTGTATTTTCTACTATGGAATATATCCTGGAACGTTATTGTTTGATATATATATTTTTTTATAGATGATGTGTCTCTTACATGTATTTTTGGTTGATATTGATGTATTTTATTCTTGGATGAAGTTGAGATGACAGCTGGAAGGCTTGGTTTGTTGTTAATTAATGTGTCTGTATAATTCCATGTGGGATGGGTCTTTTAAATTATCAGACAGGAAAAATGCAGATAAATATGTGATGTGAGATAATAATTGCATTTTCCTATACTGTATATCCTGGTGATATTTCGGTCAGTATTCTAAAACAAGAACAATAGATGAGTGCAGATGTAGACACAGTGTAGATGATTAAAATGACTTACATTTGCATTGAGAACAAGTAAAAAATACAGTGATCAACTTAAAATGACACAAAATCAGTAATAACCGTTCCACTTAAAGCGCGATAAATATAAGGAATTGAATAGTATCGTTGCCATGCTGAATGAACGCAAAAGTTAAAGAAACTCTTTGTATGCGTTTCATAACAATGAAAGCTAAGATGTTAATGCTCTTGGGGGCATTTTTAACACTCTGTTGAGAATCATAGGGAACTCACCACTTCAACACAAAGACACTTTGTCTCTGTTGTTGTGTTAATAGTCTGCCGTTGTAAGCTACAACTAGCCACATTAAAAACACACTAAAACCGTTTTTTTGGTTAAGGTATATCAGAGCAGGCATGATGTTCAGAATTTTTTATTTTTTTCGGATTTGATTTGATTTTAAAAAGCAGGATGTAAAAAGCAATAAACGTAAGCAAAGGTACACCTCATATAAAAAAAACTTAGTGTTAAAGTGATATTGTGTATGTGTCCGTGTGTGTCCGTGTGTCCGTGTGTGTCCTTGTGTGTGTGTGTGTGTGTGTGTGTGTGTGATTTTAGGAAGTCATCTTTATAAAAAAAAAAATACAATGCATTGATTACATTTCTGGACCTTAGCAGCGTCGTAGTGTGAGAAGAGGACATTTTTAAAAGCGTCTTGTTTAGAATAAGTTTCCAAGTTGAAACACAGCATTAAGCTCAGGCACAGAAAAATAATCACTCTTGATGTACTTTTACAGCAGGTAGACATGGTTTATCACAATCATTTGAAAATGCTGTATTGATCACTGCTTCACCATCCTCGCACGCATCTCGTGTGTTCTTGTAGGAAAGTAGTGACAGCTGATACACAGTCCCCAGATTCAAATAGTGGTAATATTTGGCCAAAGCCAAGACTTTTGCTCCAGAACCAAATGTTTTCAACGCAGAGGAGAGTGGAGCTAATTTCTCTCCGCTCCTTGCACCACTTTCAACATGAACTGTTCCCGCAGAATGTCCTTGTCAAGATTCCTACCTGCAGAGCAGCGGGGGAGACAAACATGACCATCAGCACAGCACAGCTACAGACACACACATACACAAATAGAAATATTTGATAGGGCATTATGGTGGACAGTGGTTCTTCAGGTCTAGCTATGTAGCAATCCCAAGGCAGTCACGAGATAAGAGATTCTATGATTAAACAGACTGAAAAGCTGGGAAATGCTTAATTTACAGATTTCCTAAACATAAACAGGCATTCACCTGGAATAGTATGTAATGTGATTTAATGCAGACAAAAGATATGACTGTTATTTTAGAGTTTAGATAGTTGTGTTGAATTGCCAAAATCCAAAGGATTTCCCCCTGAGAGTATTATTGAATTATTATTGAAAAATTCACTCCCAGTGTTGTTTTATTTGCGACTGACCGTCTGTTCAACAAGAAAAAAAGACTCAAATAAACAAGTGTCTATATTTTCCAAATACATTTTTTACCCAATGAAATGCTTTTCAGGGTCATTTCCCCATGACCATTTTCATTAATGTAATGTAATCCAATGAATGGGCTTGCATTCACAGAATTTTGTAAATGGTACATATGTGAAAGAAGTGTGTGTCTTCACCTATAAAGACCAGCCGGTTGATCCGCGGGTTCTCCTCCCAAAGCTGCTGAGTCTCATTCAGGTCATAGAGCTCGTGGACCCCCTGCAGCATCACTTGGTGGGCTTTTCCTACAAATGATACTATGCCCTGAAAACACACAAGTCACAAGTCACTGGTTGACACATTAACCCAATGCATGAATGAAGCTTTTGAGAACTGATTATTACAGATAACAAAGTGGCAGTTATTGATCACCGCCGCCCGCCACTGGGCTGACTGTGTTGTGGTGCTCCTGTTGTACCTTTAACCGGATGACAGTCATGGGTTGCCCTTCTTTGTTGTTGAACATCTTTTCCCATAGGAGCTCCTGAAAACAGTTGGAAATGGGTGTTTACTTTACAAAGGACTGTATTGTGTCAGAGCTAAGTAGTAGTAATGGTGGCTGGGAAACAAACTGGCGTGGTCTGAAATGAGTGATGCTGAGTGAATGTACCTGGATAAAGACATTCAAGGCGTCCTCGGGAAGATCTCCGCTCACCTCAAACGTTACAGTTAAAATACTCTGAGGAGGACATTCAAAAAAAAATAACATGGAAGTGTTGTCAATCTTCACACAAATGAAGACATTTTTGTGGTGTGCAATTCCTGTGTGTTTACTCACAGATTTCACAACAGTGAAAGAATGTATCATATATTTTGCTCGAGTAAAAACAGCACATCACAATGAGCAAATACTCCATCACAAGTAAAAGTCCTGCATGTTGCAGCTAATTTGAACAACTTTACGTGCTGTTCTGTGGTTTATAATAATGCATTATTTTATGGACTGATCATGTGTTTGTTCAACTGTTCCACATTTTCCATTGAAATGCAGTGTAAATAAACAAGTGTAAGTAAACATATGTAAATACGTACATTGGAAACAATCAAGCCAAGTACCTGAAAATGTACTAAACTATAGAACGCGATTAAGTCACTTTCAATGGCATCTAATGTGTTTTGAGATTTAGATTTTTTCAGGTTGTCGTTAACACCTAGAGTTCACTGAAAACCGTTATTCAAAATACATTTGAACGGATATTTATTTTGGTTCACTGAAACGGGCAAAGTCATTATGAACGTTAAACAAAAGACATGTTTTTACGCCCCCGGCTGATGACTTTGTCAATGGCCGTGTCGAAAACCACAACTCCACTTGGCACCTGAAACTCAGTAATGGCACCCCTGTCTTTATCTGCCCCCTGCCTCCTTCACACACACGCACGCACGCACGCACGCACGCACGCACACACACACAGACACACACACACACACACACAAACACACACACAAACACACACACACACACACCCCTCCGATACTTCCTCACAGCATTAAAAGGGCACTTTGTAGATATCTGGGGGGTTTTCTGTTGAAGTGTTAAGGTTACACACTTCCTTGTCATTTGGTATAACAACAGAAAAACAGCATTCTCATTTACATGAAAAGAGCAACGCGGGGGAAAAGGAGGGGGGAGGGTTTGGGGGACGGGTAAGCTTCATGCGGGAAAGGGGAACCTGGAGAAAACAGACAACAATGGCGTTATTTACCCACACAAACAACCCCTCATCTGTCCTCATCCTGTGATAAAAGTTCATGGGTATAAAGCTCAAATGAAAACAAGATGAGGCCTAAGTGCCGCGAGAGGTCATTTAGTTTAAAGCCTAATGATAAACATAAAGAGAAATGGCTTAAGACTCATCCCCCAGAAAAAAAAAGATATTTGAAAATTTGAATAAAAAAAATTACTTGAAATTGATGATTGGATATTGGAAAATAAATTGCATTTTCACACACAAAGTGGTGCACCAGTGGTTCCCATTCACATCTTCACATGCAATTGCTAATTGAATGGTGAAACGTGGCCCTTTATACTACACTTTATGACATCTGGATACAGTTCCAAGAACTGTAAAGCAATAACCACGTAGGCAAGACTCTAGTCAGTCTAGCCAATGCAGTGTGCCTAGTCATCAGACTGTTTATGCTGCGGTGGATGACCCAGACCAGGTCTATTTGTAGTGTAACGAGAAAAAAACATCAAAAGCCTCCAGTTGATCGCAACACAAAAAAACACCAAAGCAGGGAGGGAGTTTTCACTCCAGTGTCACAGCCTGGGGGAATGCAAGGCACAATGTTAGCCCGAGGAGGAAGCATCCCTTTATCCTGTAGGAAATGATGTGTTGAAATAAATTAGCAAACAAAACAAGGAAAACCATAATAAGCGAGGCACGGAGGGGCCGGTATCGGGCGGTCAATGAATAAAAAGAATAAAGTGAGTAAAGAAAGAGAGCGCACGGTCTATACCTTGTCGAGATGCGGTCTTGTGGATTTCACAAGTTGGAGCTTCTCTGCTAGACTTTAGGAGGAGAAGAAAGGGATTCAAAATCACAACATATTTTTGTCAGTTTCATTCAACATAGTAGAGGCATTTCTATTAAAATAGTCAAGAGAATATATAACCACCATATATTTGCTTCCTCAACCTTAATCCTATCAAATTCTTTTACTGTTTAAAAATGAATCAACAAATGCATCTGTAGGATGAGCATACTATACATGGCTGTTTTTTGGAGCTTCAGGGAATGGAGGGGGACCAAAGGATTTGTTGTTTTAACTGGTAGCTGTAATTCTGCCAGTTAAAACAGAAAAATAATATATTTAATGCAACCAGTGATGAGATTTCACACACAAATATTGCTTTTTTTAGGACTCAAAAGCTCTACAAAAAGGTGGATTAATTACCAGAGGTGTAAGTTGCCATTAAACCCTTTTAATTATAGGACGTTTAAATCAAGATTTTAAAATTGTTCTTATTTTGTGGGATGTTAAGTGTTTTATTGCTTTTGTAGTTTGTTCTGTAACTGTATTGCCTTCCTTTGTAAAAAACAAACTTTTTTTTATATTAATGATACTTTGCTGATCAAATCAAAGGTGAATTAAAAGCACCATCTAAAGCAAGCAAATGTACACAAGAGATTTGATTTCTCCGCCCATGTGTTCATGCAGCGTGGAGGCACATGGACAGTCTTAGCCTTTGTCGCCTGTCTCTTTACAGTATACTCTGTGTGCTGTATCGGTGCTTAATGACACAGCTCTGAATGGACTTGTGAAAACTTTAGAAAATGGCAATTAAGTCCTACAAAACACCCACCCCCACCCCCAAACAAACATACTGCCCTTGTTCTCCCCTATCCCCCCCCCACCCCTTCAAATTCTCCCTGACCTCACAAGGAGGCTAAATGTTGTGTCCAGCAGCTTGAGCCCTGCGTGCTGCTAGTGCCACACAGGTGGAGCTGGTGGGGGGCCGCTTCAAACAGCCAGCGTGGGATGGATGGGGGGTGGGGGGGGGGCCTGGACTCTCAAAGGCAAAGGAGCTATCTGTTGGAACAAGGTGGGGGGGGGGGGTGCAGTGGACACACAGAGCTCTAATCCTCTGCAGCTGGTCTCAGAGACACTGACCGGAGGGCCCATGTAAGAGAGCTTTAACACCGCGGCCCGTTTCATTCACATGAAAGGATGAACACCGGGCCCTATTCATGAGAATGACATTCTAGCAGTGGGTTACAATGTGATGACCACCCTGCCGTGTAACAGTGGGGACGCTCAATAAAAAGAGAGTCTGTTAATTAGAGAGAAAACTTGGCGAGAGCAACGGTATCAAAGACCGCTGGGTGCACAGTTCAGACGCACCTCGGAAAACAAGAGCCAATCGATGAAGTCAAAATGAGCTCTTGATCTTTCACAGATAGTTTTTAGAATGTCAGTGGATAAGTTCGACGAGATGTCAGTGAAGATATGTTGGAGGTAACATAAAGAGAGCACTGACAATTATATTTTTTATTCATGTAAAAAAAAAATTGATTAATGTCTTGCTCAGTATGTTTTGGTCTTGTATCAAGCACTATATATAGACGGCTTTATCCTTTTTAAATGAATAAATCAGGTGATATATCCATTTCAAACTCTTGATAGCTGTGTCGGTAAATGCATCTGTTGTTGTGTCGGACTGAGCGGTGCAACATCCTGGGATTTTGTAAGGGTCATTTGAGAGCTCGAACAAGTGATGAAAACCCGAATTAACAACTAACCCTTTTTTATTTTGCCTTTTCCCTTCATTTTTTTCTTTCTTTAATTTAGATTTTCAGATATAAAAAATGTCCTACTCAGCAATTATCAAAATACAACTACTTTCAGAAATCCTCAAAGATACTGTATATATGTGAGGAATGCCAATATTGGAAATATGCTTTAAAATAGGGTATAGGGTATTCATTTTTTTGTGAAGTATGTTTCTTGGTCGTTAACATATATACAGTATACTGTATATATACTTTTTCACCCTGAAATGAATACATTTTGAAACAAATACGAGACAAAAACAACTCACTTTGCTCCATCCTTACTGTCAAAGGCATGCAGATCCAGCACTTCAGACAGATCTACCCTGTAGAAGAAAATCACTGATTATTTGACTTAAATATATATTTACTTAAAAAAAATCAAACTACACCACAATGTGTTACAAATCAACTAAGACATTTCAGCTTATTCAAGTTGGCTAAAAACGAACATTAACGGAAAGCGAGGGAAATGAATCCAGCAAAAAGCTGTGGGGATGTTTTTCCGATTAACCCCTCGCTGCACGCTGTCTTTCATCTGTTCACCCTGGGCTCAACTCTGTGTGTGTGCAGATCCAAAACACACCCACAGCTTTGATATAGATACACAGATGCTACCTGGGTCCAATAACACACTTTATGCTAACACAGACTGCACATATACACACACAGGTTTTGCGCACAGGCACATTCCCACATACACAACCCCTCATCGGTTCGAAGACCCGAGGTCAAAGAGCAAAGACTTCTGGGTAACTGGACACTATTGAAGGTTTGGTATTTACTCTGGAATAGTTTGTGGATGTATACTTGTGTGTGTGTGTGTGTGTGTGTGTGTCGGGGGTTTGTCTTGAACAATGTCACAACTTCATCTTTGATACAAAGATCTGAGCAGGAACGGCATTTGGAGTTCATCTGTTACATTAAGCAGGAAACCTCGAAAAATAAATAAATATACAAAAAAATGCTGTTCATCAATAGATAACTTACTTTGATCTCTGGGTTTCGAGGATCTTGACGAGACCATTTATTGACCTAAGGTGATAGAAAAAAAAAGTTAAAAACTTGGGTTATAGACAAATTGAACCTTATCCCTGCCACTTTATCCCCCCCCCACACACACACACAACTTTGTTCTTTTTGACTTAATAAAGGAGATAAAGATTAATAAAATAAAAAGAATTAGATACTAAAAGACAGAAACCAATACAATCAATTGAAAGCCATTAAAAACATGTAGGTCTTGAGTTTTGTCTATAGAGGGTGAGCATTTGACTGGTAGTGGAAGGCTGTTCCAAAGCTCTGGAGGTGCAATCTCCTTTACCCACTAGCCTCATCGTTGTTACAGATAAACAAGCAAAACACTAGTAGAAAAAAGGGTGTGATAAGCAAGCTGAACCGTGACGCTAACCTGACAGCCTCTCGTGTTTTAGTGAGTTCCTTCTCAGTCACCAGGTCTGTCTTGTTGATGATGGTCAGGTCAGCGACAGCAATCTGCCTAAAATGATGTAAATACAACAATCAGCTTATCTGAAAATGTGACACATTGTGCATAAAAACAAGAGGGAAAGGAACCGTGCACCAAGATCAGCTTCTCTCTGACAATTACATTCACACAAAATTTTAATTGTGTGTAAAAATATAAAACTAAACAGTGTGTTCGGACAGGTTCCTTTACCAGCCGTGTGTGTGTGTGTGTGTATGTGTGTTTGTTTTCCTGGGTGGCGGTGGGCGGTACATGCCCAACTCAAATGGGAGCTGATCGCTGTTTAGTTTAGAGGTGAAAACACAAACAAAAGCCCAAGAATGCAAAGGGGTCGTGCAACTGGTCTTTCTTCAACAGTGTATTTGTTCAACAACATCACTACCACCACCACCACCACATCCACACAGCTGCTGGAAGAGGCCAACAGAGAGCAAGAGAGAGAGAGAGAGAGAGAGCACCCAGGGAGACAAGACAGGCGGGTGGCAACAGTACCTTCAACAGCACGTCATGAGACCTTTGCATGGTGGACACTGGGTGCTTTGTTTAGTCTTAAAGGAGTAGTGTACATTTTGGCAAAACGTGCTTTAATTGCTGTGTTGCTGTTTGATAACACAGATCCCATACTGGCATGTGCGGTAAATGTAAAGCTACCATCAGCTAATGATTAGCTTAGCTTAGTTTAGCACAAAGACTGGAAAATGAGGGAAACAGCTAACATGGATGTGCCCAAAGGTATAATGAATATAGTCAAAATGCTATATCTTGTTTGTGTAATCCATATAAAAAGTGTAAAACGAGCAATATGATTAATCTACTGCATGTAAGAAAGCAAATAGGTGTATTTCCTAGACTATTTCCTAAATAAATAAAAACACAGCAAACATACTGTACCTGGCTGCTTCATTGACGAGTCCCTCTGCTTTTTCCTCTATTAGTTGCTGCAGAAAAGCATAGTGGTCATTATTTGCACAAGCAACCAGAGACTAAATATGACCAACTTTAAGCACACATTTGTGGAAAAAAATGTAAACATCAGCGAGTGTTGGCAACAGCCTACGGGAAAACGTGGCAATAACTTGGTAAAAACAAAAATGCCTGCATTTTATCTTTGTAAACTAAGTTACTTTCTCAACACATGAAAACCACAGGAGATAGCTTTTCATTTTCCTCTTGTGTCCGGTGCAGGGGCCGATAATACGCATTATTTTCCCCCCTGAAAAACCATTTAATATGTAATGACAGAGCAGGAGGCGTTAAACTGTCACCACGCACATCACAGCCCCGCTTCATTTCTGAGGAAAGAATGACACAAACGTATTAAAAAAAGAACTTAATAGAATGGCCAACCGCTGCTTTTTTTTTTAATCCAACGACCTCTGCACCAAGAGACAAAAGCTTTCTCAGAGGGTGTGAGGCAGAGAGCTCCAGTTACCATGAAACCCCCTCAGACAGACAGACGGATATTTCATGGGACGGATGAGGGGACAGACAGGTGAGCGCATGTGACAGTCCTATTAGGATGGTCACATCTCCGATATCAATTACTCCTTCACTATAACTTATCCTCTCCTTCCTTCTGACATTATCCCCTTCATCTGCCCCCCCCCCCAATGAAAATACCGAGAGAGTGTAGCACCTAGAGGCCGTGAAATGTGTCACCTCACTGAAGACTGAGCATGACACCTTCAAAATTAAAGCCCATTATCTTGGTGTCACTTGTCCTGTTCCTTTTAAATAGCATAGGGAGGGCAGGATGTGTGGTTGTGTGTGTGTGTGCATGTGTGTCTGTGTGTGTGTGTTATGTACCGCAGGGTTTACAAACAATCTCACAAGTTTAACAGCTTATTTGGGACTGAAAGTCACAAAAAAAGCACAATTTATCAAACTTTTGCTATAACAGGAAAATACAGCGAATGCTTCAAGGTCTGGCTACAAGATGGTTCTGGCTG
Source organism: Hyperoplus immaculatus (assembly GCA_949357725.1). NCBI lineage: Eukaryota > Metazoa > Chordata > Actinopteri > Uranoscopiformes > Ammodytidae > Hyperoplus > Hyperoplus immaculatus. The sequence goes on from OX442351.1 coordinate 23,964,031, forward strand.
CAACAAGTGATTATAAAAATGTAAAAAAGGATCTTGTTTTCAATTTTAAAGAGTCTATCAAATGTCAAAAATATTGTGAAAAATGAACATGATAAGCAATTGATCAACTCTTGATAAGGGTCTCGTTTCATTTTCTGTCGATTCATTTTGCAATAAAAGTGAAATTCTCGGGGCGCTCCAGTGGGTAGTGGGTAAAGCACGTAACATATAGGCTCAGTCCTTGTTGCAGTGGTCCACGGGTTCGAATCCGACCTGTGGACCTTTACTGCATGTCATCCCCCTCTCTCTTCCCAGTTCCACTCTGTGTTCTCTGACTTGAACTGTCAAATAAAGGTTGTAAAACGCCCCAAAAGATATCTAAAAAAAACGAAGCACATACCTGCAGTCCATATTTGGCGTCGATAACGGTCACAATGCCTGGGGATAGTGAAAGTAAAGAAATAGTGATCAGTTCATCAAACCGAAATTGCCCCTTCTTTCTGTGAACGGCCTTTTGGTGTTTGGTTTTGTCTGTTTGTCTAAACCACTTTTGTCAGAGTTATTTGGAGGTGCACTTTTGGCCAGCTGGGCTGTCACAACACAGCCGACAGCTGGGAAACGAGTGTGAGGAGACACAGTAAAATAAATACACAAAGAAAATATGTACTTGTTTCTTAAAAGAAGGCAGGCAACTCAGTCAGAAATAAATGTCTAAAAATTGCACTATAGTTGGAGCTGGGTTTGACCCCATTAGACCTTTCAGTGTTAATTGTTTTTGAATGTTAAAGTAAGACTCATCTAAGTATCTTACCGTCCAAATAGATGTCACTGCCAAGCTCTGCATCCACCCAGAACATGGAGGCCACAGCTCCTACCAGAGGATAGGAACTGGTGTGTCAGAAGTAAATGGCTGACATGCATACATAAATCCCAAACATTTTAAATGTCAAGCAGGTAAATCGTAACTTTTTATTCTGTAAACTTTCCTAATGTGTTTTCATTAAAACCTTTAAATAATAGAAACAAATACACAAACATAAATAGCATGTTACACATGAATAACTTAGGTTAATCAGGTAAACACTGTGGGACAAGTTTGATGATGTGAGAATGTTTTGCAATTATTGGAAATTGGTTGAAGGAGCCAACCGTGTTTTTTATTTTATTTGTCACTATATCTACTGTATGACATATTACTTAGGTTAAAATAATTTGCATAATAAATCCAACTAGTGACTATTATAATGAATTAATTTGGACAATTACATCTTTAAAATGTTAGAACTTTTTCAGTCTAGAAATGATGAGTAATTTTAGCTTTAATTCACTTTATACAATGAAATCCACACCTACATTTTTTGTATTTAAACTCAGTATTGCAATATTTTCAGAACCCCTGCATTTTTGTTGTTGTTGCTAGAGCTCTGTGGAGCAGATAAAACCAATATCAGAAGCTTTCAATTGTTTATCTCCCTCTGGTAAATTTGGTTTGTATCCATTTTCCTGTGGACGCAGCTATAACAAGACCCCTATGTCGCCGTGCCGGGCCCCAGCTTGTTCACATAATGCACTTTTGTCAAACGGCCGAGCGAGAATAAGAAAGCATTGTAAATATTTGATGGATGCGTAATGAAAACACTGTTTTTGAGTGGCATGTTTCACACAACTCATCCAACCTCTGCCTGAATGAAAAACAGGAGAATCCCCCCGAGAGCCTTTATGATTGACAGCTCTGCCAGGGCCAATGACGGACCTGTCCTAGTCCATAAAAAGGCCTGTCCCGCCCAATGACGTGGCCAAAGCAGTGAGCACTGAGGACAGCTCCTGTAGCCCGGCCCATGCAGCTACCTCCTGACACCTGTCACTTAGCGACACACCCCAGTTGTTACAGCCCTCACCCTGTGATGGCATATTGATTTCCTGATTCAAAACTAAGGAATGGATGGACTGGCTTCCCTAATGGAAATAGCCCTCCTCGGATGCTCCTGTCACAGACACACAAGTCTGGTCCTTAGAGTTACAAAATGTTGATATGGGTTTTACAAAGAAACCTGCAGGCTTTTAAACAATATTCCTACACATAAAGAGAAAAATCACCCTATGTCATTGCTTGATCAGGTCATCCCGGAATAATTGTGCAGGGAATATGTTCTGGGTTACATGAAAAGACAGAGCATACTATGAGAAGAGGCAGTCTGAAGCCTAAATTGACGCACTTATATACAACAGAGTCAAGAATGGCATTTTTAAAAAGTGGAAATCCAAGAAAACGCTAACATGGCAGTTAAATTACTCTGTTGGTACCTTTTTAGCCTAATACCTAATAGTTATATTTAAACTTTAAACAAACACATGTGATACCTGGATCAGCGAGTCCTGTGGTTTCTAAGAGGATGTAGTCAAACTTTCCTTTCTTCTCCATCAGGTTCTCGATGGCTTTAAGACCATTGTCCCTGTAAAAAAAGGTTTAATAAAAAACAATCCCGAATTGTAAACCGAGTGAACTACTCACAAGTCATACATTTTAACTCAATGAAATAAAATAATAAAAAAAATATTACTATGTAGACTGCTTATAACCTAATGTGTCCTCTCTTTGTTTCCAGGGCTTCATGGTGGAGATAAGGTTCTGCTGGACCCTTATTCTTCACATATGTTTTACAATCTACCTGTATCTGTAATTGTGTCATCTAAATGTGTTTATGATTTGTCTGTTAGTCAGTTCTAACATCTATTGCATGTCTGCGGTCCTTACATAAGGATCCCTCCTCTTTTGGGGGAAGAGTTTTTCCTTATACGAGATTGTTGGTCTCAGGGTGTTGTATGCTATGCAGATTGCAAAGCCCACTTAGGCAAATTTGTTGTTGTTGGGCTATATAAATTAAAAAAATCAGGCATTAGCCCAGGAATTTAAACTGCAGCACCAAAAGGAACAACCTCGATTAACTACTGTCAGCCCAAATGAGCCATTTTATCTACATACTTGACAGAGCAGCAGAGGCAGCCGTTTCTCAGCTCCAGCCACTCCTCATACAGCTCTCCAGCATGGCTCACTGCAAGGGACTTTTCAAGGGCGCTACCTGCAGGTGGAGGATGGCAAAGATAAAAACAAATTATCTGATTAATACTGACCAGCTTCTATCAAAGAGGACATTATCTCTATATTTTCGAGGATTAATGCAGATTTCCAAATGCCATATAAATGAGGTTTTTACACCGCTTCAACAAAGTCAAAAAATAACACCAGCCAAACCAGCCTATGCTTAATACATAACAATATAACAAAGATACGCTAATTTAAAACTATTACTAAGTCCAAAGCAAACATATGACACACATTGCCATGCCAGAGTTCATCGACTTAAAAAAATCTGAGACTGGATCGGTCTCAGTCAACTTGTTATTATGCTGCCATCTTGTGGACCGGTGAAGAAATAACAACTAACAAAAATCAAGTCTGGCATCCAGTCTATAGTACGATCAGTGTGCAGCCAGCATCTTTGCATCTCAGTTCACTCACTATTAATAATTTAGATTTTTTTAGTTATTAGTTTACCCTCTCCAAATTCATTGAGTATGACAGCGATCCGCTTGTTGTGTTGTTCTGTTAAGATATAATTCATGAGTGTGGTCTTTCCAGCACCTGTAAAGAAAGCACATGAGTACAAAAGCGTACAATGCATTAGGTTCTGCATCAATACTTTAGCCATTTTATCAA